>MU127426.1:2374-389017 GCA_014904945.1 Gyrodon lividus
CTCGACAATCACATCTTTGTCCCGGAAGCTAAGGACCTCCGTCTTTGCATTCTCCAGTACAAGCATGACCACCCCCTATCCGGACATTTCGGGCAGAACAGGACATTAGAGCTCGTCCGCCGGGAATACAACTGGCCAGGCCTCCGCACCTTTGTCAAGGACTATGTCAGTTCCTGCACTTCCTGTGCCCGAGCTAAAACTCCGAGACACCGCCCCTACGGAATGCTCAAGCAACTCCCAATCCCCAAAAAGCCCTGGAACTCCATTTCCATGGACTTCATCAAACAACTCCCGTCCTCCGGTGGATATACCGCGATCCTCATAGTCATCGACCACCTTTCCAAACAATCCATATTCATTCCCACTCATGACACTATCGACTCTCCGAGCCTCGCGAAACTATTCCTGCTCCACGTGTTTTCCAAGCACAGAGTTCCCTCCCATATCACCTCTGACCGGGGTTCTGAGTTTGTCTCTCACTTCTTCTGTTCCCTCGGGAAAGCCCTTGACATCCGACTTCACTTCACTTCGGGATACCATCCCGAAGGTGACGGGCAAACGGAATGGGCAAACCAGACCCTCGAGCAGTACCTCCGAATCTACTGCAACTACCAACAGGACAATTGGTCGGAACTCCTACCCCTCGCGAAATTCACTTACAATAATGCCCCTAGCACTACCACAGGAGTATCCCCATTCTTTGCTAACAAAGGCTACCACCCTAACATCTTGGTCTACCCCAAAAGGGATCTGACCTCATCCTGTGCCCACAAATATGCAGTTGACCTACAGGAACTCCACAAATTCCTACACACAGAAATGGCCCACGCTCAGCAACGCTACCAAGGACCCGCAGATTCCCGACGACTTCCGGATCGGAGACCAAGCGTTTGTCAAGGCGAAGTACTTCTGTTCCACTCGCCCTTCCAAGAAACTCTCTGAAAAGATCCTCGGCCCCTATCCCATCATCGCCCAAGCCAGACCCCTGTCCTTCACCCTCCGACTCCTGGACTCCATGCATGCTGTCCATCCCATTTTCCACGTCTCCCAGTTAGAACCCACAACTCCGAACACCATCCCGAATCGGGTCCAACCCCCACCTCCCCCAGTCGAAGTCGACGGAGAACCTGAATATGAAATCTCCGAAATCCTAGACTCCAAAATCGACCGCCAACGCAGGAATTGCCAACTCCTGTACCTGGTAAGGTGGGCAGGTTACAAAGGGACTGATGAAGAAATGTCCTGGATCCTCGCGACTGAGCTTGCTCACGCATCGGAACTCGTCTCGGACTTTCACTCCACATATCCCGGAAAGTCCGGACCCCTTAGTTCACTCGGATAAGGGTGGAAATACGATTTTCGATTCACCAAAAACAAAACTATGCTAATTATACATGAGGAAACTGATGGGACATTCTACGCTACCTCCCCATCCCCATCCTCCTCACCTTCCTCCTCATCCCCATCCTCCCCATCTGTCCCCTGACCTTCATCCCTCTCCTTCCCTTTCCACTCCGACGCCCCCCAGCCTTCTCCGGACTCCCTGAACTGGGATCCCCGAGACACCAGGAAGGCCGCCAGGCCGTCCAACAACACCTGCTGGATTCCCGATAGCTGGGCCACGACGGCCCCCTGGTATGCCTCGTCGGCCTGCCTCTGGGCCTCGTAAGACTCCGCCAGAGCCCCAAGCACGTCCGCCAGGGCCCTGAGCACGTCCCGGCACTCCTCGTCCTCCTTGCCCTCCCCTTCACTCTCCTCCTGGGCCACCAGACTCTTCTGCCTCCGCCTCTTCCGGTTCTTCCCTCCATGTGGCGATGCCACTTCCATGGCCGCCCGCTTTCCCACTCCGGCCTCCTGGCACGATGAGTGCACTTGTGAGCACCTTGCGCACATCTGCGACCTCCCAGTCTTCGGGCCCAGACACGGTACCCCCACCCTCACGCAGGCCGCGCAGGGAGTATTGGCCCCGGGGAGCCAACCCCCGGGCCTCCCCACACTCACCTGTGATGGCCCCGCCTTGGACCCCTTCAGTGATCCGCTTGCCCTGCGCCTCTGCAACTCCTGCGACCCCTGCCGCAATCTCTCGGCCGTGAGCCTCACAACCTCTGCCTCCGCTTTCCTCCTCCTCTCGTCCTCCTCCGCTTTTCTCCGTACTTCCTCCTCGAGCTTCCGCCTTGCCTCCTCGCGCTTTTCTGCCTCTCACTGGGCTTTCTTTTCCCTGGCCTCCTGGATTCTCTGGGCAGACTCTCACGCATGCTCTTCCTCCTCTTGTTGGAGACGGGCGATTTCGTCGTCGGATTGCAAGTGAGTAGACATGTTGGATGGTGGAACTAAACAACAGGCAGTCAACGGTTGCAAGGCACCTCAGATCGATTCCCGCCTTTCAAACTCCGCTATCCTTCTATTTCCTATCACGGACTCCTACCCAGGCACTCAAGGGTTTGTGCCTAAGAGGGGAATACTGTCACATCCCGAAACTTCCCTAACCCATCCGGCCCAATTCCAAGCCCCTATGACCAAATCCCAAATCCCGACCCTTGGACTTTACCTTAGACGATTTCTCTTTCATTGGACATTCCAAATCCTGTACTTCCCATCCCGGACTTTCCACATTCCCATCCCAGACTTTTGTATTCCTGTCCTGGACTTTTGTATTCCTATCTCGGTTATCTCTTGACATATGTCACTCTCCTTTGACACCTCTTGACATTTACAGTTCCTATCAATAATTCCCTTCCCCCTTGCTTTGCAATTATGCAACCTCAAAGAAGCCAAATACATCCTTGGAATCGAAATCATCCAGGACCAGAAACTCCAGACCATCTTCTTGTCACAACACCAATACTCCTGTACCATCCTAGATTGTGTCAGAATGACTACATGAAAACCCATCTGGACTCTGATGGCACACAACTTACAACTTTCTGCCATGGATTCAGACAACGATCAAATCCTTCCAGAGATGGTCATTGAAAGCCAAAAAGTCTCCTATCTCACAGTCATTGGCTCTTTGATGTATCTCATGCTTGGAACATGCCTGGACATTGCATATGCAGTTGGAACACTCAGCCAGTTCAGTGCCACACCAAAGCAAATGCACTGGGAAGCAGTGAAATGTATATTCTGGTACATCCAAGCCACCAAGGACATGGAACTCCACTTTGATGGCTCTGAGGTATCTGTGGACATGGACTTTCAGGGGTACTCCAATGCAGGTTGGTCTCAGGACCTGGACAACTCCTGTTCCACCTCTGGATTCCTTTTCCTCAGCAATCACAGAGCTATCTTCTGGTTGAGCAAACAGTAGAGCATGGTTGCAATCTCCACCACGGAGTCAGAGTACATCAGACTCAGTCTCACTGGACAACATCTTGCATGGCTTCAGAGCTTCTTTGAAGAAATTGGACATCCACAAAAGGGACTGACTGTCCTCCACTGTGAAAACCAGGCTACTATCATCCTAAGCTGTGATCCTCAATTCCAGGCATGGACTAAGCATATGCAGCAGAAGTACCACTTCATCCGAGATGACCTTGTTGGAAAAGGAGAAGCCATCATCCACTACATTCTCACAGATGACATGGTAGTGGACATCCTTATGAAGCCTCGCATTTGGGAATAATAGTGGAAATTTGTTCAGGGTATGGGACTACAAATGTGCTCGAGTGGGAGTGACAAAATACAGTGAACTCCAGAACCAGAACACCAACTCTGCACTTCTGAAATGTCAGAGTTTGTACCTTCACTCTGCTGCCAGGTGGAACCACTCAGAATCGATCTAGAACTTGCACAGACTCTTATCATGCCCCATCATCACTCCTGGGCCTCTAGGGACACTTTATTACTTTCTTACATCACTTAATTCCATCTCCTCTTGTTCCTGTTTCTATTCCATGATTATTATTAGTGAGTGCTTCTCCACCCACTCCACCACATATATATACTTAGCCCCTTCACTCCAGATCCCTTAGTCATCCCTTACCCCTCCTCGGCAGCAGCTGAGTCCAGGCAATCACTACCCTCTTATAGTTTTTGTCACACTAATCCCACAACCCATTCCATCAGTTGCACCAATCCTGGCCTCCAGAACTTCATCTAGGCCAAGCCTCGAGATTGTGAGGACAGCTGGCAGTATGTCAGTCTGAGGCACAAAAGCCACCTGTGACCAAGAATACCCCAGACTTTGGTCTTTCCTGCAATCAATTCCACTGATATTGTCTTGCCAGCACCACTAGGCCTAATACACGCACGAGGTTGAGATCTTTCAGAGGTTGTGAGCACTATCATGTCTGTCACAGCTCTCGAGAAACTACAGCCTGAATCCAATCAGTGGTCAGTCTAACTTTGAGTTGATATGCTTGCTCCTGGTTTATTGAATAATACCATCTAGCATACCAGGAGTTGAGTCAGTCGATACAACACTTTTGGACTCCAGGCGCAATAAGGGGCCTTGGAAGGCTGCAACTACATACCTAACTCGGCGAACACTTTCATGGATTCCCACGGCCTTTCCATGCACGCTTTGTTCAAACTTCAAACTTCAGCTACCACCCGACTTCTTCGATAGGGCCATTAACTCCTGCATGACATCCTACAAGTAGGGTAGTGTGAAGCAACTGGCCAATGTATCAGGCATCTGACTTACTTTTGAGGACAAGTCAACACCAGCATTTTTTAATTCGTCGACAACTCTTTGAGCTGCCTCTCGAAAATCTGAACTTCCTGCGAGGCGTAACATCTGCATTGTCGATGGGGGCCCTGAACTGGCGTCAATTCCTATTATGAAATCATATTCGTTTAGCACGCCAGCGTAAGATTAGACCAGGTGTTGGAACCTCGAACCTTTCTCTTTCATAAGCGCTGCAAAGTCTCGCAACGCCATCAAAGCCTCTGGGTTGTCCGCCACCTTTCGGAAGACGGAGGTATCCTTAAAGTTATTCAAAAATGTGTTATCCTGCTCTGTTGCTCGTACACGAGGCGTGAATGAGAACGTCCGCTGGCATCGCAATGATGTGAACGACGATGGGCGAAATGGTCGTCGTGCCGCCAACGCAAAGTATCTGATGATGTTCATGGTGAGAAGCTAAGAGCATCCACTCAACGAGACGAGGGAACGTGTGAAGCAGCTTAGTCCGGCACAGTACTCGGCAATGCGTGACGCGTCCATTCGACGCGTGTTTCAACGTGATCATGGACAACGATTATTTCTCCATCGACGCGATCCTTGCAGAAAATCAAGTAGGTACTCCGTTGCCCAATGCGGCCATGGTTTAATCTGGACTCGTAGAAAATACAATGCACCTTCAAAGTGGATATCCTCGACATGGGACATCTAGGCGGAGGTTCTGATCGCGACGTATGCTCTCATCTGCCCACATAGTTCTTATCACACAAGGTTGAAAATAAACAGATCAAGGCGTTGACCAAAGTTCCAATGCCGATCTGGCTGGCATATATCGTGCTCTATTCGTGAGGTCTTCTTGCAGCGTTGCAATCGTCCATTCACCCACCAACCCCCCAAGAGACTGGGCTGATTTCAACATCCCGACGCCCTTCGGTTCAAGAGTGAGAAACGCACTCAAAGCAGAACCTCGAAGCGTCAAGCTCTCCGCGCTCGTCGGAGCAGGTGGGCTGTGGTATGGTTTCGGGAAAATGATCATGGACATGTGCATTGAGTATTGGTTACGACGTCAGACAGATGCTAAAATCACCCCCAGACTAAGTGAAGAACAAGCTAATGGAATGTCAGAAGTTTTGACACAAGTACGTACAACTGCTGTGTAAAGTGTCTCTGATTCTGATGTGAGTGGCTTCTACCAGACGTTCCGCGGGCGTCTAACGGAAGTGATCGACCAAGCTCAGCACTTTGCGGCCTTGGGCCCTTCAGGAGGAGCCTCTGGCGATGCAACGCAGTTGTTCAGGGAAGGACTGGACGGGACAGAAAGAGAACGTGAAGTTGTGGTTCTTCTTCACGGTGCGAGGCACTGACGTATTTCTAGTATTCTCACTAGCGCAAGATAGTGCAAAACGAACGAAACGCTGGTACGAGGGGAATGACAGAGCACGCCGATGAACCGCGTTGAAGAGAAGTCACTTGATTACAATGTATTGTGAACGGAGTCATTTTCATTGGTCTTTCTTTTCTGCGACGTTCTCGGATGTGGCGGGGAGCCTTTTCAGTTCTTGCACGAACCTACAACAGCCTCAGTACTACATCAGTGAAGAGGAAGAAGCATGACAATGCACCATTTCACGCTTGCCCATAAAGCAATCTCAATTGCCATTAGGATGAAGAAGTGAGCATTGCCTTTGGTTAGGTATGCTGACCAGACGAAGACAAGAAAGAGAGCGGCAAAGGCACAGTCAACTCCCAGCAAAAACATGGGATGTAATGAAGAGCCTGGCGTCAGTATAAACGAAAAGAATCCAGATGTGTTGCCAAGTTGGGATTCAGACGACATTAGTGGCCCAGTAAAACACGGCAAAGTTGTGACACCCGTGGTGGTGGAAAGAGAGAAACGAACGCAGTCAATGAGTAACAGCATTAGTCAACAACATTTAGCTAAAATACTAATCTATCAATCCACAGCACCAGACATTGAACATCCTGACGAGATCCGGAGATTCTTAAAGAGTGATCGCACACCTCTTTGCTTGGGACATGTAGGCACACATATATATATCAGGTCCCGGTTGTTTATGAAGAGGCCAGCGGAAAGGTCACAACAAGCCTCCGTTCTAAGATCAGGCGAATCTAGTAGGTTCGTTGCCGCATGATTCAGATCGTTTGCCCAGAACCTCCGCCAGGACATCTCGCTTTTTGAGCTATACATACCCATCGCGGTGCCAATTGAATACTAATGCACGCGAAACCAAATCGGCTGGCTCGGATCCTGGGTGATCAACCTGGATGAAATGAACATTGGAAAGATAAATGGAAACCACACCGACCTCGGAAAGTGCCCGACAGTTCGAAATACTTCTGAGCGAAGAATAGTACAGATTCTGGTCTAGGGGCATCGTCAGGTCCATCGGGTTCGTCAAGGGCACTCCGGGGCGGCGCCCGAAGCATGGGGAGCTTGAGTTGATGTAGTTTAGAGTCAAATACAACGAGGGACGTGGGTGACGAGCTGTGCCTGCAGGTCTAGTCTACCATTGACCATGAAAGAGACAAAAACGTACGCCGGGTTTTGTGAGGACAGGAAGTCCGCAATTGCTAGTGCGTGTGTAATAAGCAGGAGGTAAGAAGAGATTGTATGTCTTGTGTAGGAAACTTCAAATGCATTTCGCAGTTTGATTGGCAACTGTCGCAGATACTTACGAGTTATCTTCTTCCTGTGACAAGAAGTATGTAGAAGGTTCATGCAATATAAGTAGAGCTGGCGCAATATCAATCGTTGCTTTTAGATCAACTGGGACAGACGCCGAAACCTCGTGTGTGCGGAGCATTGAAAGCATTGCAACGAGGTGCTTAGGACTAGGGGGATAGCTGGGGGATAATGGGTTACCTAGACGATGCATACCTGATCAAATGATAGTGACCAACAATATTTTTGTCCTCGAGCTTATGCTTGACACACTACCGGTTCCGGAATAAGAATTTAACCACTCGTCATTGTAGTTTCGCAGACTATCCAAGAGCAATTGGCGAGACGGCGTGAACAGCATCGCCTTGTCTCCCGGTTCCAGGGAAAGGCACAGGTGAATCGGGGCAGAGGGGTGATAAGGACCATATATAAGAAGCGTTGTGAATCGTGGCAGACAAGGCTCTGGCTCTGGAAAAAGACGCATCGTGGTTGAAGACAAATGATGGAGGCAAGGCGCATAGGAACATCGATGTCACGTGGTACGCGTCTTACGCCACCGTGATCTTGGATTGATCAGTGAAGTGATGATTATGATTCCAGCCAATCATTGTGAACTGGATACATCTCAGAAAGTTTCTGGCAAGACTTGGGCGCCTCCGGGTGACAGTGAATAACACCTAGGCTAGTAATTATATGTCATCCAGGGACGGCCACCGTGACCAGTGGCAGGACAGCCTCAAGTACGTGGTACATCGCCCATCTCCGAGTCTTTCAATTTTACTTGGGCAATAACTATATAAGCCCAACCGTGACCCCCAGACGTGCCATCGATCCTATTTCCGATCCCCTTCTTGGCTACAACCACGACTGATCTTTGTCATGTCAGCACTCTCCACGGCGGCATACACCACTCAGCTCTTCTTGGGCGGGGCCCAGGTGGCTGCCCAACTCGCGCCAGTCCCATGGCTGGGACCAGTGGTCGGGCTAGCCAATACTCTCGTGACTATGATTGGTCAGGCCCATGCAAACAAGTATGCCTTCGTCTGTATCTCAGTACCTGGTACCAACCATCGAAACCAGATTTTCCCTAAAGCAACTGCAGGATAGATGCATCAGCTTTTTGGTCGTCATCCAACAACGAGGCGACGGTGCCTCAGCTCTGGAACAGAAGAGATTAGTTGCTGGTGCTGAGAGGTCGATGTTCTCTTCATACCCAGTGCCTGTGTTGGTTCTGACGACGTGATTCTAGCACACTGGAAAGCATCATCTCTCGTATGGACAAGTGGTGTTCGAAAAGCTCATTCGCGCTCTTTGTGAAGCAGAATGAACTGGCTACTGCTATCCAGGACTGTCATTTAGAGATCAACGATAGCATAACTAAACTTCAGGTAGGTTCGGTCTCTGAGATACTTGGCGAACTAGCTGATCCTTCACTGTAGCTCACCGCGATCTTGGACACTGTATCTTGGCAGTCCGCGTTCACGGCCAATACCGAGCGTGACCAAGAACAGATCATAGGCTATCTCTCTGATATCAAAAATGATCAGTCAATTATCGCGATGGCCCAACATCAACAAAGCGCCGACATAAGGGCTATCATGGCGATAATGCAACAGGTAAGGCGGCGATTCGGACCTACCGCACATAATATCTTGATACTGAGGGACCATGTCGCAGAATCTCTCATTCACTGCCAGTCACAATACGCAAGGACTCGGAACCAACCTCTACCGTCTGCAAAAGTCCACTGGAAAACTACTTGCGAATATGCATCTCCAACACGGAGAAGTGCGTCGACTTGGCCAGTACCCCGTCAGCGGGACAGGTTCCATGGACATCTGGGAGGGATCATATCTAAATGAAGAAAAGGTCGCAATCAAGATCTTGCGTGCCGTTCATTCTACCCCCAAAAGTTTGCAGGTACGGTCAGGCAAGAAGTTATGACGCGCTTCATCGGATCATTGCTGACTGGTCATCAGCGATTCAAGCGGGAGGTCGATATTTGGAACAAGGTGTGGGAGATTGATCAAGGACGTCACATTCTCCCTCTTTATGGGTTCTGCCAAAATGATGGACCTTTCCCGTATGACATTTACTTTCTGGATAGGCTTGAGCTGATATCTGTGATAGATACGTTGTCAGTCCATGGCAAGAATACGGGACGGCCGATATGTATGTTGCTCGATTCCCAGATGTCGACCATCATGCTTTGGTGAACCTTTATTTCTGATCGTCATCAACTTCATAACCTTACGCGGTGATATCACAGATACAAGGTATTAGTGTAGGTATCAATGTTTTGCACACCATGAATCCACCGGTTGTTCATGGCGACTTGAAAGGAGTAAGTGCTAGTCGTTCGCGGGAGAATGAAACTAACATGCTTCTTAGGCTAATATCGTCATTGATGGGACTGGAAACCCACTCCTCGCTGACTTTGGTTTCTCGAGGGTACGTTACACGCATTCTTTAAAATCACGAAGTCCCAATGCTGACGTACCTTAGATTGTGGAGGACATCACTGGTGTCGCCTTCACCCAATCTGCTGGGTAAGCAGGGCCTCGTGGGGTTTTCTTCACAATTCCTGACATTTGTTTTAGAATTTCGAACTCCCAGAGGTGGCTTGCACCTGAGCTATGCTTTGACAAGGGCAGGCTTACCACTGCCGCCGACGTCTACGCATTCGGAATGACGATCTTGCAGGTAATCCCGGTCCCCAGTTTTTGGCCTATGGTTATACTCACCTGAACTCCTTGCAGCTCATGACGCACGCGACGCCTTGGTCTACCATCAGGCACACTACACAGGTCATTATTCAGGTGGCTTCGGGTAAGAAGCCTCCGAGGCCTCTTGATGAGGCAACTATCGCAAGAGGTCTGGATGATCATCTCTGGGAAGTCATGCAGAAGTGCTGGGACGAGGCTGACAAGAGACCCAACATGACACAGCTTATCCAGATGTTGTAAAGCCACTATGAAAATCTAAGTCTTTGCATCATTTCCATGCGCTACTTCGACACTACCTGTTTTCCCTGTCTTTCGCACTGTGCATCATACTATTCAGTTACGTAACACGTGTAGTACCTTGTCTCCTTGCTTCCTTTGATGGAATTACGCAGCATTGCGGTGAAAATGCATCCCTTTGCGTCTTATGTTTTGCGAAGTTACTACAAGGCTACAGGCTGGAATGAAGACAATCTCTACGCCAATCTGACAAGGTCTTCCAACGGTATGTCTTCGTTACTTCTCCACGACGCTTCCTGAACCCTGCGGGACAGCGATACTGGACTTCAATGTTCCGCGCGGGTTGCATCTATCAATATCCAAGTCGCCAAACGCGCTGTTCAGCACGTCGTACTCCATGAATGCGATGCCATCGCTCAATGGCTCGGTAGGATACATATTCACCTCGTGTGAACTGGATATCAAGAACTCCGGGGACATTCGTTTCAAGGACATGGTTGAGCGATTCAAAGTCCATCACCAGCCTGGAAGACCAGAAGGGAAGGAAGAGGAATGGCTAGCTGGCGAGCGAGTCGACACGCGAGGTGAGCGTGTACCCGACGCTCTTCCACCTATCATCTTGAAACATTAACCGACAGGATCTTGAAACAGACTACCTCCTTTATGGACGCTTATACCTTCCCACTGGTCGACTGGATGCTCTCTATTCGACGCGTCTGTCTCCCACCGTGCAAGCGTTGGTTGCTGCGATCTCGGACCCGCGATCGAGCCTCACTGGGGAGAGAAGAGCGCGTGGAGATAATGTCAGCAATATCATGTTCAATTTGCAGCATGACGTTGGAAAATGGTGCTCTGAGTATACATGGAGCGCAGAAGACGGGATGTGGGGCGTGCGCGTTCTGCATAACTTTGGCAGGCTTGGCAGTCCAGTCGAACCTTCAGAAGATCCCAGTCCCTTGACTTGCCCTCGGCCGAAGCGCGTGGATGAGGAAGATGCCACCGGAGGTGGGCTCAAGGGACGCGTTTCCGCTGGGGCCGAGTTTTACATCAGCGCAAAGGAGAAGAGTGCTGGAGGTAATGCAACGATAACTTTTTTCCGATAGGAAGTCTCTGACCTTTCCCGATAGTATCCACCGGAATACGGTTTACAACACTCCCTGACGCGTCTCCTCCTTCATTCCGAACCCCCTCATCTTCATCGTCCTCATTATCCCTCACTTCATCTCGCGGACCCCCGTCTCAGCCACCTACCACAATCACGGCGTTATTCAACCCGATGATGGGCCACATCTCAGCAGCATACGCTGCCAAAGTGTCCCGAGATCTTTCATTATGCTCACGGTTTGACTTTAACGTCTACAGCTATGACAGCGAGTGGACTATGGGGGCAGAGTGGTGGATGCGCCGATCACTCTCACAGCCTGTTTCGCAGGCCAACGCTTCCGATTTCCCGGATTCCGAGCAACCTCAACCTCAACCTCAACAACAGCCAATGCCCCCTACCTCGATGTCTGATATTCGAGGAGTCGTGAAAGCCAGGATTTCATCTAACAATGTCCGCATTTCCTGTTATCCATACATCTGTACTGTGTTGCTGACCTCTTCCGCAGAATGTTTCGTTATTGTGGGAAGGACGTCTGAAGAAAATGCTGGTTAGCTTAGGTGTTGTCTCCGACCTGTCAAGCCGGTCGAAGCCAATCAAGGCCATTGGACTCGAATTGTCATATTTCAGCGCAGGGTAACAGCTGGAATGAGATCATTCACGTGCATGACAGAGCGCGACAAATAGTAGTTTTGTAAGGTATGGTACATACACCTGAGTTCATTGAGAGTGAAATACAGGTATGAGAACGAGTACGACCGAGAGGGGTGGAGGGGTATATGGGCAAGACTAGATGTAGCGATATCGGGATTTACTTTTCTGACCAACCAGAGTCAACCAACAACGAAAATGTACAAGACAGACAAGTATTCAAACAATAACAATTTATATCAGTGGAATATATTGGTGTAGATCAGAGGTAATGTGAGTGCAAACAAGACAGGGGATGAGACATGACAGTTCACGATGCGATAGTAGAATCTTTCGTTACGGGGATGGTTTGAGTACGGGGAGCGGGCCCAAGCCCGCCGATCGTCCGGGCCAACCTGCTAATTGCATCACCGGTTATGACAGGACGGGCAGCCTGGGGCAGTCGCACAACTGCACCTCCTACAGGTGGTGTAGAATGATTACGAGCATGGCTGTAAACGTGTTTGCCCAGAGGTGAAGAGGCACCTGACCGACTAAACCGATGAGGGGCGGTATGCGGTTGATGGAGACCCGGACGACCTTCAGTCTGCGAGCGTGAATGTGTGCGGGACGTATCGGATGCAGAGCTGGGCAACAGACTGGGAGCCGATTGGGACTCTGGCAAGCTGGATCTTGCATGGATTGAGGCAGCTAAGCCCCGCTCGCTGGAGGACGTGCTCAGTACTCTCTCCATCGCAGCGAGTTCCTCTGCGGACGGCGCGTGGATCGATTCAGATGAACCCTCGTCCTCTGCAACCAAAAGGGAAGGCTTTTTGGGAGAGTTAGCGGATCTACAGATCGATTGACCTCGTGCACGCAGGTTCCCCGTCGCTGCGATGGGTTTGGGTAGGAGAGGATGATGTAGAGGAGGCTGTCCATCGAATTGAGCCGACGCAGATGATAGCTCCGCAACTGCAGGAGCTGCAGCACTTTGCTCTGATGCATTCTCTGCAGAAGGCGGTGTGACGATCTCTTCCTTCGCAGGACTAGAAGAAGGCGGTGGAGATGGTCCTTGTGCTTCCTGGGAGTATTCCCCATCGGGGTGGGCGTCGTAGGTTACCATTTCTTGCCCTTCCTCGTGGTCAACTTCCGACTGAGGCTCAGGCAATGGTTTCAGAGTATCCGCCAGGATAGGCGAAATCTGCTGGCTCTGCTCTCCCTTGTTACTTGCGTTCATGCGTGTCGTAGTAACACCCCAATCATCAAGATCTGGTAGAGAGTCATCTTCATCTCCAGCCCAGTCAATATGACTGCCAGGAGTCGTCGGACGATTCTCAGCCATTGCAACGGCCCTGACACGTTCCACCAACGCGTCGATGTCATGGCGAATCTCTGCATCATGAGCAGCTGCTAGGTGTGGTGGAATATCCTTGCGCATGGCAACCTGAGACACAGGTGTGGAGCCACTCCGAGACCTTTGTGCTTTGACAGCCTGTGGGAAAGGCGGCTTGGAGGTGCTGACTGGAACTTTTCCTTGCTGTGGACGACGACGTCGATTGGCGGAGCGAGAAGGTGTGGAAGGAACAATTCGTGGGGATTCTGGAGTAGGAGACGCAGGAGCGACAACGACAGCGGGGACAGCACGAGACGGTCTACGAGATGCCGGTTTAGATCGACCACCGCGATCAGCAGCTCCATTAACAGCTTTTTCTGATGCACCGTTTGATTGTGCAGCGGAGGGAACCTTGCGCGAGACAGGAGCTTCTTTTTTGGCGGGAGGTGCGTCAGATGGAGATGGGGTACTCTCAGCTGTATCTATGTGTGGTCTGCCGCCCCTTTGGCTGGGACTGCTCGGTGGACGGCCTCCGCCTCGACCGCCTCTAGCGCCACCACCGCGGCCACTTCTTCCCCGACTAATTCCGCGGAAAGCCGGCCCTGGTTCGCCAGTTCTCAAGCTGGTCCGATCTTTGCTACGAGGAGAGTGTTGGGCAGAGGGGTTGGGACTGCTTGGTACCGTTCGGGAAGCTGGTGTCGCCATGTATCAATCTCCAAGTCACACTGCCAAAAGCTGGGAGGGTGCGACTGGTTAAGATCGGGTGATAACTGTTGGTGTGTACGGCTCAGTGTTAAGGCGGAAAGTGAAACACTAATGACACTGACGGCAAAATTCGGAGAACAAGTGGGGGTGGTTTTTTCTGTACGACTTCTAGCAGAATGAGAGTTAGCACTAGTATATGTTTTCAGAAAGATGGACAGCGATGGACAACAGTTTAAGGACGATTCGGAAGTAAATTGGTCGTTCAATGTGCAACTAGCTTGTCGGTCGTCCGAACCAAACATAACAAAGCAAGTCTCGGGGTCGCCGTCCGTTACTCAAACACATACACAAAGTGTCTCCCCGCCAACTTATCTCAGACGTCCCTCTAACATGTCTAAAGCATCTCAACCAGAACTCAAGAAGGTGGGTATTTTATGTCGATGGTGCATGATTTGGCTCAACCAACCTCTCATCAGTTCATGGACAAGAAATTGTTCGTCCATCTCCAGGGCGGTCGTAAAGTCAGCGGTACTTTGCGCGGCTACGATCTTTTCCTCAACCTCGTCATCGATGATGCCCTTGAAGAGAGTACACCTGCCCAAAAACATCCAATCGGCACAGTGGTATGCTCTGTCATTTGCTATCCGTGTTCTATCTAACTCCCCGACCTCCCAGGTGATCCGTGGCAACAGTGTAACGTCAATGGAAATCTTGGAGGCAATGCGATAGGAAGTTAGGAGTTGACGTGTCTCATTCAAACCCCAAAACCTGCTTGCGATAATCGATGGTGCGTTCTACGCCTTGTCAATGTATTATCATAGTGCTGATATGAATACGATACCGTAGCCGGCCAATCCGCCCATCACCACATCACCACGCATATTGATATATCACCAGTCTCTCTGAAGAATGCGTAGAGCATTATCGGCCGACTTTGTTGTCTGTAGTTCTGCATGTCAACTTATTAATATAATTGTACGTTGACCTTGCATTATTGTGATATGATGGTCAACCCCACTCGATCTTTGCCTGATACCGCACTGTTGGTTGGGGTTAACTACAACAGATCCTTGACCTGTGACCTGCATGCGAGGCGGCCGATGATTGACATCCGACAAGATGCTATCAGATAAACCGGCCGGACTATAGCCCTACGACCCTCGGTAGGGCACTTGCTGCAACAGTGGGACAAATACATCCTACACGACCACATGATGAGCAGCATTCGGTAAGTGCTAAATACATTCTTGTCAAATGACCTCTAGCTGTGCCTGAACCGATGGAGCCTCGACACGTGAGGGGCAGAGGTGCACGATATCATGACACGATTCGATTTCCCAGCTCTTTGACCATTTAATTCCATTCGCGACGATAAGTCAGTGTTAGCTAGCATGGCTACCGCAATCCTCGAGGAACTCGGCGCAAAAACACTCTTTGATTTGGAAGGTGTTGTAGCCGTAGTGACAGGAGGCAACTCTGTAAGTTAATACCCTTCTTTCGTCCCTATTTACTGATGTGGTTTGCAGGGAGTTGGCCTGATGATCAGTTCTACCCTCGTTGCAAATGGCGCAACCGTCTACATTGTTGGGCTCGTTCAACGTGATCTTGACGAGTATGACCTCATGATTGGCCCAAAGGCTAATCGCAGTCGACTTATTCAATTTCCTCCCCACGTCTGTAGAATATGTCAAAAGTACAACGACGCGGCTAGACAATGCGGTGTGGGGGGAAAGATGATCGGAATTCAGGGTGACGTTCGACACAAAGTAGGAGTGATTCCGATGTTTCGTCGGTAGCAGAGACTGAACAATGCTGTCGCGGCTATTATGTAGTCCGAAGCCAAGCGCATCGCAAAAGAAATAGGGAAACGAGAGGAACATGTCACCATCCTCTTCAACAATGCTGGCGTACAACAAGGGGACTTCAAGCCACCCGCCACTCCAACCGCCGCTGCATACGTTGCCAATTTCTTCGACTCGATCGAACAAGTTGACTTTGATAACACTTTCAACACTAACGTTGTTGGCCCGTACTGGCTCTCCTTTGCATTTCTCCATCTGCTCGAAAAATGCAAGGACTCGGCGAATCCGAAGACGAAGAAGTTTGTCCCGCAGATTGTCATGACCAGTAGTGTCAACGGGTGGACAAAGGTGCGTTGCTGTTCGATGAACGCTGCTGAGTGGCTTACGAGAAGTAGGATTCGGACTTGTCGAGATCCTACGCCTACATGTTCTCGAAGAGTGCGATCGGACATTTTACATCCTCCCTTGCCCACGAGCTTCTCCCACTGGGAATCAGAGTCAACGGGATTGCTCCTGGTATGCCTCTGCTGCCATTTCCTTTGACATGATATTGATATTCACCTCATTGTAACAACAGGTTTCTTCCCTAGCCAGGTAAATTTGACTCGGACAAATGATCGGGGTTACTAAATTGCACAATAGATGAGTGCGCCTGGTTCCATTGATCCTGCTACTGGAGTCTCCCTTATTCCTCCCGGTACGAAACTTCATTTTGTGGTACCAACTGTACAGACGGGTGGGACACACCGCGACATGGGTTCCATTGTGTTATCCTTGGTTGCAAATTGGTATATCAATGGTGAGACTGTACTGGTTGATGGCGGGGTATGTATTTTATCTTCAAGTCTTTTCCGACTTGTGGGGCTAACTGTGGTTGTAAATAGTTGCTCTTGAAACATCCATCTTCATACTAACAAAGTTGTAGTAATATTATAATAAAATTTGTCATGGAGTGGATGATATGTCAAAAGCATGTGATGTAACCCTCAGCAAACAGTGACACCCCCTACAGCATTAAATATTGGACTACCAAAAATGCCCTAGGGTTAGGGTTAAAACCCAAAAGAAGCAAATAAAAAATGGCCTGCCCAGCCAGAGTGGCCGTGGCAGGACAGGAAAATATTGAGACGGTGCATGAGCCGAAGCCCATACAAAACGCAGTTACCCTCTGAATGGACAGGGTCGCCGTGCTATGGAAGGTCCCCGCGACCCACAAACCCAGGTAGATGAAGGGGCTTGTGCCATCAAGGTAAGTATGAAGTGTCATAGCGTCTCCTCACTGCTTATATATGCTACAAGTTCGCGCACGGACCAGCTTATGTACCAGTACCCGTTTTAGCAACTCTTTTTGCCCCTGTACACCCACTGGCTTGCCAAACGAGGTAAATTTCACTTTTGTCAGCTCGACTACTCCTCGTTCTTCAGCAACGCCATGAGTGGACTCGCGAACGAACTTCTGGCGGATCTTGACGGCCTTTCCGATGACGGAGGTGAAGATTACGAAGAAAATGCGGAGACTTGCGTGCTCACCACAAGTTCAAGCTCAGCACCCAACGCACTCAAGCGCAAGGCGGAGGGAGATGTTGACATTTCGGACCTTGAAGAGGACGGCGTCGAGGAGGCGGCAGCGGAAGGAGAAGCTTCTGGTGGAGTTCTGGTACTTGAGGGTGGTGTGAAGCCCGCAGAAGAGCTGGACGCAGAGGATGTACAGCAGATGGATTTGGGCGGTATAGAGGACGTGACCTCAATAGCAAAGCTGGAAGGCAGCAAGAAAATGACGGATATTTTGAAGGTGACTACATCATCGTATACCTTTACGTGCAAATTCTGACCCCCCTCTCTTAAGGAAATTGAAAAATACCAAGCAAACCCCAGTTCAGCAGATGCAATGTCATTACCTGCACAGTTGAACCCGGAATACACTCTTATCGTGCAAGCAAATAACTTATCTGTTGATGTCGATAATGAAATTCTCGTTGTCCATAAAGTACGTTATCCGTGGCACGGTCCCACTTTCTCTCACTGACTTCTGCCTAGTTCATCCGTGACCACTACGCACCCAAGTTTCCTGAACTGGAACAACTGATCCAGGATCCCGCTCAGTACGTACGGGCTGTGCGCATACTTGCCAATAACGAGGTACGTCGGGTTGCACTGTGACTCTGAACCTGTCTCAACTTCGTCCTTGTAGGATCCTACCAAAGTCGACTTAACTGGCGTACTACCTGCTGCTGTGATCATGAGTGTTCTGATCACGGCCACGACTAGCTCAGGTCAGCCTCTTTCGGATGCGCAGTGGCAAGCTGTCGAACGAGCTTGTCATCTGGCCGACCGACTAGAGGAAGCACGCAAAAAAGTGAGCTCAAGCCTCCCCCATCCGGTGCTCTGCCTCATCAGGGACTCCCTGCAGACATTTATGTACGTCAGCTCAAGAATGAATGTTCTTGCCCCCAACCTATCGACTATCGTTGGTACTACTACAGCTGCGAAACTTCTTGGGGTCGCAGGTGGCCTCGGTCCCCTTGCCAAAATGCCATCATGTAACGTTCATGTGAGTCGCACCACCCCAATTCACTCATCGCTATCACCTGACCATGTTACCACTGTCTTTAGCTTCTTGGTGCTCAGAAGAAAATTGCGCTTGGGTTCTCGACAGTGACGCAACGGCGACATACGGGTTTTATCTTCCAATCCGACCTAGTTCAGCAAACCCCGCCAGAATACCAGCTGAAGGTACAGCGAACAGTAGGCGCGAAATCCGTGCTCGCTGCTCGCATGGATCTTGAACGTACTCGCAGAGATGGTGAGCACGACTAGTGTAACCTCCCTCGTACTAACGCAGCATGCAGGTTCATATGGCGAGGAACTACGGGATAAAATCGAGAAGCACATAGACCGCCTCGCAGCTCCCCCGCCAGCTAAAATTACCAAAGCACTCCCTATTCCCAACGACGGACCGAAGAAGCGACGAGGAGGAAAGCGGTTTGTCCAATTGCCCCCCTTTTCGCCTTCCATCTAGTCTTATCTCTTTTCTCAGCGCGCGCAAAGCTAAAGAAGCATACGCCCAAACTGAACTACGCAAACTCCAGAATCGCATGGCATTCGGAGAGGCCGAGGAGGAGGTCGGTGCATTCGATCAGACGAAGGGCCTTGGCATGATCGGTGTTGGTACTGGCAAGGTACGAGCTGGGTTGGGAGAAGCCAAGAGTCGGGGTGGGTGGTCGCTTCGTGCTGTTTATAATTTGATCCTATTGCTGACAACACGATGCTAAACCAATAGCGAAAATGTCGAAGGCGAATAGGCTGCGGACGGCCGCACTCACGCGTGCAGCGCAAAGCGGCTCGGCGACATCAGGAACGGCCACGTCGTTGACTGTAACTCCAGTGCAAGGTTGGTTTTGGGCTATATTTGTCTGGGCATCGCTTCACACTGATTTAAATCACAGGCTTTGAGCTGACCAATCGCGCCGCCGCCGCTCAGCGGGTCAAGGAAGCCAATGAGCGATGGTTCGCAGCCGGAAGCTTCTCGTTTGTGGGACAGAAAGGAACTGGGAGTAAGACGTAGACCACGCAATGACAAAGACTTTACAGCTGGCACAGTGCAAACCACAGGATTCGTTGGAAGTCGCACGCTGTCATGCAATGCTATACTACATCGATATTCTGAAAGACGACTGTTGTTCGACGGTCGTTTTTTATTTGGTTCAGGAACTTCCCTTCTTTGTCAGTGTCCACCAATCAGAGCTCTCCGCAGGTGAACGTAAGGGAACGTTCTTGCAGATTAGTAGTCAAATTTATCATTTTCACATGGTAATACACAAGAGGAACACCCTGTTAGCATGTTTTTGAGAATATGAAAGCATAAGATGCAGATGATGTGGACGATGGGGCCCGATGAGTGGGAAGAAATGCAGGAACAAGAGAGTATTGACCTGAGAACTACCCTATGATTGGGCAGGATGAGCGGTAGCAACAGTCTCCCCTGAAACGGCGCTCTGTGTCACATCTATGAATCCCGCCTGCTTGGGATCGGCGAGCTTGTTGCGCTTCGACCGATAGTCCCGAATGGCAGAACGAATGGCATCCTCGGCCAACACTGTGAGAAGTTAGGGTATCAGATACAAAATGGTCATCAAGAAGTGACTCACTGGAGCAGTGAAGCTTCACAGGGGGTAGGCACAATTCCTTGGCGATATCCGTGTTTTTGATTTTCGCAGCTTCCTCCAGAGAGAGACCTTTCACCCGCTCGGTCATGTACGAGCTGGAGGCAATGGCACTTCCACACCCAAAGGTCTTGAATTTGACATCACTAATGATGCCATCCTCATCCACGCGAATTTGGAGCTTCATTACATCTCCGCAACTGGGTAATGGGAAGTGCGCAGTGAGCGAGCGTACATGGTGAAGGGGGGAACATAGTTACTTACGCAGGTGCTCCCACAAGCCCAGTACCGACGTCAATGTCGTTCTTGGGGAGAGAACCCACCTACAAAGGACATGAGCTTTTTTGCTGACAAGTGCATAGGTCAATGAACTCACATTTCTTGGGCTCTCGTAATGGGAGATGACCTTCTCGTGGTAGCCACGAACAAGCACAGGGGAGATGCCAGCTCTCGACGCCTTCGATGCAACAGCAATGTTGAGAACAGACCTTGAAAGTGCTGAGCGGAACATGGTGGACGATGGGAGGGAGTAAAGAACGTAATTACCCGTTGTCTCTGACTGGTCCTGTCGGAGTGTAAATTTACGTCACACTGTGGAATAATCTTATCTGACAAAGACTACGTTACTTGCCTTTTGGTGTATTTACGCTGACTTGTCCAAGTTTGAAGGTCGCCAAATACGTCCAAATATACGTCTCATCACTTCACCTGCAACAACATGGTGTCTATTGCTCGGTATATCCGAAACATCCGCAGAACGGGCATAAAGCAATGGTGGCATCAGATGCAGTACATTGGTGATGCCAAGGCCGGCACGCTTATTGGTACTGATAAGTGAGTTGACGTTCGCGGCTCATGGTTTTCTTCTCCCGACCACTCGGGCAGGTTCGGCAACCGGTACTTCGAGAACTTGAACCCCGAAGATGAAGTTCCAGGTGCGTGGATCAGCTTTGATACATGCCACTTCAGACCACTTATTGTGCCCAATAGGCCGCCACCGATGGGTTGACTTTGCGCAAGTACGTCATAGCTGCTAAACCTCTATCCGCAAAAAGTTGACATGAATCGTTGGCATTCGCTAGCATTACAACAATGCAACGCAGGTCCCTCCTGAGTGGCATTCGTGGCTCCAGCATATCCGACAGCCGCCCCCAACAGAGGATGAAGTCATGAAGAACTCGTCTCCGCCATGGAAGGCAGTGAGTGTTATGGCTACTTTCTAGGTATCATCTGGGATCTGATGGCCTTCACCGGCAGCCATGGGCAGAAAACTTGACCGGGACAAGGGGCGCATACCGGCCGTACAATACGGTTGTGTCGCGAACCAATGCTTGGGAGCCTAAAGTCACAGCCCGAGGATAAGCATCACCATTGGATGTTGTGACATTACGACGACTACTGCGAATCCGTCGCTTTTAGATAGTTGGTAATGTGCCTCACCCTTGCTACCTAACGTAGGAGTTATGACGAGTACCAATCACATCCTGAACGACATGTTCGGCAATAGCAAGGCTGGATGTAAGGCCAGGGCTTTCAATGCCCATGAGGCTGACCATCAACCCACTGTTGCTGCCATTTGCGTAATCCTTCCGTATAATGAAATCCTGGAAGCCCGAAACTACAAGCTTCGGGCGAATACCAACATAGTCCGGTCTAAACTCTTCAAATACAACACCTGGCAAATACTGCATGACCGCCTTGTGCATCTCCCCGAGGCGCGATTCGCTGGGGACCAAGTGCTCCATCCAAAAGTCGACATTTTCTTCGTTGAAGCAGAAGTCTGGGCCTTTGGACGGTGGTGATATCCACTCCAAGTCGGGACCAAATCGGACCTTGCCTTGCAAGTCAAGGGTGAGGTGTGTTCCGAGAGATTGGAAGGCGTGTTTGTTGGATCCAGTTTCGGGGCAGGGGTATATGAGGTGACTGACGTTCGATACGCCCAGACCGCTGTATGCTGCGTATGAACCGCGTGCAAAGTACATCGGTATGCGGAACGATTCAGGGAGAAGAGAATTTAGAACGAGGTTGGCGGACAACCCAGAAGCATTGATTAACGTCTTGGCGAGGAGAGCGTCTCCCTCCCGTGCATCCTCGGTTACGGTTTGCACCACCCAGCCGTCGTTGTAAGGCGACGTATACGGGTCTACGCGAACGACGCGCGTGGAATATACGAGCTCCCCTCCTTCAGACTCCAGAATGTCTTTCTCGAGGCTCTCCATGAGAGAATGGGAATCGATGATGCCTGTTTCTGGGCTCCACAGAGCGGTAGATATGTTTTTTGACAAATCAGGTTCAAGTTCCCGTGCTTGCTCTCCGCTGATGAGAGTGGTAGGAAGAACGGGCTCGTCTGCAAGCTGTGGTGCCTGTGGTGAATGTCGTGGCCACGGCAGGCGGTGCGATTTCTCGAGCAGTCCCTCAATATACGAACGTTGGCTCTTGTGAGCGACGACGAGCTTTCCCGTTTTGCGGTACGGGATGTTGTACTTTTTGCATCGCTCATACATGAGGTATCGCCCGCGAAGACATAACTGAGTCTTCAGAGATTCGGGTGGATAGTAAAGGCCTGCAAGCAAAGGATGTTCCAGTGAACAACGTGTCCGAGCTCCTGGTACCTCGAAGAGTAATACCTGCATGAATTACTTCAGAGTTTCGAGAACTATTACACCCCAATGTTGGCATAAGTGTGGACGGGGCACCCAGCACACGGAACGTACCTCGTCTCCTCCCCAGCGCGTACATGTCTTTCCACGAGGTATGTTGACTTTGATGGAAATTGCTGAGACAGCCTCTGAGCGACTGCTAAACCAACCACACCTAGAAACGGATTCCCTAAGTACATGCCCTGTAATAAAAATGTTGTATCACGACGCACCCCCGCCTACGACAAGGAAATCGATGGCTGCGTCGGGACTCTACCGCGGAGAACGTCAACGAATACAGCACCGTTCGTTGCAAAGTACGATCTCACCTTGAAATTGAACTTTCCTGTAGAATTCAACGCCGCTTTGAGTCCCCTTACAACTGAAGCAGCCATCTCGCGAGTGACGTAAAGTTGCAACGGAAAGAAACGAAACAGAGAGGATTGCTGTCCATCGTGGTTGTGAATGATTCGGGATCCTGGTCAGCTGGCTCCCGGCTAGATAACAGGAAATGAACGGAATCAAATAGTTATCTTTGCCGCTCTTCAACTTGAAGCTTCAAGTGACTTGGCTTTTCTTCGTCGCATCTTGCAATCCAGGTTAATCGAGACAGAAAACCAAAGCAGCCATTGCGGACACCAACGTACTGCCAAAAACCATGACTTCGAAGGAAAATATCGGACCCCAGCCAGCGCCGATCAACTTCGAGGAGACACTGGCGTCGTTGAACAACCTCCCGCTGTTCATGAAATCATTGCCAAGTGGAGAATCTGACGACGTTGCGCTTCAAGCATTACAGAGTCTCGTATACGATGGTACACCAAACGGTGGGTTAGAAATACCTCTTATCAGATTTCACCGTCACTGACACTTTCACAAGAAATCGCCCAGAATTTCAAGGAGCAAGGTAACGAATACTTCAAGGGAAAGCGCCATCGAGAAGCCATTGGTTTCTACACTCAAGGCCTCGATGTGAACCCTACGGACATTGCATTACAAGAAGCCCTTTATTGCAACCGTGCGGCGTGCAACCTCGAGCTGAGTGGGTAGTAAAGGCATGTGTCATCCTTTATACTGATCCCTGTGTAGAAAACTATGGCACTGTGCTCAGGGACTGTTCGAAAGCATTGGAACTCAATGCCAAGTCATCGAAAGCCTTCTATCGCTCGACGATGGCGCTACTGGCTTTGGATCGGCTTGAGGAGGCCCTAGACTGTTGCGATCGGTGCTTAATCTTCGATCCTCAGAATCAAAGTGTGAAGGCTCTTCGGTTATGCGCGGAAAGGGCAAAAAACGAGAAGGACCAGAAGATGCGAAAAAAGGAGGAGCGCTTACAGAGAGCACAGGAAGAGAAGCGGCTCCTCCAAATAGCCTTCAAGGTAAAAACATCTGAGGTTTGGCTTCTTTTACTACCAGATCTGAAATGATCGCCCTGCAGGAAAGAAACCTCTATACAGTTGAGAATCCACAGGGCTCGTCAGATAACCCGCACTCTCCTCACTTCGACCCGGAAGATCCAACTCGATCGACGCTGATTCTACCAGTTTTCTTGTTGTACCCTCAATACGCGACATCAGATGTCATCACGCATTTTGGCGAGGATACCGCTTTCTCCGCTCACATCTCTCAGATGTTCCCGCCACAAGTGCCTGCACCGACCTGGGATGAGAAGCAGGAGTACACAGCTAGTAACCTCGTTGTATATTCAATGACGCGTCAAAGGCGCCTCCTAAAAGTTGGGAAAAAGATGACCCTACGAGACGTATGCAGGGCAGCAAAAGAGAAGGAAGGAGAGCCTGTTGATGGTCTGGAAATGAAAGACGGATATTTGACCTTTGCTGTGCTGCCGAAGGGAGTGGAAGAACAGAAATGGGTGGACGAATTCAAGCGGACTAGAGACAAAACATAAGACTTACAATATCAATATCTATCATTGATGAGGCCTATGAGACGGAAGGATAGTTCAATAAAAAGAAGGGGGGTCAATAGCCTTACATTGGGTTGGCAGGGAGGTTGAGCTTCCGAAATAGTAAGACGTGTTGGTCGTGTTTGGCACGACGAGGAGACCACCTACACGGCAAGACTCACCACAAGAAAGACATCGACGAAGGCGCCAAGCTCGGTGAGTACAATCCGGACTCGCTTAGGACATGAAATATCGTTGGATGGACTTGCTGAACGACGTGGAGCTGCGAAATCCCACAAGAAATGCTCAGATTTGGTGGATGTGCACTACAAGGACTGGATGCTGACCATACAATCTCCTCTCCAGACCTCCACTCTCATCATGTCCAATCACAAGATCCTCCGTACCGCCAACGCCCCCCAAACGTCTCCAGATGAGACCGAAACAAACGTTGCCCAGGCTTTGATTGACCTGGAGAACAACGTTCCTGAGCTCAAGGCTGAGCTCCGTCCCCTACAGATCTCTGCTGCTCGTGAGGTTGACGTACGAGGTGGAAAGAAGGCTATCGTAGTGTTCGTTCCCGTTCCCCAGTTGAAGGCGTTCCACAAGATCCAGCAAAGGTAATATCGAATACCAATATTGTTCCGCCGGGGCACAAGTGCTGATTGATTATCGCAGACTCACTCGTGAATTGGAGAAGAAGTTCTCCGACAGACACGTCGTTTTCGTTGCTCAACGCCGGATGCTCAGCAAGCCCACCCGTAACTCGCGGGTCAAGCAAAAGAGACCTCGCAGTCGTACGCTCACGTCAGTCCACGAAAAAATTCTTGAGGATCTCGTCTTTCCCACGGAGATTATTGGAAAGAGGACGCGGGTTGGCATTGATGGCTCGAAGCTTTTGAAGGTGTACGTGTTATTTGTTGCCTAGCAATGACCTCAGGCTCACAAGTTGTTGTTACAGTATTCTTGACTCAAAAGATGCCACATCACTGGAGTACAAGTTGGATTCATTTTCATCGGTGTACCGCCGTCTGACTGGCAAGGACGTGGTTTTTGAGTTCCCTCCCGCCAACCAGGAGTAGGTTATGATGCCGCACCATGACATGTTTCGTATATCAAAAATACAGGCCATGCCCCTTATGTACTCCTCGGATGTTCTGGTACGAGAGAAGCGCTCAGGGTGCTCCACTGGAATGAAGGGGCGTCAGAAAGCGGAATATTTATGTTTCGGGATTCGGTGGCAAGTCAGACCCGGGGCTACGAGCTGTGAGCGAAACGACGACATGTAGATATGTAACCGGGATTGACGGAAAGAGTGAGGCACGGGGCGATTATAAGGACATGGTTAGATAGGCTGACCCAGCGTTTGTGGCAAAGCAATTTTGATCTCGGCACGTGAGTCCGCCGTCGCGTCAGGTCCACAAGTTTCTGAGTTCAATTCGTTTCACTTCTCTTCTTCAGGTCCTTGAGCTCCGTCGCTTGTCTTTCCCTCTTTCGCCCTTCGTGGCATCTTTGCACCCCCTCAACATCGTTCTGGATGGCGGATTATGTACCTATGGACCCGTACTCTAGGTGTAGGTTTGAACATGGGATAGATGCCAAAATAGTTGTCATGGGTAATACAGGTTCGTTTTACACAAACTGTCGACTCTGATATCAGCAAAACTCATTCGATGTCTTGAATTTTCTCTCCTTTGACCTTTCACAGGTGTTGGCAAGACCAGCCTGCTCCATCGGTATACTCAGAACAAGTTCGATCCCAGGAACATGACGTCCACCACCGGTGCTTTCTTCGTCACGAAGAAAGTGCATGTTGACGGGTTGAAGGTTCGCCTCCAGCTCTGGGACACTGCGGGGCAGGAGCGATTTCGTAGCATGGTAAGCTTGCGGCGTTCGCCTGGGTTACCAGTCTGGAACTGCCCAAATCGCTGACAAGGTTTCTAGGCTCCCATGTATTATCGAGGTGCCAACGCGGCCCTCCTCTTGTACGATATAACGAATGCTTCTACGTTTGACGACATACGGGGTTGGCTTCAAGGTAACTAAAGGCTCGCTTGTTGACCTTTTCAGTGCTGAATCGCTTCACCCAGAATTAAAGAAAAACTGTCCACCAGAGCTCATCATTTACATCGTCGGCTCCAAAGCTGACCTACTTCACCAACGTCAGGTCACTTCGGACCTTGCACGATTGTCTTTACATAACTGGTTCCCCCCACCGCGACCACCATCGCCGCCTCCACCACCACCGCCTGCTCCGTCCACGCTGTCGTATATCCGCCCAAGATTCACCTCGTTCACTAGCATTCGATCCGTCCCACTAAACAGTGCATCTGCCAAGTCG
Organism: Gyrodon lividus; assembly: GCA_014904945.1. NCBI lineage: Eukaryota > Fungi > Basidiomycota > Agaricomycetes > Boletales > Gyrodontaceae > Gyrodon > Gyrodon lividus. The sequence continues at coordinate 29,266 of MU127426.1, forward strand.
TCCCCTCCGCACAGCGCCTCGTACCTCGATCCCGCCGTTAGTGATTCCGCTAGGCTTAAACGCAGCAACACTAGCAGTGGCCTCCCACGTTCAAAGACTACAAGCGGACTAAACTTGAACAGATCAAAGACCACAACTGATTCTTCCCTTTCCACCCAATCACGATTCGGTTCCCATTTCGGAAGATATGCAGGAGGGTGGAATGAAAATGCAGAGACAAGCAGCAACAGCTTAAATGAAGACGAGGAATGTGAGGAAGAATGCCAGGAATGGGGGCTTCACAAGGGGATGGAACTTTTCGAGGTGTCTGCGAAGGACGATTTTGGTGAGCTTCGACTCTCACTGCGCTTCCCTCCTCCTTTCGTAATCGTTTAACCGCCTCCCACAGGCATACAAACCCTCTTCGATTCTCTGATCGGAGCGATAATAGAGAGGAAGGACGTCATCGAACGGGAGAACGACCTCCGAAAGCGTGATAGTGTTCTTCTATCTTCGGTTAGTACGCCCACATGGGCTGCTCAGGCGGATGAGGAAGAGGCACGAGAAAAGGCACGCTCCATCACCGGAGGTTGGAGTTGTTGTTCTTCATGACAGTCGAGTCGCCTGCACGATTGTTGCTCCGTTGGGTTGCTATTCGGCCCGTGCTCCATACTGCCTTCTTCGCCTCCTCGCTACCGACACTATCATATTCCTCCTTTTCATTTTATCAGCACACAACTGCTATGTCTTATGCCCTGCCCTCATGGTCTCTAAGCTCAGTCTGATACCATCACCCTCCAAGTTCACAGCACTACTTTTTTTACTTCTACTATTATTCACTTCTGAGTTATCTCTTTATACCATATATACTATTACGTTAAGTAGATACAGATTGTCCATGCCAGTACTAGTGTGTCTATAGTCAACGGAGTTCTCAAAAGATCCGCTAATCGGTTTCTGTCAAAGTGCCAGAGATATTGTTGGGAACTTGCTTGGATTGTGAAGTCGCCCGAATAGGAAGGTTGTAATCAGATTGTATACTAGATAGTGAGGTTACTCTTGGCCTAAATCTTTTCCCTTGACCGCCATGTCCCTCCTCCCTCTCGACCCTGTGGGAGGTCAGACAGCAGTTAAGGATGTCGGGACTTGTACTCCGGATCATTGTTTTCATGCATTCGACGCCTTGTACTGTGCCCTCACTGACAGCACGCCTATTCCCCCCTCTTTCTCAGACGAGAAGTTGTGGGTAGTTGTACAGTATTATCTGGATCAGATCTCTGACGTGTACATTGTAGCCCACTTTTTGTTACCTGGAATACGAGGCCTTCTCGCCCCGGACGTGCGCCTAGACTGAGAGGCTGCATAGGAAACTTTGAGCCTCTGTCGTTGCACGAAGGCATCGCAGACTACGCCTTAATCAGTGCCTTCAAGGACACCCGTTTCAGGAAGATAGAGGAAAAGGAGCTTCCTTCACTTGAATGCGGGTTCGTCAGATCTCCACCTATTCACGTCCAATCCATTGGCAAACCAACCTGGCTAATAACGTTCCGTAGAATATCTTTGTTGACTGATTTCGAGGACGCTTCGTCTTATCTTGACTGGACAATTGGCATCCATGGAATACACATTAGTTTTCCGAATCCATCTATATACCCGCCTTCGAATTCGTCCTCGAATACGCCCTCTCCTTTCTCCTCCTCGTCGTTTCTGCCCCGCTTTACTTCTAGACAGACGTTAACAGCTACATATCTGCCGGACGTCATGCCTGAACAAGGATGGGATAAGATAGAAGCGGTCGAGAATGCTATGAGGAAAGCTGGCTGGACTGGGGCCATCACCGAAGAGACGCGTAGAAGTGTCTCCCTCCGAAGGTATCAAAGCAGGAAATGTGTGGTCGGATGGGACGAATTTGTTCAATGGAGAAAGAATAACGGGGATGAAGACATCTAAGCATGAACTCAACACAACTTTGGGACTCTCACAACTTTGCCACAACCGTACTAATTAGCAATAGGAGTGTGTATATACTGAATTTGTATAGTGAAATCGTCGTAGCTATGGCTGTCGGTCCCCTGAAGAGTAGATCGCTTTCCGAATTCTCTCCAAGCGACCGCCCCAACCACCCCCATACTTGTCCTCCAGCTGCGTCCATACCTCGCGTAACTTTTCCGGATCATTCCCGCTCGTCCTGCCAAACGCAACTATTATCCAATATACAAGTCTTTCGCTGGGCTTGGCATCTTCCGGGAGCTCCAAAAATGCAGTGAATACTGTTTGTAGATTCTCCAGGTTCCACGCCGTCTGAGATGACGGTCGTAGCGCAGCGGTAATGAACGACTCCTTCATACGTTCGTTGGGCATGCGCGCATGACGGACAAATCCTAGGAAAATTCCCCTAAAGGCCGCCATAGAGGGGTTATATCGTACTGGCCCCCCTGTTGCCCCATCCACAGGGATGCGCGTTTCGCGGTTTGGGGATGAGAGCATGTCAACGAAGACGTTCAGGGCTTTGATCAGGTCCCCCTGATAAGCAAGGGTTTGGATCATGGTCGTGTACATGATCTCGTCGGGTTCTAGGCCACTGGGGACATTCAGCCCTTCAACGTCTCGAAGATAAAGAGCGGCTGCATCCACGTCGTCTTGCCCGAAGTCGAGCTCTGGGTCGACGTTGTTACGAAGGACGCGGTAGATGGTCAATGCAACGTCCATGTGCCCATTCCGTGCATAAGCCCACATGCACGCGTTTATGCCATCCAGACCAACCTCCAGACCCTGCTCTTTCATCTTGCGCAGTGTAGACCGGACACCGGACAGCTCATTTCTGTGAGTGAAGTAGCGGAGGAGACATAGATATGTAAATCGATTCGGTGAAAGACCTGAGGAACGTAGAAGGGACGATGCGTGGCGGATGGCAAGCGGTGACCTAGAGCGACTGGCGACCGAGAGCAGCGTGGTGTATGTCCAGATATCTGGTGTCTGACTTACAGCCAGCGAATGGAACTCTACATCGGGTGTTTCGCCGCTGGACGCAAGACTTTCTAGTGGCAAGACACCCATGTTATTGAAGATGTTGAACGAAGCCTTGTAATCCGCCAAGCTGGTCTTTCGCCATTGCTTTCCCGCACTGTCTATCAGTGTGTTCCACTCCCATAACTGAACACGACCACCAGTCCTCTGGAGAGTCGTCAGAATGGAGGAGAGCTGCAGGAAGATCGTGCGTGTCCGAGGTTTGGTTGATGCAATCAGTCGTGCCAAGCGGTGGAGATGGCGGTATGGTATCACGATTGCCTTTGAGGGTTCGTTGTTCTGCGACTGGCGGAATAGCAGTTCCTGATAAGCTCCCCAAGCCTCGGAGGTAGCTTTGCTTGTGAGCATGACCTGCAAGAGTTCGTGGCGATTTCGTGGTGCGTTGCTTTTGGTATGTCCGGGAGCTTTGGTAGGCTGTTGCATCTCCGGTATGCTTGTATGTCGTTGGCGGTCTTGCGTGTCTAAGAGCGAATCGATGCCAGCGAGAAGGTTGTCGTTGTTGTTTTTGTCTGCACGCAACTCTGGCAGACCCGGCAAAACAGATGGGCGCGCCGAGCGAGTAACTCCATCTGGAGAATGAGCACGAGATAAAGAAGGCAGAGATGGTGTCGGAGAGCGCGAGTCCCCAGTGTTGCTCGTCGTGTGTACATCGCCGGCGCTGTCTTCCCTCCCAGGCGCGTCGCATTGTCTCTCCACCCCTCTCAGACGATGTGCCAATGAAATTCTTCCGCGTGTTTGATGGACATGGGTCAAAAAATGGCCTCGCACAAAAAGCTGTTGAGCCTGACGAAGCCTGCATGGCAGAGCAGGCGAAAATCTGAGGCCCGACGTGGACCCTGCAAGCATAAGTATCCAGTGCAGTCATCCTTGTGATTTATTAGCATCTTGATATGCTCTGGAGGTGCGAAAAAAATGTCCTACCGCGACTGGCACCGTACCAGGGTATTGAGTGAGCCTTTTGCAGCAAGCGAGTGCTCGATCAACCACGGCTCGCACTTTTACGCCACATCAACAAAAACATCGGAGGCACTCCGACAGGGTTGAAACAAGTCAACATCAATGTTACTTTTATTTATTCTCATTCTTCCAAGTTCATTCTGACGCGCAGGGTGATGCGCATGCAAGACTGGTGGCATTGGGCAGTACTGACGCATAGCATAGAGGATAGAGAGTGGTAAAAGAACATGATGCCTAAGTAGTACGTGAAAAATGCAATCAATCCCGAGCCTTGAGCGTTCCCAGGAACGCTGCCTTTTCTTCGAAGGTTTGGAAGGAACCGTGCTACGTGGCGAATCGAGTAGTGAGGTAGAGTCATGACCCAGAGATAGTGCACTTACACCGAATTTCGACGAAGTATCGATGAACTTGAGGTCGATCTTTTCGAGGTCACGACGCGACGTGTGGGTCATCAGCGATTTCCGGAGGGTAATGACACGCTTCTTGGTGCCGGGGACTGATCCCTTGAGCATCAAGAAGTCGTTCTTCACCACACCATAGTGGGGGAAGCCGCCCATGGGTGTGATAGTCTTCTTCGTGATGTCAGCCTCAGTTGAGGCGTTGGAGTCGTCGGAGCCAAGGCCGATGCGGTAAATCTTCTTGTTGAGTTCGGTACGGTGGTGGTAACCGTCTGCAGATATTCTCTGTCACCTAACCTTCAGTTTCAGATGAACTGATGTACGCACTTTGACCGGCACGGGCAACCGAGAACATGACCTTCGAAGGGTGCCATGCACCGATGCAGGCGACTTTACGGAGACCCTTGTGAGTCTTGCGAGGAAGCTTCTTGGTGCCCCAACGGTGGGTAACACCCTCGAAACCGTGACCCTTGGTAACAGCGATGACGTCGATAACCTCATCCCGCTCGAACACCGAAGTAACCGCCACAGGTTTCTCGAACAGGCCGTGCGCGAATTCAACTTTATCAGCAACAGAGCCACCGTTGACCTGGATCTCCATGAGGTGGGCCTTCTTCTGGCTGAGGCCGGTCTTGCGGATCTGGGTGTGTGCGAGGACACGGACAACAGTGCAGTATTTGCGAATGCGCTCAAGCTCGCGGGCGGTGGACTTGCCGCCATCCTCGGCGTGCTTCTTGGCGTAGCGGGTGAAGGCCTTCTTCTTCGAGCGGTACCAGTTCTTGTAGAAGCGACGCTTGACCTCGTCTGAGAGGTGAGATGCCCAGACGGTGGTGAGGGTGCGGAGACCGCGGGGTGTCTCAACGTAGCCGACAACACCGACGACAATCAAGGGTGGAGTCTCGACAATCGTGACTGCCTCCACTATCTCACGCTTGTGCATCTCTGCGAGTTCAGGTTAGCTATTCCCTCCTTGACTGTATCTCGTGAGACATGTACACGTACTGGATCCCTGACGGTCAAGATCACGGACAATGTGGGTCATACCAGCCTTGTAGCCCATGAAGGCAGTCAGGTGGACAGGCTTTTTGGGGTCATCCTGAGAGCACAGATATAGAGCATATAGCGATGGCTGCACAGATATACGCACCTTGGGGAAAGACTTGACCTTTCCGCGGTGGCGAGCAGCACGCTTACGGGGGAGGAAGCCGAGCGAGCCGTGACGGGGAGCTTCGTACTACGGGATCTAGATCAGTGCCTCAAAATTTCTCGACATCGGAGGTCATAACAAACCTTGCGGTGACTATTAGAAGGTGGAACTGATGTCAGTACTCTTTCGTTCTGTGTAAATACACGCGTTATACACACCTCATCTTGAAAGACCTTGAGGACGGGGGTGGATGCGAGTGTTCGTCGTTGTGGACAGTGTATAGCGATACTTTGATGGAAGTTGCCGAAGCGGTGGCTGATTAACTGTACAGTTACTTTCCTCTCCTTGTTGTTTCCATTTTTGGAGAGTCCCTATCCTTCTGACTTGAGTACGTAGTATTCGCTATCTCGCTTACAATACTTTCCGCTAAATCAATCTCACCAACACCGAAGAGCTTTATCAGGTCGTGTTCTCGGGCGTTGAATCCATCACCGTTGAGGTTCACATCATCTGGGTGGTAATTGGAGTGCTGGTCACATCAATGTCATGCAATAGCGAAGATCCCGTGCCGTCTAAACCTCACTTTGACGATGCTTCGCCCTGTATGACCCACTCTCCTACTACTCTTGGCTGTTGGAGGGATGTGGATGTCATGAGGATGCAAGTCTGCTCTGTAACTTTGCGGCAATCACGCGACGTCCTATCCCACGGTCCGCACATTCCCGCAAGTCGCGCTAGGTACCGAGTTCATCGATGGCACTAACTCACATTTGCATAGACAATGAACCGATCCTATACGAAGATGCTGAGGTGTAACAGGAGGCGAATAGTTACCCATGATGTTCTACTAGTCATAGACAAAGCTGCAATCTGCGTCCTGTGTTGTGATTTGACATCCAGAGTGATGAAGCGACACGACGCGAGGGTTTGATTATTACTATAAACGCGCTTCGTCACATCGTGGGATGTCACGCCTACCACCATCCTGCTGGCAGTGAACACGACTCAGCTGACAGCAACGAGCTGCCCACAACTCCCAGCGGTAGTCATCGTCTGCATCCTGCAAGATGTCTACCACGGACGACAATGCCAACGACACGTCCCAGTCACCGCAGCAGCCCATAAAACGCTCGGCGTTTGTCTACGGTAAGCGAAGAAGCCTGCTGGTCGACCAGCATGATACCGTTGGCATGGTCTCAGATTTTGGCTCTACGAAGGAGCAGACACCACCATACGAGTACAAGGGCGTTCATAATGACCACGTAGTAGCATCGGAAGGGCGGCGGGCGTCCCCGTCTTCGTCCACACACTCGTTAGAGGACGATACGGATGGTCCCGTTACAGCGCTAGGCTTCCAGTTCGATTTTAGGCGCCGGATTAGGGAGCTAGACAAACAATTTGACAACGACAACGAGCCTATTGCACAGCCCCGGCCGCGGAAGCTGTCGTCATCACCATCTCTGCCACTTGAACAAAGCGAGGCTGCTGATCTGTTTTCAATAAACGACGTTCAAAGCGTCACGGTGGATGCCGCGCCCCTTTCTTTTGACGCGGGGAGTTCCTCCCAGGGTCCGTTTGGTGGCTCATTATCGCCCCTTACAAACTCTTTGCCTGCCCCTTCTATTCAAGAGCAGCTAGCCGAGTCTCCCATTATCCGCCGACGTGTGAGGGGAGGCGCGAAGCACATCGTTGCATCTGATTCGGAAGCTGAAGAACCAAGCAATTCATCTTCCGTTTCTCCTGTCCGACGTAGTATTACGACCCCTCACCTCCGTTCACCCCCAACACCCCCTACTTCCGAGTTCGAGATGCCGTCAACAAAGAGGAAGAGCGACAAAGCGAAGGGCAAAATCCCCGCCCGCGGCGTGCCCCCACTTCATTTCGACAGTGAAGATCCCTCGGCCAGTACCGTTTCTCTGAAATTGAACAAAGGGAAGGGAAGGGGAAGTTCCGCTCGCTCCAAGACGAAGGTGCGCCACTTCCTTGATACCTGGTCACAGTACATCGACTGCTAACCCTGGTGATGGCAGGCACCGACGAAGATGGAACGGCGCGAGGCTGCGCTAGAATCCTCACGGATTGCTGCCAGTCGCCCCGTGGAGCTCGTGCGCACCCAAGAACCAAAGCACACGTTATTATCGTTCTTTGCGAACATTCAGTAAGTCCCCCAATACCATAGGTGCACGGTTATGCTGAAGGTCCTTACAGTCATGGAAAGATTGCTATACCAACTCATCCACGTGCAGAGTTGATGTCGGATCCAATTGAGAAATTCTCATCCCCCACTGGTGCCACGACGAAAATGGCGTCTCTGGAAAGTGTGTTTGGGTCACCTATCGGACTTCTGGCATTTCCTGGGCCTGTCATTCTCGGAGGAACGAGTAAACACTCCTCACCGCCTGCGAATACCATGGCCCTTCCTAGAGCGGCAGACTCCTCTGATGACGAGATGCCCGAGTTTACTTCCATACTCCAACAGGAGCAACGGACGCGCCAAGCAGGCGAGAAGCAGCAGAGGTTACAAGCACTCAAACTAGCCGCATTGCAGCAAACCTACACCAGTAAAACTTCTGACGTCGACGGCGAAGACGATGACTTGTTAATCGTCAAAGACGACATGCATGTCGTTGCTCGCGAAGAAGCTGCCCAGCGCCGACTGGACAGGGCCAACGGTAGTCCAGCAAAAGCCAAAGCAAAGGTGTTGTCCATGGGACATCGAAGTGTTCCTGAATCGTCCAGCGCTCGTTCGGGACTGCTTCGGCCTCCAAAGTTCTCGGAACAGAATCTCCGGGAGTTCGCAAAGCCATCCTTTGTACGCACGGGAAAGGACGGTAAGGATTTGCTCACCAAGAAGCAGCTAGACCGGATGATGGTGATGCAACACGAGCAGGAGAAGTTGAAGTTGATTAAACAGCGCGAAGAGGAGTGGATCCAGAGGGGCGGGCAGTTGTCACGAGATCGTGCTGCTGAGGGCGTGCAGACGTCACTCTCTCAGAAACTTGGAGCGTATGCCGAACAGCGCCTCAAGGCTGTAGACACTGGTGATGCTACGGCTGAAGTCGATCAGAGGAGCACCGACGAGAGCGATGAAGATTACTCACCCGAGCTATGGCGCTCGGCGAGCCCTAAACCTATGAATACAAACGAAGAAGTCAGCAGCGACCGAGGTGGCGAGATAGAGTTCTCCGAGAACCCAGAGCCACCAACCAACGACGACGACGGGAATATCGTACCATTAAGACACAAATCCGGCCGGCGCCGTCCTCCCCGTGTTGTTATCGGATCTGACGATGAAGAGGAGCAATCCAAGCCTCCCGTCTCGGTGTCGAATTCATCTACTCCGGGTACTGAGTGGGGCCCCCAAGCAACCGCTGCAAATCGGGATTCCGCGTCCTCGATGGAGTCTCAGACAGAGGACGAGAACGACAAGGAGAATACCGCCAAATTCATGTACGATCATAGCGAGGACAAGGAGAACAAAGCCGTAGTCCGTCATTCACCGTCACTATCACGATCTACACTAGGCTTGAGACCAGGGTCTCTTCGAGGCCTCGAGGACGGCGTCCAGAGCACTTTGTCGCTTTCGTTGTTGGGTGATATCAACGACGTGACGGCTTCGCCTAAGGAGGTAGTCAGATCGCCTATGAAGGATATTTCGAAAGACGATGAGGATCCATTGTTACTCTCCCCTTCTTCAAAATTTTCATTCACTGAACGTCTTCTTCGAAGCACAGTGGCCCCTCCACCCCGTGTCTCTGCCTCGAAGCCTAGCCTCAAATCACCGCCAGTCTTGGGAAGCGAGCGCATTGGCCACTTCAGCCAGCTTTCTTTCGATGAGGAGAATGATGAAAATATCGTGGCTGGGCTCAAGGTTACAGCGCTACAGCCTTTGTTTTTGGACAAACTAAACAGTGCTAATCCTGAACCTTCGTTGGCTCCTTTGAATCCCCTTCCCAATGGCGGTTTCTCTCAGTTGTTCTTGGTTCGTTCTTGACTGTTTTCGATGGCGGTAAATCTGATCAACCTAATGGATTGCTAGGATGAGGATCAGAGCTCTAAGGGACCCGTCGGTAGAACAGAGAACGACGAGCTGTCATTGACGCTCGATGTTGGTCTCAAGCCTGCACTAGAAGTCAGTGGGACCCTCCTACGGAAAGCTGACAACATCTTCGAGAAAGAGCAAGAATATGTCATCGCAGCTGCTGTCGAGAAAAGCGACAGACCAAAAGAAGTCCTTTATGTCAATGACCATGGGTACGAGTATACGCAAATCTTCCAACAGCTCCGACATCTAACGATGTCGTACTCTCGCCAGCTTCCTTACACAGACCCGTCCCGAACTATCAAGTCCTCAGGTTTATCGTATGACACCTTCGCAAGCCTCAAAGTATATCGGGACTCAGGTTCGCTCGACTCAAACAGAATTGCCCAGCAAGCGCCTCCCTCTCCGGACGCTCTCGTTTATTGCTACTCAAGAACTATCCCCTGAACCACAGCCACTGAGACGACTACGCAAACGGAGTGCCTCGCCACTGGAGCACAAAATTCGTGAACGCAGCGCCAGTCCAATTGCCGGTCCAGTCCCCCTAGTCGCTGGATCCTCCAAGTTTAACGCGTTTGACATCCTTGGTAAAGTCCCAAAAAAATCAGACAAATCAAACACAGAAAGGCTCCAAAAGTCCGAATTCGTCGCCGCTGAGGCTCAAGAATCCGACGAGGATGATGTATTTGGGTTTGGAGGCGCGAAGGAAGACGAGGATGAGGAAGACGAGGATGATCAAGACAAGGTCGTCGAAGGACTTGTGGACGACGCAGTCATGGACGCCGAGACAGAGGCGGCGGATCTTGTTCAGGAGAAGTATAGGTGAGTCTGCGATTGTTGTTCTCATGTCTTCTAAGCTGCTGATGCGGTGCCTCCAGAGAGCACGAGGAAGAAGACGACCAGCAGCTTGAGAAGCTTCACCAGAATGCCATTGAGGGGAAGTTCCGCATGAAACGTCGTGACCGTGGTGTTGGCTTTGAAGACGACAGCGACGAAGATGATGACGACGAGGCGCGCCGGATACGCCAGCGGATGTACAAGAAACGGAAGGTTGAAGGTGACGATCTTGAGGCCCTAGGTCAGCGACTCATTGCGGCATGAATGACATTGTCTCTGAACTTCACGTTAACAGGCCAAAATGAGCAGACGCGGGCATTCTATAACACGTACCACCAAGACCTCGTCGACGAAGATGACGAGTTTAAGCATCTACGAGAAGATGATGTTGTCATGGCCGACGACGATGCCCAGGCCGACGAGCCCGAAAAGAGAGAGACGGTATCAGTGGACGAAGTCAGGCAACGTCTGCGTGAGATGGCCCAGGACAACACAGTCAGTGCCTAGTCATTTACTCTCTACGTAATTCTAAAGTGGTCCCAGGAGGTTGATACACTGGACCCCGAAGACACGAGTTGGATTGACCAGTCAATGACGAACGAAGACGACGATATGGTCCAGGTGAAGGTCATGCAACATCGACCGAACAAAACCACGACTCGTCGTTCAAACCCTGGTCAGGTAGACTTTGACGGAGAGGTTCGCTTATTCTTTCCGGAACTCTCCACGTTTGAGCTCAAGCATCATCAGCAGCCCAAGAGACACGCAGAGAGCGAACAACAACGGAAGCAGATGCTTTCTTGGGCCAAGGGTCAGAGCCATCGTCACCAGGGCACAGGACGATCAAGTAATGGCGCTGCTGTCACAGGACATGGCAAAGTTAAGAGTGGCGGTGGATCACTAAGATCAGCACAGCCGTCGAGTTTAGGAGCTATGAATGAAACACGCAACAAAGTGTCGAAAGCGCCGAGTATGCTGTCGACAGTGTCCAATAGAAGTGGTAGATTTGCGTAGTTATGGTGGCATTTCTTTTCGACCTTTGGTTTAACGTGTTTTACCATTCTGTACTCTGTTTGTATTCTTTGATTGTTCCACTGTAATCAGGGACACCTCTCCGCCCCAAAGATCCAAATATGCACAGCGGTAACTTGTATTAAACAAGATAGAAGAATCGTGCGAGCAACGTAGGATGCATAAAAAATCCTCACTCGTGAAAAGGGTTCAAAACGAGATCTAGAAGAAGAGAGGGTATCACCATGATAAATAGCAACTAAGTGTGTAGTTAGAGCTCGAAAGCTCGAAATAGAATTGTCGTAAAGTTATCGAGAAATAGGTCGAAGTCAATGATGCTGTTTGCCTGCGGAGGGTCTGCCGAAGCGGACCCAAGACGAGCGCGGGCGAGCAGGTTGAATGAGTGCAAGATTTCGTGATTGGCGTACAGGTGTTGGGCTTCTGCGTTTGCGTCCACTGGTCTGAATCTTGGGAGGTGTCGGTACTTGAGGGAACGCGCGACGATGTCAACTCACTTTGTGTCTCAGCATGATCAATTTTGCCATGCATGCTGGTGGACCTGTCTCTCTTATCGGATTTCCTGTACGAAACGTAAGTGTTTGACCGTGCGGGGAGAATGACACATACGAGAAGCCACCAAGGCAAGGCCAGCCTCGTGAGCGTCGAGGGTATCATCTCCGTACATGATTGACCTTCTCACTGCCGGGGAAAATAGACATAGCAGTATGATAGCGGAAAGGAAAGTCACGAGAAACATGGAGAACATGAAGAAACCGTTGAGGAGAAGGAGGAAAGCGGCGCAAAGCACCCAGAGAACGACTTAACGTCACACGTCGTGAAAGCTGGGGGCGCCTGGGGAAGAGGAGGTGAGGCGAGAGATCTAAAAGACTTGCTAAATTATTTGGTTGGGCGAAGCAATTCCGCTTAGTCATCATATCTTTGATGCCTTCGCGTGATGCCGTCAATAACTAAATCAGGCAATCAAGTAAGAGTCTATCTCAAGCAAGTGGCGGTCGTGAGTGTAAAGTTAAGTTATTGACCTCTCTTCTTGAATGGCCCAGTTGTTGTCCTCCGCAGTCATAACAGCAACAGGACTCACATGCAAGGCCTTCCTCAATTCCGGCCTTTGTTCCATCACCGTCGGTAATTTACCCATCTTATTAGACGCCCTCAAGAGCGAACACAAACGCAATGGTCAGGGTGTGGTAACAGGTATGTACCGCGACGCCTCGTGCCCACTCACATTCGCTAATATATCAGCGTCAGTCGCAAATCATCTCTCCACGTATGTTTTCTCTGTTTTGCCTGCAGTTTACGCCTTACATCTGGTACCTCTAGGCTTGATGACCCTGTAACGTGGGGTATACTTCCAACCCAAAATTATACGAACTCGCGAACCATACGATGGGTCTTGGGCGCATCGGACATCATGTTCACTAATCCGTCAGTTGAGCGGAGATAATTTCTCGCCATCTCCCATGCTGAGTTCCGAGTTTGGCCAGAAAGTCTTTTCTCCGCTTTCTTTCGTAAAGGTCAAGTGATAGAAACATTCCGAGGCAACGGTATATGGCAGCCTGCACTCGATGCGGCCATCCAATTGTTGAACCAGGGTCATTGGGTCCGTGTTTATCCTCGTTCCCCCACTACCACTACCAACCATCCCCCAGCTACATCTGTTCGGCGAGGGAGCAGTACATCAACCGACCAAGTACCCACAGACCAATGGTGTTACCCACCTAACGCGATTCAAATGGGGCGTGTGCGTGTCCTGTGTCAACTACCCACCTTTCTCGGTTTATTGATGCTGTTCCCTCTACTGCCCAGCGGTCGCGTCGTGATGGAGACTAATGTCCCACCTATTATAATACCCATGTGGTTGACTGGTATGAATATCTTAGCCCAGTGCTCTTTCTTCTTTGGCGTGTATCTGAACATACGCGTGTATAGGCTTCGATAGACTCATGCCAGAGCATCGCCCATTCCCGTATAAGTACTTCCCAAAGATGGGCATCAATCTCGGTGTCACGTTTGGTGATCCAATACCGCCCGAGAGGATCATGGCTGCATTGTGCGTTCTTCAACGACGTAGAGGGTCATCTTTGCCCGTGGAGATAGCGAAGAACGGGACCCGGAATTGTGAGCCATTGAGCAGGCCTGGCCTTGGCGACGATTTACGTTTAGGCGGATGGGTCGGAGATGCGGCTGCCGGAGCGAGGGAGGATCTCGTTGTGGAACCCCAGGCTGCTGCACGACGACGGCAGATGGATCAGGTTCGGAGTGAGGTAACGGCTATCATCCAACGTGCAGTTGAGGACCTGGGAAGGAAGGTGTCCGGTGACAAACTAGACCATCCTTAGCCTTTCCAATAGATGAGCGGCTTGCAGGTGTCTTATCTTCGTCTTCGCACCCATCCTGTTCTACATAAAGAGTATACCTTGTGAAGGTGCTAGATAAATAATGCAGTATGGTTGATGACATATACACGAGTGACAGACAAAAGAGACGAGAATATGTTCGATGTAGTGTAAAGCACCATTCCTAAGCCATAGCTTCAAGCAGTTCCGCACAAGAGTAGCTCGCTTGTGGTCGTCTCTCCTGTATAGAACCACGTACACAACGCCTGCACAAGTTCCTCATGAACTGGTTGAACGTGGAAAGGTAGTCAACATGCTCACGATCATGGCATAGAATGCCAATAATACAAAGCCCTCCGCCCAGTTTGTCTTCGCATCCGCTGTCACATAGTTGACCAAGAAGCATGCCCCGAGGAGCATGGCCACCTCGAAGAAGTCTGTAGTACAAATCAATGGACCCAGATAACGTCGCAACAAAAATTACACACCGAACAGCAAATTGAAGGGTTTGTCCATCCACCAACCGAGAAGCATCAGGAACGGCATCCAGAGTAGTAGGAACTGGATACTCAGGTCAATGGCCTCTGCTTTAGCGAGTGTCGTAGGTGGCTCGGGTTCTGTGAGCTTGAAGATGTAGCCCACACTCCTATGAACGAAGTATCCGACGGCAATAGCACCATCCGCTGAGAATGAAACCAATGGGAGGAGGACGAGTCCTAACCACTCTTCGGTGATGACATTATGCTCCAGGGTAAGTTCCATGCTGTCCACAAGCTGTGAAATATCGGAAGGGCGATATACAAATCAGCAGCGACGCCGAGTGAGGGCTCACTCACCCATTCAGCAGTGGCAGCCATGAGCCCAACATTGATGGCGAGGAAGCACAGACAAACCCATTGATTAATTTCAGGCTCCTCCTCTGCAAGTTTTTTTTCTTCGTATTTGAGCTGCTTGGGTGCATCGGGGTGGTTGAGCATGGTATGGCCGCCTCCTGGGGGGTTGTGATAGAAAATACGAGAGCAGATGTAGCTGATCATGCAAATGTGTCTAAGTGCAATTTACCAGCGAAGAGCAACGGAAGATTTACATCAAGAGAAGGATGACTGCGAGGCCACGACTCATCTCCAAGAAGTTCTGTGCGCTGTTTGTGGTGCTGGTCGTTCCATCGAGAGCCGCATAAAATGCAGCTGGCAATAGCAAGGCCAACACACTGGCAGTTATGAGTACGCGGATGTGGGAGTGGATTATGTCGCGCTTACCCGACTGTCAGTAGAGTGTGGTTAAGCTGAGTGTGTGCGGGGTGCAAGTCCTGCTCCCATATCCGAGCTCCGCCAGTCAGGAAGGCAGCTCCAGGTACAAGGAGAAGATGTAGCAGAACGACGCCTGGAGAACGCGTGGTGAATACGAATATGGTTCGTCATGAACTCGAATCGTATGTACCGGTGATGGTTGATTGCAACAATTTCAACCTGGCGGTTTCACATGGTAGGCGATTCGTTAGTACTTGGGTAAAGCAGATGCACGCACTGGCATTTAGTTAGCAAGATTATTGCGAGGGTAACTTCCACGACACTGCACCAGTGGTCAATTTTTGAGCGGATTCAGAGCTGATGAACGCACCTACTTGTTGAGGGTAATGGTCAAGAGGTCACCAATGTCTTTACCGAGGTATAGCCTCATCTGTTCTCCATAAAAGTCGAACAATTTTTCGTGAGGTATGATGGAGAGGAAGCAGACTAGCCAAAATGTTTCATATTCGCATGACGTCGGCGGGCGGGATGAACTCACGAACAAAGACGGCCGAGTAGGGCAAGGTGTCACCATTGTCCCAGTGCGCCCACCATGCTACTGGCGTCAACACCAACAAGATATTAAGCCCTGTAACCAGAAGCTCAGCAATTAACCATGGATGCATCTAAATAGTACTCACACGAACAGGTGTATATGTTATAAATACTTCTCCATACACCCACATTCTTCTTTCCTTTTCGTCGGAATCGATCCCAAGGCTTCAATACGACATTCGTTAATGCCCCACTTTCTACGTCCTTGTTCCCATTAAAAGGGTTGGGCAGGTCCTCAGATGCCATGACCGTAGGGTCAGAACTGAAGGTAGGAGGGGAGATTGAAAGAAGCTCATGGCGGTCAGCGTTGTAAGTTGGAGAGTCCGGCTCGCTCTCCATACTTCTACGCCCCGTGGTGCTCGTATTACGGCGGTTTGTCATGGTTTAATTCGTTTCCCTGAGGCGACGGAGCTAGAATGGACCGATGAGGCTCCAGGACTTGGCAGGCCGAGGTACCTTCGAGGTTGAGTCTCCGAGGCTTGGAGTAGGGAATGGAGTATCGATAGGAACCAACATTTTATTGATGCATTTAGCGCTCGAGACACGCGGAGAAGGTGCGGGCTTGGCGTAACTGGGCAGTGCCAGCATGTTTCACGTTACCTGCAGGAAAACATGGCAGAGACATAGTAGGTGGAAAGTGATCACTCGTTTCAAGTTGTCGCGTTTGCTTCCGTTTGGCAACGGCTCAGCATCTTGGTCATTCTCGAGGACTCAACGCCCTACACTTCATCGGTTGGTGAGGAGTCTCCGCGCCCAGTGCTGCCAAGTAACTACTATTTCTATCAACTTGATCATGTTTCGTATCTCATTCCACGCCTCCAAGAGTGGACCAGAAATAAGACTCGTGTAGTAGCTATGCCAAGCGAACTCTCAGATAGGACGACCTGACGAGTCCATGGCAGTGACATTGTCTTCCGAGCTGTCTTTATTCGCAAGCAGAGCAGTCCAAGGCAGTACTTATCATTGGGTTGCTAGTCCCGGCTTTCTGGTTATTCGCAATTTGTCTCGAACAAGCCTTAGTTGGTGCACAGGAGCAGAGACCTTGGCTAACACTTGAGATCTCCACCCATGTTTCGTCGTTAAACAAGAGCACGTAGTATGGATGTTCCCGACAGGACGAAAGCTGAGGAAGACGGAGGCCCGGAATACACACCTGTTAAGAATCTGTCGATATAATCGAGGACACATAACTGGAATGAAGACAGATACATGATGACGCTGCGGTTTAAAGCCGATATCACTCGAACGGTCCTAGTAGCTCATCCCAATTGTTCCCTGGTAAGTTAGTCATCCATGTAGCGAAGTACAGCGGAAACCTCCACTCGGAAACAGCAGGTACTAGTACTGACTCGATATCCAACAACAACAAAAACGGCCTATTCATTGCAGCCAAGTGGAACCAAGGTCCCAACGATCCTCACAACAACCATGAATACTTGCGCCGTCTCCTTTCGGTGGCTATGCCTTAGCGGGTTGCACTCTGGTCTCGCTAAAGAAAAACATCAGATCACGGGCAAAGGAAGATGGATAAGGGATACCAACAAGTTGTCGTCATCCAGATCAGTGTGGTCCTTGAGACGATAATATATCATTGGGGCAGCGAAGACCATTCCAGCAACACACAAGACCCATGTCGAGATGAAAATACTCATGTAACTATGAGGAGCATCGGATCTCCATCATGCGCAGCACCACTAGGAAGAGGGTAGGACGTACGGTATCTTGACTGCATCAGCTCGCCACACGCCAGCAGCACCAGCAGACTGCACCCCTTTGTCTGTGGATAATGAATATTGTCGTCCATCCAGCAAAATGACGGACGACTTACAGAAGCCAATAATAACGGCAAGTTTCGCGAGATCGTTAGACATGGCGCCCAACACCCAGTATACGAAGGTCTGCCACATGGCATCCAGAAGGCCACAGAAGATGTACAGCCAAACGTGTGCCGGGAACGCGGGGTCGCTCAAATCCATCTTCGATCCTGAGGTGGGTGTAGAGGCCCGCGTATAGGTCCTGTGATCTCATTGGGTTTCAATGAATGTCCCTAAGTGACGAAGGAGGCCACGCACTTTTGATAGAAGTACGCCCAGATGTGTACAATGAAGACCATAGCGACTATGACAATCCAGCCAAAAAATGCACGAACTCGGCGCCTGAACCTTGTTTGATCAAGGATGCAGTAGCCTATGAACACAGACCCAAATATCTGCGCTAGCCAGTAAAGGAATGCATTGAGACTACGTGTACGGATGTTGAAAAGGGCGGCGTTATAATCATTTTGTTCTAATTGCGTGAGGGATGTTCAGTTTGTCAAAGCCACGGACCGCCGTTGTAATCGACTCACGCCAGGTGTAGAAGTAGTTGCTCGCAAAGAACATGGGAAACAGGAAAACAATCCATGGATCAGTTATAAGAGCAGCATAGAGGTTGTAGAATTCTGTCTTCCAGGATGGATGTTTGGGAAGGATGACCTTTGTGCCGTCTGTTCGAATAACTTTTTTTGGATCAGCCATCATAGGAGCTAGAGCTACTCCAATGAGAGTGAGGATTAAAAAGCCGATCTGGTGTATGAGATTGAGGATTGTTAACGTTAGTGAGATAATCTGTAACCTACATACGTCCCATTTCCGACTTCATAATCCGAGATCAGACTGATGGTTGCTGCATTAAAGCAGTGGGCTTACCTGCATTGGTCTGACGAAAGAACACTCAGCCAAACGTGAAAGTCAGCAATCTGAACAACTCACCTGATTGTTAAAATTGTTTCCAAAGGCAACTGCACCACCAACCACAGCGCCCAAGTTGAATATTGACCAGAAGATCGCGATAAAGACACCCTTTTGCGACTCTGTGGGATAGGCCATCATCATGGAACCTTGTGCAGTCCATAGTAACCCCGCACACAATCCGAGGATAGCACCCGCAGTGACAACGAAGTCATATGCATCGGGATGGATGTTGTCAACTCTAAAGAATGGATATCAGCGTAGGACTACAATGGAGTCGAGGAACCGCACAAGAACGAGGCGATGTAGAGCGAGTATCCCAGAGTTCCGAGGAAGAGGGTCAGGCGAGGTCCGAGTACATTGTTGATCGTTCTGTGTGACTTTCCATTCGTCATTCGGACAGATCACAACGAAAAGTATACACCAACCCGGAGAAGAAGGCGAAGAAGGCGAAAGTCGAGTAAGTAGCGGTGGATGCGTTGGCCTGGGCAGTGGTGGTGACCTGACCGCCTCCGCCGATACCCCCAAGAGCGTTAAACATTCCCGGGCACATGAAGCAGACGAAACCAAGCATGGACACTTGGAAGTAGGGGTGATAGTAGATTCCCCTCCATCCTTTGGGGCGTTCGAAGATTTCCTCGCGCTGGGAGCCTGAGTCCAAGTCGCTGCTTCTGGTTTCAAGTTTCTTTTCTGTGAAGACGTTTGTCATGTGAGCTTGGGAGTTAGAGCCACAACGGGGAGGATCCATTGCCGTTATGTAGCTGGTATTTATATATGGGCCGCCCAATCGCAGCTACGGACACGTGTTCCAAAAGACGGCATTGATGGCCCTAAAATATATCGAGTTGCGGGGATTCCTGCCATCGTGTGAGGAGTATAGGACATTGAAAGCTAATGACAGATGGACCTGGTAGAAGTTCCACTGACATATGGCATGTTGTCACCGTGGAACATGGGGGCGGATGGTACAGACGAAGTTGGGGTTCCAACTTGACACGCCCTTGTCCACAGCCGTGGTTTACAGCTCCATGAGTCTTGCTGGGTGCGAACGTTGACCAAGTTCATAATACTATTTGCAGAACCTGAAAACAAGTCAATTTCCATGTTATCATAAGTTCTAGGGATAACCGGGGGTGCATCACAGATCTCACGGTCTGTACGTCATCATGTGGAGGTGGTTGTTTGGAACGCAAGGCTTTGGACAACAGGTGTAAACAAAAAAAAACAGTAACTATTCCTGTCTTTTGTGCCGGCGCCTCCATAAGACAAGCCTACAACAAGCAGTTCCAGTGCGCTGGTCCTCGCTGTCCTCTACCTTGACGCCTCGCGGACATGGACGTCGTCGACATCGTCAACACGTACTTAGAGAACTGGTCCACCAGAGGTGAAACTGAATGGTGTGTCTGATCTCTGTCAATGTGGCGTTTGACCAAATATCCCGTTTCTAGTCGAAATTTCCTCATTTCAGCTCATTCAAATCCTGCGGACCCTAACAGTGCTGGAACGCTGACAACTGCGTATAATACCCTGCTATTTTCCACTCTAAAGACTTGGTCTCCGAGTGTCTTGCTGACCCCACAGGGCTTTGTTGCGTTCGTTCATTCTGTTTTAGCCTCCTTGCCGTCATCGTCCGCCCAGTCTGGTCGTCCACCGAGTAACACTTGGTTCGGAGAACTGCTTGTGGATATTGTCTGGTCTCTCGACGCAAAGCTAGATGAGCTCGTGGCGGATGCTAAGGCTGTCGTGGCAGCTTCAGAGCAGGTGGCCAACAACCAAAAGCCCAAGGACTTGCTCAAAGCCGCTCAGATCAAGCAGACTACTGAGCAAGACAAGGAACTTCTAACTGACATTGTCAAGAGACTCTTGGTAAGTATTAGCGAGCTCACAAGCCATACACCCACTCAGTGGGAGCGCATATCACTTAGTTCGCAGGGACCATCGATGTAGCTGTGTGCCGGGAACGCCTCGATTTGACGCTTCTTGCCAACATTGGCCTAGTATCGGATAGGTCTTCATTTGACAAGAAGGAGATTAGAACCAGAACTGGCCTCTTGTAAGTCCCACCCTATCAACTAGATGTTGGGTAAGATTGACATACATGATTTGCTCTTACAGTTATAAACAGAACAAGTTCAACCTTCTCCGCGAGCAGTCCGAAGGTTACAGTAAGCTTTGCGTGGAGTTGATGAGCTCTTTGGGTCCCTCGCACTCTCCCCAAGATGGTAGACCAGTCGAGAGCATTTCATCCATAGAAGACCGCTCTCGCATGGTATGGGACAAGGTCATAAGCCTCATCGGATATTTCGACCTCGACCCTAATCGCGCACTCGACGTTATATTGGATGTCCTGACCGTCAATATCGCCACCCATTATACTTTCTTCCTTTCCCTTCTGTCATTTTCGCCGTGGGCAGGGTCTTATAGGCGACCTATGGGTGGCAAACTCGAGACTCTTTTGCAGCTTGTACCCTCTGCCAATCAGTACTTGGGGAAATCATTCGATGAGGTTTTGCAAATCGCCGAATCATCGTCTCCAAGCTACAACAGGCTCAATTCAAACCCAACTGGCGAGTCGCGGGTGCTTGCTCAAGTACTCGGCTTCAAATTCGCCCATTACCAGGTTTGCCACACCCCGTTGCACATATTTTCTTCTAATTGCTTGCAGGGTCCTGACGCCTACGAACCGTCGCAAAAGAATTTGTACCTCACGGCTGCTATTCTGATTCGCGAAGGATTTGTTTCTCTTGAAGAGCTATATCCGCATGTGGGTTGGTTCTAGGGTTCTGCGTTGACACGAACTCATGTTACACATGCAGCTTGCACCTTCTGACGAAGACATGGAATCTTATCATAAAGATTATCTGGACCAAGTGCAACAACGGATCGCAGGGGCCAAGATCAGTCAACTAGCAATGGCTGCCCCGCTGGAATCGACCAACTCTGGATCAAAGTCACACTCAGAACCTGCAGAGGAAGTAAAAAAATCCGCAGCTTTCAAGGCTCCAAATCAGAAGGCAGGGCTTGTCGCTGCCCTGTTTGCTGTTGGTGCTTTACGTCCTGCTTTCGCCATCTTGACCAAGTTCCCGTGGCTCGTAGATGCTCATGTCGAGCTTGTGGATCTCGTTCTGCGGGTTCTAAAACATTCCATTGCACCTATCTATGACTCAACATTCGTTTTGAAGGAGCGGAATCCTAGCTTCACGCAGCCTCGTGCTCGATACGGATCGACAGGCATTACCACTACCCCTATCCGTAAGCCCCAACTGACTTTGATTGCACCGACACCTCCCGGTACATATGCGACGGAGTTCGTCTTTTTCTTCCCTGATTGGTCGGAGAGGGTTCCGCTTTCAACAACGTACGACGATCTCATATATGTCATCGAGCCGCTCATGAGCTTCATTGGCCTACACATCTCGCGTGATCCTTTGCTCGTTTCGAAAGTGACGCGCCTGGGGAGGTCACAGTTAATGTCTACGGTAAATTTATCAACCTTTTGGTCGTTCTGTGGATTCAACCTCCTCTTTTCAGACCCCACTCCATCCTGTCACTAAGAAGCCGACTGAGGAACCAGACCCTACCAATCCCGTTCGCTTGTTCTGGTTCAAACTTCTGCGGGCATATTTCCTGCCCGCTCTTCCTCTTATCCGAGGCAATGCTGTCTGCACCGTTGAGATTTGGAACATCATTCGACAGTACGAAACGACAGCTAGGTGGAAGCTCTATGGGGAATGGAAGACAAGCACATACAACTCGCACCCGGAGCTCTACATACGACAAGTGCAAGCTGACCGGGAATCGAAAGGTATCTTGCGGCGGTTATCACATCACACGATCGACACCCTATCTGGCACAGTCGCAAAGCTGGCACACTCCAATCCCTGCATCTTCTTCACGAACGCAGTCAACCAGATAATGGCGTATGACAATCTGGCGAATGTGGTTATCCAGGCACTCAGATATGTGACAAACATGGGGTTTGACGTTCTGGTCTACATCATTCTTGATGCACTCTCAAATCCCCACAAGAATCGGGTAAAGGATGACGGCGTCAACATCTCAGATTGGCTTCAGAGTAGGTTTCGCTGTGTTATCGCTAGCATATACCACTGACAAAATATAGGTCTTGCATCGTTCACCGGCATGCTATTCCGTCGCTACAGTGCTGACTTATCACCACTGTTGAAGTACGTTGTTCATCAACTATACAACGGCCAAACGACGGAGATAGTGGTGCTTCGGGAACTCATCTGGAAGATGGCTGGCATCGAGCCTCTGCCCAGTCTTTCGGATTCACAGATTGCCGCTATGGCTGGTGGTCCCGCGCTACGCATTGAAGCGATTGCTTCCGCGACTCGAGGTGCCCGTCTGGATCCCGGCGATGCGGTTCTCAAAGGTCCTCAACGATTGGGAAAGACCTTGCTAGAGACATCTCTTGCATTGCCCCTTCTTATCCAGGTCGCGCAGCAGCGTCAGTCTTGCGTGTTTAAAGCCCCAGACGCCCATCTGAAGTCCCTGGCAAGCCTGTTTGATACTGTAGGTTGCGCGTCATGTCGTCCTTGCATTATGGTCTCAAAATGGCTTCCCCAATCCAGACACACGGGGTACTACTGCAGTACCTGGAGCTCCTTACATCCCCGGCTGTGGTTTTGCCCGAAGACTACGCAAAGAAGATTTTGCCTCCACTAGCTGACCTTGGCGAGCTGTATGGGATGTCCGCGCCAATCTGCATGCAGATCGTCAGGCCGATGTTGAACAATATTCTTTTGGTAAGTCAATCCTAGTCCAGGTGTGATTATCAGGCCATGCTAAACAGGTCCTAGAAAACGGCTTTGTCGATGCAGGAGAGGGAACGTGTCGCCAACGAAGAGGCCGAGAAACGTTTGAAGGCTCGCCTGTCCGCGAAGCGCGATCCATCTGGTGTGGCATCGCGCATGGAGTCACCGAGTGGTGCCAATACACCGCGGGATACTTCCGAACAAAAGCCATTGACAGTTGAAGGTACAGAGGATACTGCAATGGATGTTGAGCCGGAGATGGTCACCCCAGCCGCAGATGTTTGTACCTCCCTTTTCATTGCATTTACAGACGATTAACTGTATTTTCTGCAGAGTCCTTGGATACCGGAATTGGAGGCACTTTTCGACGACGTGCGGAAGATTGCGAAGAGCAGTGCGCTTGACGTGATTGGGTAAGTCCTTCAGGATCGAATTAGGCATCCTACTCAAGCGTGAATTTACAAGTCCCGGTTTTTATTTGACGTTCTGGCAATTGTCCATGTACGATCTTGCTCCACCGGCTGCAAGATATGATGAAGAGGGAGCTGCGCTGCGTACCCTCAGTCGCCAAGAGGACGCCAAGTACATTAGTGCTGATCGTTCCTCTGACCGGGCCAAGAGGCTAACAGTAACCTCTCATCGGGCGAGACGCGACCGATGTAACGCCTTCGTCAATACATTGGCTCAAGAGTTCAAAGAGCAGACGGCCTCGAGAGTTTTCACTTTGAAGCGCCTTGCACGCGAGAAGCAGCATTGGTTTGCGCATGGTGTGTTGACTCTTGACCTGGAAGACTCAGGCGTCTAATGCACTGCCCAGTTGAACACCGTTCCACTGTCTTGGCATCTGCTATTATTGAACACTGCATACAACCACGCTGTCTCCTATCACCCATGGACGCCGACTATTGCGCACAAATCATTAAAGTCATACATACGCAAGGGACTCCAGGATTCCCTACGCTGATGTGTTATGACAAGGTACGTCGCACCATGTACGCCACGTCGTGACTCATCTCCCCTCTAGCTATTAGGAGACCACATCAAAACGGTGGTTTTTTCGTGCAGCGAATACGAAGCGAAGAATTACGGTGCGCGTTTGCGTAGACATCGCGTTCTCATACGAAAACTTACCCTTTCATTGACAGGGCGCTTTCTGTTAGGAGTTCTCACGGACCTCTGGAAGTGGGCACAAGACGAGCAACTCTTCGCCCAAGATAACCGTACGAAGATTGGTGGTAAAACCGTCCTTCTTCCCGGCTTCCAGCCACGTTGGACCAACAAAGACCACACGAATATTTCACCGGATGACCTTCTCTCGTGGTCTAGTTTCAAGCAAATTTTACGAAAGTGGCACAGAAAGCTAGGAAGAGTCAGTCGTCCAGCAGCACTACACCCTCGCAGTACTAACATTCCCCTTGCAGAGCCTTTGTAATTGTATTGAAACTGGAGAGTTCATGCACGTTTACAACGTCATCATCGTACTGAAGGAAATCCTCCCGGTCTTCCCTCTTGCTGCCGTCGGTGAATATGGTCCCGTCATCGACACCATGATCGATAAACTGGTTGAAAATGAGGAACGAGGTGATCTCAAGATCCTCAGCAGAGCGTGAGAATCCTTTAGTGACTTTTTGGGGCGATTCTGATATCACGGCAGCTACTCTGCAGCTTTGAAGAAGCGCGAGCCGCAGTGGGCTGTCCCGCGACCAACAGCACCCAAGGTACAACACTTGCTACGTATAATTGAGCCCTACTGACTCCCTTTCCAGCCCAACGGTGTTATTATGTCACCAAAGCCTATCCCAATTCTTCTACAGGTACCCGAGAAGCCGCGCGCAACGCAGCCACCCAACGGCCTCACAGCACATGCAACATCCGACACTCGCCGAGAAACCATCGCTTCTGCCCCAAGTGTTCCATCCGCACCTAGGGCTCAGTCATCCAATGGCGCGCATCAAATCACTGACGATAGGCCTTCCACACCAGCCAGTTTGGCGAAATTGGCCATTGAAAGGTATGAATATGACTGCCACCAGTATGTACTTCTTAATTGAATGATGTCAACAATAGCATTCCTAGGCCCGAGAAAGTCAAGCGCGTCAGGCCAGACAAGGGCAGCGAGTCACCAGCGCCAGATAGCGAGGGCAAGATGACAAGACTGGATGCAATGGATGTTGATAGAGGGCCGAAGGACGACGGGTCGCCACCTTCTCAGCCAGAACCAGCTGCCTCGCGCTTCGGAACCCGTCCACCTCTTGCTTCTGGTCAGAGTTCCTTACCTCCCACTCCTATTGACACGTGGGTGCCAACTCCTGTTCTTATAGAGGCTCCAAAATCTAGACCAGCCAATGCGGTGCACAGCCCACGAGAACCACCCAAATCACCTCGGCAGAGGCCTGAGGACAAGCAAATCCAAGGTGACACCATGCCACCTCCAATGGCTCCCAGTCAGACGCTATCGGCGCAAGAGCTCCGCGAGACTGCGAAACAAACGATGAGCCACCGTGCATCAGAGAAGTCTGATGATCGGAGGTCTGTAGGTGATGTACGTAGTCAGCCTGGTTCTGGAGCTCCATCCCCATTACCACGTCGTCGTACCCCATCTCCTGCCCCTCGGGTTGGCACTAGAAACCATAGTTTAGAAAGCCGGGCAAGTGGGGGTCGTGGCAGTGGCGATGGCGATCGTGCGGATGAGAGACCTTCAGATCGCGAAGCTAAACAGGACCTCCGGTTGACCCGCAAGGAAAGTAGCACTGCTCGCGCTCCTCGCAGCGAAAGGGTTTCGGGCCACCGCACTTCAGCTCGAGAGAGTGGCGATCGGGAGAGGGAGAGCGACCGGGAACGTGACAGGGAACGTGGCCGTGACAGGCATGGAGAACGTGAGCGCGACAGGGAGCGCGACAAAGAACGTGACAGAGAACGGGAGAAGGACAAAGACAAAGACAGAGAGCGTCGCGACCGAGACAGAGAACGTGACCGGGACAGGGACAGGGATCGTCACCGGCGCGACGAGAAGGATCGAGACCGCGAATCACGAAAAGATCGCGATAGATCCAGTCAGGCTCTTGCACCTGCGGCCACCACGGCTGCACCAGAAGCCCGGAGTCTTCCCACTCGACCTGACCCAACTCGCCACCGCACCACAGCCCCGACCAGTGATGAAGCTCTTGGCAAAAGGCGCCGTCCCACGGATGACGACGTCAGTTTCCCTTTTCGGTCTATCATGCTGACTACTGACTGCTTCAACAGGCCGATCGAACTGCAAAGCGAGGTTCACGCAAAGAGAGTCATAGAGAAGATCGCAGTCACCGTTTAGAGAAAGAGGGTCATGATCGGCCCCGAGAGTCCGATAGGCGTCGCACGGAACGCGAAATGTCTGAAGGAGACTCCCGCCCACCGATTGAAAAGGCATGTTTACCCATGCGGGAAGCGCTATATTGTCTCTGACGACACCGTTTAGCAGCCTAGCGAAAAGCGGATACCTGATGGTCCCAAAAACCTGCCTCCGACCACGCCATCAGCCCCAAGGGCGATGTCATCTGCAGATGCGTCCAGGGGTGGAAGCAAGGCAGACCTTGCTGTTAGCCGAAGTGGTGGTGACTGGAAGGGACAACGTGACCACGGACTACATGCCTATCCGGCTTCAAGCTCTGGAGGCGTGCCAGACACGACACCTAGTTTACGTGCACGGATAGGTGAGAAAGAGGTTCCTCGCTCGGCTCCCCAGGCACCCACGGCATCGTACCGCCCTGATATTCCGCATAAGGATGACGAGCGTGATAATAGAAAAAGGACGCTAGCTGGTCAGTGATCAGCTGTACACCTTCTGACGTAACTCCCTCCACCTTGCTAAACCTTCACACAGATCGGGACAAAGACACTGGGGAAGGAAATACGATTCTGGGAGATCTGTCATCACAGCCTCCTAAGCGGCCAAGAATCAACCGTAATCGCTACCACGCGCCCCATGGTCTGGCCAAGAGGACCCTTCCCATTGACCCACAGGCTAGCGATAAATCGCGATCGGCGAGGAAGGACTAATTAACACTCTTCAATGCTGCTTCAGGTGTATCATAAATTCACGTATATATCGTTACATTACATATTGCCTCTGTTTCCTTAAATCGATGCCTGTTCACTCCAAAGCTTATGCTCCACACCGCGTGAAATAGATTGAATTACTGAGATAATAATCATGGGTAACTCCGAGTTGAATCGATATTATACGAGTTGAATCGTGATCAGTAGCAGGTAAGTAGGATATATAAATCACCTCTTCATTAACGTGAGGAATTCCTCGCGAGTCTTTTGTTGTGTCCGGAAACATCCCAACATACATGAGGTAACGGTTATGGAACCAGGTTTTTGCACGCCGCGCATCGTCATACACATATGGCTGGAGCGAGGCCGAACTATTGAGCGTTGGACCATCGAGAGGGACAAATACTCACGTTGCTTCCATGACGACTGCGACTCCACGGGGCTTAATGGCTTCCTGGACTGCAATCGCAATCTGTTTGGTCAGCCGCTCCTGGACCTGAAGACGGCGGCTGAATGTTTCGGCAATCCGTGCAAGTTTAGACAGTCCCAAGACAAGATGATTGGGAATATAGGCGATAGCGACCTAAGAATAACGACGAGCAGGATTGGCGCGGGTCTTGGTAAGTTACAGAGAGTACTCACCTTTCCTGTGAATGGGACAAGGTGATGTTCACACAGACTTGAGATGTCAATATCACGGACCAAAACCATCTCGTCGTGGTCCTCTGCGAACACGGCGTCGTTGATGACATCTAAAAAGTCGTGTGCAGGGTGGTGAATTGGTAAGGCGAGATAAGAATTGGGGCTAACCTGCGAGGCGCTCCTCGTAGCCTCGAGTCATCCACATGATGGCTTGTGCATACCGCTCTGGCGTTTTAAGGAGTCCTTCACGGCCTGGATCTTCGCCGATGCACTCGAGAATTGTGCGGACCGCGGAGGCCATTCGCTTCTCACGAGCCGCACGCTCATCCGGGGTGGCGAGGAGACGGGAGATGGTGGATTTGGCTGGGGAGAGGATTAAGTACGATATGGGTGAATAGAAGAGTGGGGTGTACCTGGCCAGCCCAAGCCATTCGGGTCAGGTAGTGGGCTTCCGCTCCCAGTACCATTGGATGGATTTGTTAGTGGAGTGGATACACGGGAAGGAGGTCGAAAGCCGTAACCCTCACGAACATGAGGCCTAGTAGGACGTACAGGAGTGGCCGAAGGTGAGGAGGATTGTGGATCACCATCTTCGGACGGATCTGTTTCGCCTTGGGAAATGTCGTTATGGGAGGAGGCCTCATTTGGTTCAAAACTAGTGAACTTTTGTTCAAACTGCAGCTGTCGTAAACCATCTGACAAAAGGTCGCAATGAGAGGACATTTTAACCGAAAGGAGACCTGCTCGAGGTATTGAAGTAAAATGAAAGAAGGGACTGCTGGCAGCTACTATGAAAGGGACATTCGGTGAGAGTCAGAATAATAATCAGGTTTGAAAGGACGATTAGCGAGAGAGAAACGGTGAGAGACTAACGCAAACCAAATTTTCGTGGACTGATACTGATAATGCGCGAGAGATTCAATATTTTCGGGAGTGGAAGGGAGAGACCGGACTGGCACTGGCTGAGTACTGAGTGTTCGCTGTCAGTCCTGCTGTCAATCATGTTATCCTTTTCCTCATCCATAATACATATACGGATATCTCAAAGGAAACCACACCCGCTCAAGCAGGCCCGCTACTCGGCCTGAAACTAACTTGTGAACTAGTGTAATGTTACCAACTAAATAGTCAGCCTGTAAGTTACAGGTAAATGGCAACCTGTGTACCCGTAACTTGAAACCCCGTCTTTCAAGATTTGGTGTTGAACCGTTTCCTAGGCTTCCTCCTTCTAATTCGTGCTATCCACTCTAGGGCAGTCCTAATTCACTCTCCGGAACGTTCACGCAACTCCCTCTTTCATTCCTAAAGTGACCTAAAGTTTCATAAACGTCTTGCATCTTTTTGTTTCTTCTCACTAGAATGTGTCGGGACGCGTCTGCCAAACTCGTCCTGCACCGCACAGAAATCACCTCGGATCTCATTCGCGGTAAGGCGGACCTACATCTTACAGCGTCACAAAAAGGCATCTTGACGTGAACCACCGAGAAAGCTGTGACTCTCCGTCTGTTCTTATACCCTCCCTTTCCAGGCCATGTTATTAATCTCCCATCGTCACCCGCATCCTTCAAAATGTGTCAGGATTCAAAGCCTTCTCGACACATGAGACGTTGGTCTACATCTCATTCTTCTAACCCAACTAGACATCGCTTATTGTCCAAATCATCCCCTGCGTCATCATGTCGCTGCTTACAGCAGGCTTGGCTGGCTTCTCGTGTCATCCCACGTCGGAGAGGTGCTTACCTCATGCCCGGCGCGCAGCGTCCCATCAATGACACCAATCTCAGACTTGCCCTCACAATCTCTCGTGCATGCGTTTTCGACTTATTGTCTGCATTATGGGCTCTACATCCTCTTCGCACTTCACTCATGATGATCCTCCATATCATCCGCGGATTTTTCCCTGCATTTAGGGGTTACTCCCAAGCAATGATTGTTGATGAGGTACGTACCTGTAGCGATTAATCCCCCACAATATAGTTTACACATAGAACTATAGCTACAGACCTTGGTGTCATCAGGGTGCTTCTCCTGGTCTCGGCTATTGAGGCTGCTAGTTGCAGAGATCTTTAGACGCGCCGTCGAGACAGCCATCGACTCATTTGCGTACGTTCCAATATACCAAATAATTCCCTTCGTGCTAACAGTACTCTTAAGCACATCAAACGAGAATATAGTCCACGAATCAGCACGCTTTTTTGTCGAGTACCAACAAATTGCACAACGCCTGCGGCTTGATATCCCGACGCTTGCGGATCCTATCGTACGGGATTGTCTCCAGGAGTCTGATCTATTTGTTCGATCTTTCAACGGGATGGGTGGTTTTGGGCTGCTCTCTCCATTTGACTTCATCCAAGTATTTGCCTTAATGTCTGAACTGACATCTCATTTATTGGTACTCTTGTCCCTGACGGGTGGTTCCGCGAACTTGGGAGCGTTGTTGCTGTCCCTCCTATCCGCCTTGTTTCCTCCGCTCTTGAACCGTTGTGTGGCCGCGCAATCAGCCTCTGACGTGGCTTACACATCCGACGAGGCTCGGACCGCGGAACGACAAGAAAAACTACGGAATCTTGCGTACAATGACTCTCATCGTCAAGAAGTGCTCCTTTTCGGCCTTGGCCCGTGGATTCTTCAGTCTTGGGCAAGCGCTCGCAAAGCCATGTTGTATAACGAACGAACTTCACCCTCAAATCAATTGACTTTGTCACAGCTACTGAATCAGATCAATGTGTCTGATCTTCTGTTTGCCCTGCAAAATGTGACCATTCGTGTATACTCACTTCACAAATTGTTTCTAACGGTTTCTTTTCCACGGCAGCTTCCTCTTCTTCTAATGTTCCAGTCATCTTCCGCATCCCTAGGGTCATTAGCCTTGTACCGGAGCTCAGTTCAAGCTGTCGTATTCACGTTTGGAAACCTCCTGACCACAATACGCATGGCTTTTCAGGGTATATTCTTGATGGGAGCCTTCTGTGCAGCTATGAATATCCATCCTGAGCTAGAACCGACGGATGAGGATGTCATAAGTTATCCGAGCTTGCCCAGGGGGATGAGAATCGAAGCCAGGTTTCTATCTTCGTCATTCTTCCATGCGTTGACCGTCTCTAACTCCGCAACAGGCACCTGTCATATACTTACCCTGGTAGTAAAGATGCCTCGCTGAAAGATGTCAGTTTCAGCCTGGAGGCTGGAGAATGCCTTGCGATTGTTGGGTACAACGGATCAGGCAAGTTCCGTGGCCAAACATCTTCTGAAGGACAAGTTCATCGCTGACTTGGACCTGACTTGATTCTGGTCGTCGGGGTGCAAATAGGGAAGTCTACCCTTGCGAAAGTTTTACTGCGAATTTTAGATTTCGACCAAGGGGATCTCCTTGTCAACGATGTCGACATCCGGCGACTGTCGCCGGCAGAGTACCATCGCCATGTTACTACTGTTTTCCAAGGATTTTCGAAGTTTAACTCGACCGTCAGAGAAAACGTAGGCCTGGGATATGTTCAGAAGTTGCAATCACAAGCGGCTGTTTCCCGTGCCATCCGCCTTGGTGGGGCAGATACGTTTGTGGATACCCTGCCCAACGGCTTAAAGACGAAGCTGGATGCCTCGGGATTTGATACTATGCCACCCAACCCGTACCCAGGCTGTGGGATGTCCTCGCGGCAACATCATGGTTTATCAGGTGGCGAGGTGCGCTTGCTGTGTTTATCCATCACAACGAACATTCCATTCACCTGATCTTACGGCAGTGGCAAAGAATAGCCATTTCTCGTGCCTTCATGCGAGCTGATCGACCAGAAGTTGACCTTTTACTATTTGATGAACCTGTAAGCAGCATGTCCAGCATGTTTCATGTCAACATGTCTGTGTCCTCAAAGCACTCGACAGACATCATCGCTAGATGGGCACGCCCAGAACAAAATCTTTGACACGATAGACGAAGTCTCGCGGTCCCCATCCGGCAATAAGACAAAGACTATCATATTCATTACCCACCGACTTTCCACCGCACGTCGTGCCGATAAGATCGCGATGATGGAGAAAGGGGTACGTTCATAACCTTCCGCCTACTTGCCGACTTTAATAACCGTTTCGTGGGTGTGCAGACGATAACAGAGTTTGGCACGCATGAAGAATTAATCAAAAAAGGCGGCTCATACGCCGCATTGTACAAAGCGTCCGTTTGATACAATAGTACACCCCTCAACTTTCACAGACAGATCCATTAACTCATTTGGAACACTTCACATCCACAATAAGGCCCGCACAATGTATCCAACAACCATAAGCAGTGTTGATAGATCTTCAGTTCACTTCCAGCTATCCTATTCTAGATGATAGAAAATACATGTCAAATGTAGACCCAGATTTAATCACCCGTCGAATGGTCCATGTACACTACCGTGCCATCACGAATATAGGCATCAACATGCGCATTCTCCACCGAAGGAACAATAACGTTAGATGAAGACGGGCCTCCGTGAATGCCCACCAGTAGGCCAGCATCTCGAATGCCCTGAACGAGCGAGGGAACTTGAAGCTACAAATTTGGTGAGCGCAACGAAACGGCAAACAGCACTGGTATTACCAATAGTTCGGAATCAAAGAAGACACCCAAAAGGTTGTTCATTTTGGCAAACTCCACACCAGCCGCCACACTAGAGGAGTAGTAATCGTCGCCCGTATCTCGAATGTCAGGGTTGGGCGTAGTCGACCGAGAATCCTTGTTAGTTCGCCCGCACCTAGACGAAAAGAAGACCGGATCTAATGGAAGACGTTAGACATGAATTGGTTGTGATCCGGAACAATGGATTAGGATAATTTACAATTTGGTTGCTTCCAGTTCAACGCTGCGCAAACTTGTGGAGAGAATGAAGTGAAAGCGATACGTCGTCGCGCGAGCGCTCCGCCAAGAAACGAAGACGTCTGTCTTATCGTGCGAAGAACAGCATTGATACACAAATCGGAATTCAGGTGGTGCTTGACGTATCGATTTGATACTCCTTTGGTCGAAGAGAGCGCTAGTTCCAGAGTCAAACCTAGATGAACAGGTAAAAGCTGCGAAATGACATGAAATAGGAGGGCTGGATTGAACACATGAAGCCCGTACCTGCATAAAGCACGAAAGTGGCAACATTAATCGGGGTAGAACTTTATACCAATCCTGAATGGAAGTCACTCTCCGAATAAGTTGTTCTCCCCTATCAAGTCGGTTTGCAAGAGCCTCAAATTGAACTAGCGTAACATCGGCAACGCCTAGGTCGAAAGACGATTCTGGCAATAACAAGTCGTTGTACAGGACGGGCTGAAGATCTCGCGTGACCTGGACAACTGCGTGAACGTAATTCCCAGACAGGGAAGATAGTGTCACTGTGTGCATTGGAGAGGCGGGCGTTGACTCCATTGATGGAGATGTATGTGTGGAATCTAGCGATCTAGGAGATTGTCGCCAAGGAAGTGTGGTTTGTGGGCCAGGGTTCAAGGGACTACCTTGCGGTAGGGTCAAAGACTTCCAATAAGTTTCCACAGCACCGCCGACTTCTAAGGTGACACCCTGGAACGGGGTAATGACGACTGTAGAGAAGCTAACCTAGATAATGCAAAAATTAGTATCTGTCTAGCTTGAGAACCGGCTAGAAACATACTTCGCCGATGCTGTGGAGACGATGATCCAGGATGGACAATACAGTAAAATCGTTGCTTGGTGACTGGAAGATGGACGGATGAGCGACAGCACGACCGATCGTCTTGGTACCAAAATTCGGGTAGATCGAGAATTCCAGCGTGGGGTCACTCAAGCTCGCTGTCTGGAACATGAATGTATCCTGGCCGTCTTTTTGTGGTAATGACATAGTGTATGGTGCAGCGTTGACCCCAGGTCCCGCGGTGACGACCATCTTCAGCCGGTTTGGCGAAGGCAAGGACACGCTCTGCGCTAAAACGGAGTCTGATAATCGAGGATGAAGTTTGACGGCATTTCCAGTGGTTCCAGAATCACGGCCAGATGAAACCCCTACTGTAATCATTACC
This sequence comes from Gyrodon lividus, assembly GCA_014904945.1. Lineage (NCBI taxonomy): Eukaryota > Fungi > Basidiomycota > Agaricomycetes > Boletales > Gyrodontaceae > Gyrodon > Gyrodon lividus. The sequence continues at coordinate 63,073 of MU127426.1, forward strand.
AGATAGTTCTTGTCAAGGTAGTTGTGGCCGTAGACGCGATGTGGCATTATGGGGGGAGGTAAAGACAAAGATGGGATGGAGTCGGGCTCGTCAACTTGCATGTCCGTTGTAGCTCGAGGAAGAACAGAATCGCGGTTGAACGATATGGTGCGCGGTACTTTAGCTACCGCTTCGAATAGTATGTCAACACATTCACGGTGCCCATACCAAGCCGCATAGTGTATCGCCTGGTGGCCGAGCTCGTCGGTTCTGTCGACGCGTGCGCCGGCTTGAAGAAGGACACGTAGGCATGAAGCGTGCCCGTTGCGAGCAGCATGAAAAAGTGGGGTCCACTCGTGATATTTGTCTGGCAGATCCCATCCCCCTTTATCCAAGAGCAGCTTGCAGACGTCCGCATGACCTTCTCGAGCAGCGAGATGGATGGGATACTCTCCATTGGTATTGGCAACACACTTTCCTCCCTCCTTCAGCAACAGCGTGACGACAGCCGCATAGCCATACTGACTTGCTAGGGATAGGGGCACCAGACTGGAATTTGTGGATGGTGACTCGGGCGCAATGCACTGGTCGCATAACAAAAACTGAACACATTCGGCACTGCCTCGGAGTGTTGCATATACGAGGGGACTGCAATTGTCCACGTCCAGGACATGCGATGGCACACCAGCTTCCATGAGTCGCTTGCAAACATCTGCATGGCCATGCATAGCCGCATAATGCAAAGCCGAGCGTCCATAAACGTCTAATTTTTCCCTCTGTGAGCCTTTCTCAAGGCAGAGGTTCACAAGGCGTAAAGCGCCCGCTGCTGCTGCCTCTTGAAGACACGTTCTTCCATTTATGTCATCGATGAATCCGAAATCAAATGGGACTTCGACGGTGGCGAGGATCAAGTCTGCAAGCTCGGGAGGTGCGTCAACGATGACTTTCCAGAGCACGCGGGTGACGTTGGCCCTGCCCCCGTTCTGAGAGCCGAGCATGTCAGAATGTCGCACGAGACCCTTGATGGATGTCTGGTCGGAGTTCTCGACGGCCTTTCGTAAATCAAGCTCAAACTCGCGGAATGGACCGGAGTACATGTTTCGTTCGATGTTGAGCTGGAGATCTAGAACATCTTGAGCGACCGCTCCCTCGAATTTGAGCCCGGTAGCAAGATCTGTGAGGTCTAGGAGACTTGCAGCCACAATATCAGAAAAATCTGCGATGAGCTGGATTTTTATTAGGTCAGATGCGATATTCGGCATGGGATTCCAAATCACCTGTCTGTTGAACACGGGTTGAACCTCAACCTGCCGTGCTAGATAGAGTTCCTTCGTCGTCGAGCGAGAGCGTTTGTCCCACTTCTTCAGAATCTTGCGGAAGCCCGTCGCATTCATTTCGATAAATTGCTACGGTGCTGATGTTTGCGACCATCCAAGACAAAGAGTCACGACATTTACCTGCAACTTGCCAAGATCCCTTTCAAGCAGACGAAAACCCTCTTCCACCGCACTCCATTCGACATGGTTCAGTGCTGAGCCGTCGCTGGAATCCGGAAGACCCCTCAAGGCTGCTGCGCGACGCTTGGACAGGAGAGTCTCGAGACGCAGCTTTAGCTCTGCTTCTCTTTGGAGGTAGAAGGTGTTGATCTGCCTCGGGCCAGGACACACATAAGGTTGATGGTGATGAAGGAGCAGGACTGTCATTCACGTACCTTTTCCAGCTCCCGCTCCAGTTTGAAGAAGAAAGCGGCCTTGTGAGCTTGGAAGTCAGCGCCCCGGTCGTCGTCCTGCCTGAGCGAAGACAGAATTGGTAATTGGCCAGGATCATCGAGTTGGAATGGTGTGTGCGTTATGGAAGATACCGCAATCGGTGCGCTCCCTGTCGGGTTAAAGATATCGGCAGGTCGGATACCCAATGCCAAAGCAGCAGCCTCTGACGCAGGCCGATGAGCGGTTAAGGAAGATATGATCTTCTTGAGGAACTTGTAATCGAGATAGTACGGAGACCATCCCGGGACCTGGTCGGACTGGATCTGCTTGCCAAACTACAAAGATCACAACCCAGATGCGATGAGTCACTTCTGAACCCGGGGCAGCCTCAAATATCGGTGCGTGATCTTATTGTGGTACTGACCTTCATAACGCTTGGCTATACGACTTGTGTAAATCGATCAGACCAGAGACGTTGTATGAATGTGAATTCGAGTTTTTGATCTGCTCAGACCATGTCGGTTATTTTCAATAAAAATTGCAAGGCGAAACGATAAACAGTATCAGTATGGTGTCGGTGTCACTCTGCCCATGCACGTGCGTCAAGCTAGCTAGCTGGCACTACACCATGATGGAGTCACTTGTACTCATGTTCTTTGCGAGGTGTTACAAGCGTCCAGCAGCATCGAAATTCGTAACCGAGCCCTCAATGACAGAGGACACGATGCAAAATAGTTAATTAATTAATTATGGAACACTGTGTGCCAACGAGTGCGAGAAAATCATAGTCACTGGCCTAGTGTCTTTAGACAAGCACTTTCCTCAATTGCCAAACCTTCGTTGGCAACAACGTCACTGGGCATTTGCCGTGCTGCTCGACGTGGTCGAAAGCACAACGGTAGCAAAAGACGTAACCAGACGGCAAAGCAGTAGCGTTGTTGATAGGATTTTGACACAATGGACAATGCCCAAACATCGTGCTGTCGACTGGTATTCCAGCCAGGTGCGGTGGGAGCATTCGAGGGGGTGGGACAGCCGGACCAAGGGGGGAGCTTGATAACGAACGTGCTGGAGACCCTGGTGAATACCACCACTCCAAAAACTTGATAAAGAAGATCGCGGTTGGTAAGAGAAGTTTCAGAGAATCAAGAATCAGACGTGGTGCGGTCATAAGAAGCCTATAGACTTGTTTCACAATGCCTCGCTTAGCCTCAGGGACTGCACCCTGCACCCCACTGGTCATAAGCTGCCACAATAGGATCAGGATTAGAAGATATGGCATAATGGATGGATGATCCACTTACGAAGTCGTCCGCACCTAGCCTGCGTAAATCGACGCCTATCCACGCTAACCAAGGCCGATAGAATGGAGTGCGTTCGAAGAGATACGCCGTGTTATAGGCAAGTAGCCACACTTCAAATGAAGTATTCACCCACGGGAAAATCTTCTCGTAGGCTCGGCGCCAACGCCCTGCTAGGGTCTGTCCAGGGCTTATCAGTACAGTCATTTCGTTTTAAATGAAGCTGGCATACGTTATCGGTGAGTGCTTGTATATGTCTATTGTCTCCACCATCCTCTAGTATGTCAGAAGAAATGCCACCTCCCAACTGCTCATGGTAGTCATGGGCTTTCGCTCGAAGATAAGGAATAGCAACCTATGTTGATTCAATAAATCGGAGGCCACGCAGAACCAGTTGGCGCACCAAGAAGAAAAGTGACCGCCATATTTCTCTACTCCTGAGCTTCTCCCCAGCAGGTACACCACCGACAGCAGCAGTTGCTCTTTCGGTGGGTATCCGAGCGTGCCTCCGCCGTTTCAGACCATAAAAATTCTCCGCGAAAGACGCGTCTATGGTCCGTTATAAAGTAATTCAGTTATGGGTTGCTTATAAAGCTCACTATGTTTGTGGAGATAATGTCGTTCGACGAAGAACATGATCATTGCATAGAAATCTTCATGACGATTCACAATTCGAATGAGGTATCGCGGATATCGCTGGGCAAACACCTAAACTCGTGGATTTGAGATTGATTGCGAAGTAAATTAGTAGCTGAATGGTGCTTACTGCCAGGACGTACTTGAGTGCTGGCTGGAGGAGGTCACGGAGCTGTTCTTGGGCGACGAGCTCGAACAGCGACGGCTTGAGAGGGTCACCGCCCATGTCGTTGAAGAACTCCATGGCTTCACCAGCTTTTTATGGAGGGGGCAGTGATACTAGTGTAGTTACCAAGTAGAATGTAGAAGCAGAGCGTCTCCTGCACGTGAAACTTTATCTTTTGTCATGTGACCGTGTCGCGAGTCTGCCCGTTAACTTCATCCTATTTCCTCTGACATCCAAAAGCTTGACTCGGCATTGCCTATGGTACGTCAGGTAGTTACTCTTTTGACGGTGGAACGCCAAACACCGAACTGGAATATACAGTGAGATTCTCTAACATGCCGTGGTTGGTCCTGGCAGTGGGTCGCAATAAGCCAATCTTGGGTTGCCTAGTTCTCCTTGGTTAGCATGGCTGTGAATGTCATTGAGAATTTGGTGTCTGGCACTCTCATAAGGATTTAGCTGGTATGTTGGTGCGCCAGTTACTGCAATTCTCCATATCTGAGTCTCTAATGAGTGCTTCTCGGTCTGCCTGCACTGTGCATAACGTCTTTACACACAATATCCCTTGGGAAGTTTCGGGCCGCAACGAGAAACCACCGTGAGCTCTGAGCGAGGGAACATCGGCGTGCGGTGATTAGCATTGTGATTTCATGAGCGATACCTCTCTTCCGAAGTGACTTTGGAAGATTGCACACCTTTTGGGCTGCACTAACTAGGCGCAATACCCCCACTCCACGTTGAAGCTGAGGATGTTCAAGGAGCAATACTGGCCGCTTACACCTTCCAATGCAAGGTTTTGTTTGCGGGTCGGACCAGATAATTCTACATCTGATCACCAGTGCCAAGCGGAAGTAAATTAGCCGTGGCGTACCTGCTCATAATACGTAGTTATATGGATACTTTGCCGCTGCATTTTCATTTTCCAGTGACCAGGTTGTTGTAGACACCGTGGTACATTCAATGTAAAAAGAAAGAATGTTGGGTTTCTGTGGGGTGACATACTCATTGCCTCGTTGCATCCCGTCACGGTCTCATGGCGATCTATATCGTCACTGTCAGAACCTCAAGTCATTGTGCCTCCTCTGTGGACTGTGGTTGATTTTTACTTGTTTACAACGCGCGCCGACATAGAAAGAAGGTTTTCTTCATTCATCCTAGCGTCCTTGGCATCTCTTATTTTTTTTTCCCTGTTGCACACTGCAACATACTGATCTAGTCGTTCGATGTTCTCATCAATTCACGCAATGACTCCCACCGACGCTGACATCGCTAATCAAACACTCAAAGAAGAAAGTAGCTATCGCTTTCCATCCTTCTCAGCAGCTGACGCTGTCACACTGGGTCTTTCGCTGCGTAAACGCTTTCGGGGGAGCTCTCGCCATGGAAAAGGCAAAGGCATGGTGATCTCAATACGGACAATCGCTGGCCACACTCTTTTTGCATGCACTGCAGGCGACTTGGGTCATCATTCTGGAGAAGGGGACGTCAGTTTGGATAGTTGGGCGTGTTTGGAGAATATGATAGGGGTTGTGCAGAGGACGAGCCACTCGAGTTATTACGTGGAGAAAGGCATGAGTGCAATGGGGAAGACGGCAAAGCAGATGGGGATTGAAGGTGAATGCACAATTCGCGGAGGAGGTCAGTGATTCACTATGCCAATATGCTGCGGCGGCGTATCGTCTGAACTTATCGTCTCCGTCAAACAGCATTTCCAATTTGGCTGGATGTGAGTGTATCTTCTGTAACTTGCTGGGGCAAGCTTGGACGAAGTCGAGGTGACAGAACGCGCCGTGTTGTCCTATCGCGATAGTAGCATGCTACTCTGGTTCTAGTCCGGAAGACCACAGAGTGCGTTACTTTGGTTTCATTCATGCCTTTCACTTATTGACAAGCGAAAAAGCTGGTATCAACGACCATCCGCGACTTCTTGCATAAAAAACAAAAGGAATCGACGAACACGGGGCTATCCATCTCCTCTTCGGTTCTGCCGACTGAGATGCCAGTACCAACATTGGCAAATCAAGAGCACAGGGATAGCTTCGCGGTGAGCTCATACAGCCAGTCTGAGGTTCGACACATTTACCAAGAGAAGGGGTGGGGTGGGACACTGGCGTCTGAGCACATGGGGTCTCGGCCACCTTTCGACGACGAACACGATGAATGAGCCAATGTATCATCTACTACGGAGGTACAGAGATGAAGAAGGGATGTATCACGACTAGGAAAATGCATAGGTACGCAAGCAAGGAACATGGTATCCAAGCACTTATTCTGATGATTCCGATGTGTGTGATGCTCTGAGTACTCGCACGTTCTCTGCGAACTAGGTGAGGTAGGCCTAGTCGCATGCGATAAGCAGAACGCACCATGTCTGAGGAATATTTGCCGTTGACCAGCAGGGGAGGAGGGATCAGCGTTTGGGTCGGGATCACGCAGTTCAAAATTAGCCTCGACATAAACCTGAGTGCCTTTGTTCAAGGTCTTGAGATAGTTATTCTGGGCGGGGTTGAAGGAGACGATGTGGTGCCATGAGGTGCCGCTTTCCATGCGAGCTGTGAAACACGAGCTGCAGCTAAGTAGAGCAGGGTATGTGTGCGTAAAGCTTACTGCCATCGGGGTTGGGAGGTGGAGGGGGGTAGTTAGTTGTTGCGACGGAGTATCTGAGGAGAGATGTCGAGGTGCAAGAACGCGTCAGAGACAAGAACTCACGCAACATATTCCTTGTCGCTCTTGGTTGTGCGGAGCTCTGGGTCTTTGCCCAAGCGTCCAATGAGGATGAGCTTAGCGACGTCGTATGCACGCGACGGAGTGGTTGAAAAGGCCTGTCTCGATGGTGAGGGGCGCGGGCATGAGCTCGCGAATGACGACTTACACGACGTTGTACAGCGGGAAAAGCGTGTCTTGTGGCGGCCAACATTGTAACGGTGAGTAAGTGGAAGGAGTAGGATGCGTCGAGAAACGGTATATTTGAGGCAAATTTGAGGAGACTGAGATTCATTTCATTTGTCAGGCAAGTTGTCCACGTGACTTTTTACATTGAATGAATGTGTGTCCATATTTGGTTGAAGTGTAATCTATGGGTTAGTACTGCAACTGGCCAAGTTACAACTCACATATCCACATACCACAGCACATCCAGTGTATATTGTACCTGTTAACATGTCACGACATAGAATTGTACGAAACATCAACATCCAAGGTATGTTGCGATGCCGCAATGCACTGTTTCCAGCTGACCTTGCTGCGATCAGACGAGTTGGATGACGACGCCCTGTCCGAGGAGGGAGAGGACATGACCGACGAACAACATGGTATGTAAATTTGATCCGAGGTTATTCTATTGTCTGAGAATGTCCGCAGCTCAAATGGAGAGTGGGTTTGAGCACCTCAGAGCTGTCTTGGGAGACGAGGCCATTTCGGGTCTTGACGATGCCATCATCAAGGACACATTATGGCAATTCTACTTCGACGTAGAAAAATCAATTTCTTCGCTATATGGTCTGTTGTACTTGGCTTGATTATGAGTGACCTCTCATATTTACCCTTTTGCAGAGGAGCAAGACAGGAGAGCTGCTGCGAAAGAGCGCAAAGGTAGGCCATCCATCGTCTCCTTGTTTGTAGTGTAGTTTTGCTTTTGCTTCTTTTTCCTTCCATAATGTTACTTCCCCCCGTTCCAAATCCCGTTGGTGGAGCCGCTTTCGCCGCAAAGGAGACGACGAACAGGAAGGTGCATATCGCTGTCATCCCTACGTCCCGTTTCCATTGTTTCACATGAAAGAAACACCTGTTTACTGATATATATATATTTGTCCATTCACCAGTGTGTCGAGATAATGATGGTGTACCCATCTCTCCGGAAGGACAGCTCGGTGACTTTGGATATCCCCACTACCCCATCGGACCAGTAGGATACTATTCGGAAGACATGGAGCGCCCGCGGGTTCCCTTGATTGTGTTGGCTCAACAGGGTCAGCACCAGCCAGATTACTATCCAGCGCCTCAATACCTCGAGTATGGTCAGGGAATGGACTCGGACGATATACCACTGGACTTGATGTCGCCTGCCGATCGTAACTCGCGTCTCAGTACGATAACCGAACTTACCGAACGTACTGAGCCATCACGCCACTGGCCATCTAAACAACAGTTGGTCGCGATGAATAATCCCCGTGCGTTGTCCTCAAGCGAGACAACGTCGTCATATGGACAGATTATTGGTAAGTTCGGTTGCATATGTTTTCAGTTGCTAGTCCATTCATTATAATTGCAGACCGCCGCTCCGATGCTTCTTTGAGCGATGGTTATCCATATCCACCTGTTGATCCAAACGAGATACCTCCTTCTCCATCTCCTTCGGCAGTAAAAAGACTTTCAATCTATGACTCTGCGCCATCAGTGCGCACGCCAACGGAATCAGAAATTCAGTCTGAGAAGCCAATGTCTCCACGCCCGCCCAGCGTATCAGTGCCACCAACCGAAAACATGCCAGACATCCCGGATTTTATGTCCAAGTCAAGCGAGAAGCCGCCTGCACCACCTGAGAAGGACGTCCCACCACGCGCAAGACTTCCAAAACCCTCCAAGCTGGCGGAGCTGGCGAGCTCACGCGCTAGTACAATCTCGAGTTCTCGGTCCTCAGATCTAGAATCGACGTCCGTGCTCACATATCTAGCTTTACGTCCATCTGCCCAATCCCGGCTTTCGCTGGCCTCGCGCGCGACAAGCGCCAAACCACCCCTGTCGGAGATCTCCGAGAAGTCTTCATCTTCTGTCAAAACGGCTCGCACAGCGTCAGTGAAACCAGCGCCCACGCCTTTGGAGAAGTCTTTGCAATCAATCAAGCCACCATCGACAACGACATCATCCATGTCTTCTCATGTGCGCAAGGCGATACAGACAGCGATGGAACTGGAAGTCCACGACCAGGGGATGACAACAGAGCAACACGCGGAGAGCGTGTCGGAGACGTCTTCAGTCTCCACGGTCAAGCTGGCTAAACCTCTCTCACCTACTTCTTCAATTCGCTCGGTTGCTACTACCGCTCTGCCTGCTGTGCGCAATGAACTGGATTCCAAAGCGCGTCCTCAGTCCAAGCTGGCAAAGCTTGCTCAGGCGAAGGCTAATGTTCACGCCGTTATTCCTCGTACCACTAAGTCTATCGCACCTAGCTCTCCGCCAAAAGAGCTTCCTAAACCTCATACAGAGTATTTTACCCCTATCGCCAACGGAGCGACTGCCACGACGGCCATAACGACATCATACCATTCTCTCCACAGTCTTTCGACTGCTCAGCTACTGGAACCCGTCCCTTTAGTTCAGATGCCAGGCGTGCAATCCCGACCATCAAAGTTGGCGTTGAGAGTGAAGAAAGCGCAAGACAAATCCTTCTCCCACTCAAGCGCCACCGATGATGATGCACTCCCATCTCCGCCACCGCTCTTCCTGCCAAAATCAATTCGTTCTCGTGCGTCGCCATCGGCATTCGCTTCGTTACTTCTCAGTGATTCTCTAACGTCCTTCGAAGACAAGGAGAAACATAACAAGACACCTAGGTACGGTAGAGAAGAGCTGAACCTCGTTGAGATGTACCAGGCCGAGTTCTCCAAAAGCAAATCGGCACTTGGGCTCGAGTTACCGCAGCAGCATGGGCAGAGTTGCGCAAAACCCCCAACTCCGGACTTGAGTGTCCGGTCTGCATCCTTTGCATTTGACGTTCCTAGCCCAGACGACATCGTCTTCAATGCCCGCCGTGGTACCGCCTTGACGCAGCGGCGGTGAAACGGTCTTTTGTTCTTCGCCTTGTATTACTGCTATATTTCCCCTTCTAAGTTTATCGCTCCCTATTTCATCTCCTGGTCCTGTCTGGCTGATATTGTAGATGTAGTTTTGCTGTTGTCGTTTTCAATGGAATGATTTGTGCTGATTTCATTTCCATACGATCCTCTACTCCAGCCGCCAAGGAGCGCGAGAAGGCGCAGAAAGCTGTGGCACAGAAGAAGACATCACAGACACCGTCCACCTCGGGGTATAACACCCCAACTTCGCGGGCAATGTCGCCCGTTGGTACGCCGATTAAAGTGATGTCGAAGAAGGCAGGTGCTGGTGCGCAGTCATCGAGGAGATCGGGGGCGAACACCCCTGCGAGGACGACTAGCGGGGGATTGGATCCGAGGCTGCTTGATCTCACAGCTCTGAATTTGCAGCCTACAAGAGAAGAGTCTCCTGGAATAGACGAGCCTCTGCCCAAGTTGGCGATGGAGCGGGAGAAGCTGTTGTTGGAAGCGAGGAAGGTACTTGAAGCCTCTAGTGAGAACGCGAAGAGAAGAGTTAGCTTGGTGGTAATCGGTGGGTTAAGTAATACGAACGGTGGCCATCCTTCTCATCATGCTTACAGGACATGTTGATGCTGGAAAGTCGACGCTTATGGGTCGATTACTGTACGAGCTTGGACGTGTCGATGAAAAGTCACGCCATGCAAACGAGAGGGAAAGTAGCAGAGCAGGAAAAAGTAGCTTTAGCTGGGCTTGGGAACTTGATGGGACCGTTGAAGAGAGAGAACGGTTTGTCACCTTTGTTTGCCGCTGCTCCCTCGCTGAATTGGGGATCTAGGGGTATCACCATGGACATCGCGATGCAGTCCCTTGCAACAACTCATCGACAGGTCACCATCCTGGATGCCCCGGGGCACAAAGACTTCATTCCAAACATGATATCTGGAGCATCCCAAGCAGATTGCGCACTCCTTGTTGTTGATGCTACCACAGGAGAATTCGAGGCAGGATTTGATCGCGGCGGACAAACTCGCGAGCACCTGATTCTTGTGCGGAGCCTTGGAGTCTCACAAGTAATTATTGCAGTGAATAAGCTGGATCAGGTCAGTTTAGACGACTCTGACGTCTACGATACTGATCAATGCTGCTCCAGGTCAATTGGGAGCAGAGCAGATATGACGAGATATGTGAACAATTGAAGATGTTTTTTGGTCAGTCGGGGTTCCACTCTTCGAAGACAAGTTTTGTGCCAGTTGGTGCAATGCTTGGTGTAAATCTTGTTGAGCAGAAAGCATCTGGGCTCTCGGGGTGGTATAGGGGACCCACCTTGGTAGATCTTCTTGGTACGTTTGCCCGACTCCACGCTGCACTTTACTCACCCACTCGCTCCCCAGATAAGTTGGAGCCACCCGTACGGGACATCGCGTCGCCCCTGAGACTACCGATCTCCAATGTTTTCAGAGGACAAAGTTCCGGTACAGGAATAACTGGTCGGATATGTGGTGGTATCGTCCAGGTCGGGGAGCGGGTGCGAGTTCTGCCTGGAGATGAAATTGCCGTTGTCAAATGTAAGAGTCGCGTCCAGAAACTAAATACTACGTTTCTGAATACCCCATCTAGCCATCGACGTTGATGAAAGAAGTGTGCCATGGGCAATTTCAGGATCCAACACAACACTTTACCTGACGGCGATCGACCCTATTCATCTTAGCATCGGAAGTGTACTCTGTCCACCTACAGACCTTGTTCGTCTTGCCACTTCTTTCAGCGCACGGATCATTGTCTTTGAGGTTCAACTGCCGATCACTACTGGTGCTTCGGTATGTGTACCTTGTTGTCGCTCATGAAGGAAGTACCTCGAATGGGGAATGACTTACTATGTAGGTTGAATTGTTCCATCATTCGCGAGACGTCCCTGCGACAATCTCGAAGCTGGTTGCGATTCTTGATCGGGCGGTTGGTTCTGTGACGAAGAAAAGTCCGCGGTAAATTCTGTGGCCTTTTCTGGTGTTTCATCTCCTAACTGGGCATGCTTGTAGTGTCTTGACCAAGGGAACATCTGCTGAGATCGAGATCACTCTGCGAGGGGATACCCCCTCTGGGCCTGGCGCCGTCGCGAGACCTATCCCTATTGAACCGTTTTCCGTTAACAAGGATATGGGGAGGATTCTACTGAGACGAGGCGGGGAGACAATTGCTGCTGGTGCGTTATCCTAGAATGTTATTTGCCTCTACAGACGTGCTCATGACCACGGCAGGTATAGTGCTGGAAATCCGTCAATGATCACTCAGAACTGCACAGGCAACTGAAACAATGATCCCATTCCACATTCCACATATTATATACAAAGTGCAAGTGGTCTACATGATACGGCAAATCTTTGCGTAAGATATGTCTACGTCATGAGCAACTCGTAGGTATGATAAGTCTAAGAACGATAGCGATGAAAGGCATGTGCGACAAACCTAACGTGAGGGGCATGTCAGGTCATTAGGAAAGCAGGTATGGAGCGAAGGAAGGGAGACATAAGATGTGATAAACCACAAGGAACTAAGCATGAGACTCAGTGCTTACTCTCCTTCGATTTGTCCTTGCTAAGGATACCCTTGATCCTCGCAAACAGGGACCGCCGCTTCTTGTGTGACGTAATGCTAAATTTTGAAGAGGGCGTCGCGGGTGAAGGACTGCTGATGGAGGGAGCAGGCACCGAGACTTGTTTCTTATCGCTGGGTATCCCAATCTCGGGTGGCGAAGGCGCGTCAGCCTGTTGAATGAGGATCTCTGGAGATATGGTGAGCACTGAAGTGGGTGCGGGGACAAGTACGTCGGCGACAACAGCTTCTGTGGGTATAGGAACCGCCTCCGTGACATCTGAGGGATGACTGGGCTCAACTGCAGCCGATTCCAGCCGTACAAGCGTCTCCAGCTTTGCAGCCTTGGGCACTACAGTGGGTGATACAGAAGCCCCAAACCGTATTTTAGTAAATTGAACTGGCGCATGAGTGGAAGGTGTGCTTGCGCCATGTGGTTCGCGACTGCCATTGGGTTGAGGCGCTTGAGCGACGACTGGTTTATGATCTTGATGTCCCAGTGAAGGTGAGGCAGAGCCACGCATAGTTGAATCATTGACGGGAAGTATGACGATGGGGACACGGAGCACAACAGGTGAAGAAGCGGATAATTGGCTTTGGGATGAAATCTCCACGTGTGTCGGTGAGGTGACAGAAGCAACAGATTCTTCTGTAGGGGGTGATGTAGTGTCCTGTGATGGAAAGTCGCCCAGGAGCCGATTAACAACGCCCATGACAGCAAAACAGGAAATAAAATACATACCAACTCCAAATCACTAGCGGTGGTGACACTGGTAACAGGCTCAGTCGCCCGAACAGACTTTGGAACTGTTACCACGGTCTCAACATCGCCGTGCCCTTCTCCTTCACTCGGGGCACCATCAGAGGGTGAAATGGTCAAACGCGTAACCTGCTCAGCATGGACAGCAGGTAATTCTTGTATGGTAGGAAGCGCAGGCTTTTCAGGTACTTGGAGGAAGTTGTTGATATTGCCGTGACCATCGTCCTCCTGAGGCTGGTCGTCCCGACATAGCCAGTAGCCGTCGACGATGAATTTGTAGGTAACCTTCTCAGCCCATGGAACTTTGACGGTACCAGAGAACCCAACGTCGCCTTTAGCCAAATGAATGGAAGACGACCACTATGTTTTTAACCAGTCTTAACCATGAGCGGGTTTAAACCAAAAAGTCGGGGAAGCATTACTCACCTTGTCAAATGTGCCAGTAACAATCACATCTGTTGGGGTGGTGTGTGGCCTGACAAAACAAATGACTAAGTTAATGAGTAGAAGGTGTTTGCACGGTTCCTTACCAGACAAACTCGACGTCGTGAACTTGATCTGCTGGTACGTCCATTGCCTCGACGTCGCGGTAACTTACCGACTGCAACTTTGAAGCCAACCCTACTGTATTTAAGATGATGCTTCCGTTGCGTAATGTTCACAAACACGTGTAAACCTGCTGTCAACGCACGGGTAGGTTGCAGCGTTGCAGGCCAGGGGGCACGTATCGCCTTATTGTATTTGAGACTCAAGATCAACAGCTTCATTTTCCATCTAGATTATTCATTATATTCCGACTCATTCAGTTATCACCACCATCTGCTCCAGTGCCCCGCAAAGCTGCCTTTCGACTCTTGCTTTTTCTCGCCCGCAACGAATGCGAGCCTTGTTGATCTGGAGGTGTGAAGCCCAAGAAATGCTTTGGGGCCCCTTCTGCTTCCCGCGAACAGTCCATCGGAGGACTGGGAATCTCACCGTCTGCGTCAAAGTATCGAGGTAGCGTATCCCGCTGGGTGTCTGAGTCCGCGTAGACAATCGGCATGGGAGATTCGAATGCGGTGATGTCAAGTTGTCGACAGTAATACTGGACGGCTGCGTGGAATGCGGTTCTCCGTGTGTTCCTCAGGCCCCAGTCTCTGAATTTTGATATTCACATCAGTTACAAAGGGGCTATGTGATACGCGAGAGGGATACACACTGCCACGTTCTGTGGGAATATGTCAATACCAGGCTTCATCGTCTGTTGAGCACACGTACGAGTTATGGGGAATACCAATGGTGATCTCCAAGTGGCGCTGGAAGACGATGTTTTGCAAGGTAATTGACGTCGTAGTTTGAAACCATCGGTTCTCCTCTGTCGCAAGCCATTCATTCAGTCGAGCCTCGAGCGCGTCAAGCTTTTCCAGGGGCGTACGCCATGCGACCTGCATCGTAAGCGACTCGACCATTTTCTGAAGTGACAGTCAGCTACAGCCAATGAACGATCAGATCGATACACACGTCACTCCGGCGGACGTTCGTTCTATACAGACATTCTCAACATCACACCCCTGTTCGAAAGAAGGAAGAGACCTACATAAACTTCGTGAAGAGCTGGCTGTTGGAGTAGTAAGTCTCAGTGCCATCCGATCGAGTAAACACTGTCTACATAGGCAGGTGAGCACAATATGGCGCGACAACGTAGAAGTGGCTTACTGCAAACAACCCCATCTTCTTTACAACCAAGTTGTCGCCTGCTTAAATCATTAGCCCGTACCTGCCGCTATCTACTAGCGGCTTACTGTCTATGAAGCACCGATCACCAGTATCGAAGGGGCTAAAACAACGTCAGCACAGACAGAGCCAGTTAAAATCGCAAGCACGCACTGTGTCACGAACAAGAACATGATGGCATCAAACATGCTGCTGGCCGCATTCTTGAATATAAAGCTCGCCGCAATCCCCAACGAATACACACTAGTCAACGACTGCGTCACATTCACCCCAAACACGCTCAACGAGATAAAGAACAATATGATAAGCGCGAATAACAAGAGGATCTGGTTGAGCGTCTTGAGAGCCACTCCAACATCACGGATACTCCGTGAGAGGAAGCGCCGTTCTTTGTAGATCCGCAGCACGGTGGCTTTGATCTCAGAGCGTGAGATGTCGCCATTGTTATCTTTGTCAAAGATCCGGAAGGCTTCCTGAGCCTCTTCTTGAGTTGCGAACGCGGGCTGGAAGTCAGCTGGCACCAGGTACGTTCTGTGGCAGTCACGGAACGCCTTGTATATCGCGCGAGATAGGCGCTGTAGGGGTGTGAATTGAGTGATGAAACAACTCGACACTCGTTGAGGTCCATAAACGCCTCATACCTTGGCTTCATAGCTCGAGTTGACACCAAACATCAACCCACTCAGATCGTTGCTGTTGCCCTTGATATTCCGAGCATCGTGCAACACTGCTGACTTTATTGCTCGTGCAGCTTGGATAGCGGGATGATGCTCTTCCTGCTGCGACATTGGCTGGTCTATGCGCTTGCGAGCGGAAGGGGGAGGATATTGATGGGATGTCGGGTGCTGTTCCTGAGGCGAATACATGGCTAGGTTACTCGGAGAAGTAAGCCCACGGTCCAACCCAGGCGACCCCAGAGTTGTATCATCCGCCTTGACAAAGGTTCTCGGCTCCCTCTGTTTATGCTTTCGTCTACTTTCCTTGCCCTTGGACCCGTCCTCGACATCTGCATCGTCACCATCATCGTGCAAGATGCTGTCAGTGCGCTGGCGGTTAGTGGAGCTTAAGTGCTCTTTTTCACTGAAGGGGGTCATGAAACCAAGACTGAACATGGGGGTATGTTCACCGTTGGATCTGTGATGGTGGTGGTGAGTCTGAGGTTTGTAGTTGCGCAGCTTTTCTATGATGCAGAGACCAGCTTCGACCTTCCCGAGACGATCTTTGTAGGCCGTTCGATGGAATGCGAAAGCTAAATGATCGTGTGAGTGTGATGGTGATATAACGCAAGTGACTCTGGATACCAATAGCATGAGATAACATTCTTTGAGCGCAGATTACAAGTGCAAAGAAGAACAGAAATTCAATAGCTTCAGCGACCTGCGTGCATCATTTAGCCTCTCTCGCATCTCGAACACTCTCAAGCAACTTACTCGATCAGTATATGCAGCATAACTCGTTATGCTGTTATCAGTGTTATACAGATTGAATATATTCTGGAACAAGATAATCCAGCTAAGCCATGCGCTCGCAGCGTACAACACGGGTTTGATGGTATCCTTGATGGAATCATACAGTTCGATGCGTGACTTGACTTCCTCGGAGACATGACCCCATGAAATCGATATCGAAATGCGTACTATGGCGGGTATGATGTCTACGATCATTGCGAGGCCCCAGGATATGACGACGTTGGCGGCGGCCCAAAAAAGCCATGCTTCGACATTCTGGTCGACATAGCGTCGGTAGTCGGTGGGGTGGGGTTTGTACCAGAAAAAATGGACAAGCAGGGCAGGCGTCACTAGGACACCAGCAAGGAACGTGGAGCCGATGAGAGAGGAAAAGAGGAGGGTAAACAGTCTGGGTGTGCGATGCGTAAGTGACAAATGTCTGGAAGGACGAAAACAGGACATACCTCCAGAAACTCCAGCGTCGGGACTTAAGCTTCACGCCCATTTGCTTTTCGAACTTGGCTTCTTCGTCCGCCAGGTCCTCGTCACCACTCCAATCAAACTCTTCTTCCTCATCCTCATCCTCATCGGTCCCTGCTACTGAGGCCCGGGGCACGCGTGACTCGGCTCTGGGAGGACTGTTGTGATAATGTGGTGAAGGTGCATGATATACATCTTCGGGATAGTGAACAGTGGGTTTGGCCGATTGCTTGGCAGAGGAGTCTGAAGGTTCCGAGCTCTGGCTATCCTGTCTGCGCTCGCATGTATTGACCTTCGTATGAGACTTATCGTGGTCGGACATAAGCCCGACCTGAGGGTGGTATGCGAGGGAGTTCTGAGGGAAAGACTCGATGACAAGCTGGGAGGTGCTCGCGATGGGTGAGGTCGAGGTCGAGTTCACGAAGTTGTCTTGCATAAGGCGCTCGGTAAAGACGGGGTCGTGAGGCGAAAAGGATGGCGCAGGGTGAGGCCGGTCCTTCATATTTCGGTGACTTTCAATACCACACCTTCATGTGAAGTGGTCGGATACAATCTGCCAATCGGCGACAGTGTGATACAAGAATTTCCTCGATCTGAGAGGGATTTTTGGAATGGCTGGGTTATGGGGAAACTCAGAATACACTGGTTGTTCCCTGGAAACGACTCGGAGCGAGATATTTCTCAAGTCTTTGTTCACCGTGAAATGTAACGGGTGATACTGATAGCCTGATAGGAAACTTATCCTCCTAGGCACTACTGTAGCTCTTTGTCGATGTCAAGCTCGCCTGGATCAATGTTGGCACTCGATGTGAGGTATGTTTTCAAGAATACAAGAATTGAAATGAGTTAATTGATTTAAACCTAGTCTGTCGCGAGCCCCTTTCTTGGACCAAGTCAGAATTTATCCCCCACAGACCGTCATCTCTCGAACTTATTTACTTCCCTTCACCATGTCTGCAGAGCTCCCCACTGATTCTAAAGCCATTAGAAAGATGGAGAATGACATTGCGAAAGAGTCGAAAACTGACGACAAAGGCTATAAGAATGCTCTGAAGGATCTCAAAAGCACCGAAAACTCTGAAGCCAAGGCTTCCAAAGTAAGCGAAGTCTGTTTGATTATAAGAACGCTCAGTCGACCCTCGAATTATTCACCAAGGCCGCGACCAAAGCAGAGAAGAATCTGAAGAAAATTGAAAACAGGGAGCACGATGCGATTAAGACACTGCAGAAGGCCACATATAGTCACGACCAAGCCGTGACAGATCTCCACAGTGCGCAGAGCGACCTTCAGGCAAGCCGTGAAGCACCGTTGCTGTGATGATAATGACCTATGTGTTTAGATTAAAAGGCAGCAGGCCCAGAAGTTGAGGCAAGATCTAGATGAACTGCGGAGTCGTACCGACCAGTTGTCCAAGGAAAAACAGGTCCATGAAGTGAGAATCCTTTCAAGCTCGTTGTTGGTATGGTGCACTGACCTGTTCGCTATTAAGCACGAACGCAGCAGCAAGCTAGCGAACCTTCATGCCGAGCCTCAGGCTGTTACAAATGGTGCCAGAGCTGGTGCTGGGGTCGAATGAGAATGAGAAGGTAACAACGGATTGGAGACTTGAGATCTCACGACACGATCAACTTGAAGACAAGTCTTGCGTTTTGATTTGAATTCATGCTTTTGTAGTATAGCATTCCCCAGCAGCCTGAGTGTAATGTTCACCATAATAATCCATGTACACGGTCGCGCCAAGTGGAAAGGGGTAGGTCACGTGTTTGATTCAGATGACTAAGCGTCGGAAGGTTGCAGGTCCGAAGCATGGAGAAATTCGAGCTCACTGGTTCAAACGGCGACAACGACGCATCGTTGAACGTCGGCGGCAGCATTCACAACACATTCGATCATACGATCGATTTGCAACGCCACCATGAATAAAAATCCCTTTGTGCCCCAGCCAACCTACCCCCCTCCTCAACCGCCTCTGCCACCAGGTCCTCCCCCAGCAGCACCACCACCCGACTACTCTGTTTATTGGGTAGCTGCCGCAGCACAACAGCAACAGCAAGCCCAACAATCAACAGCTACAGCTGTTGCTTACAATCCACAATGGAATACTCCACAACCCCAGAGACCACCTCACGAACAAAGCGCACTGTACGCGAACTACGGTTATGGAAGCCAAAACATACATTGGCAGCAGAGACAACAGCAACAACCGCAACAACAACCGCAGCATTATCAGCCAGTTCAACCGATGCCACCCCCCCCACCCCCGCCTCAACCACAACCTCAGCCCCAGTATAATCCTTACCAGGCATCCGTCGGATTCCAGGCATATGTACCGCAGGCCCCTCAGCCGATCATGTCACAACCGACATACCAGCAACCACCCCAGCCAATGGCCCCTCTTCAGCCGTACTTCCCTCAACAACAGCCACAGCAACCCCAGCAACCCCGACACAATCACGGAATACATCATACTCCACCTCAGCATCTTCCTCCAGCCAAACGACCAAGGTTTGACGGCCCGAGCGGGAATCAGCATCATGGCCAGCAACGCCAGTCGGGCCTGCCCCCTCAGCCACAGTTCCAGCCTCCGCCTACGCCCCAAAACCCCACTGGGATGGGCATGTATGGCCAGAATCAGAGTCAACAAGGCGCCAACCAAATGCCCCTTGGCGGAAATCGTGGAGGTTTAGGGGGCCGTGGAGGTTCCATGAGCGCTGGCAGGGGCAGAGGTGGACCTGTGGGCGGCAGCCGAGGTGGATTGAGTGGTCAACGTGGCGGTCGAGGAGGTAATATGTTCATGAACGGCGGAAGCGGTCGCGGCGGCGGCGGTCAACAAGGTTCCTTACGTGGTCATGGTTCACGAGGAGGTTTTGGTAACAAACAAGATTTCCACAACCGCAGAGGTGGGTCGTTCAATGCGGGACATCAGCAACATCATCAAGGAAATATGGGCAATGCCAGTCTCCGTGGGAGGGGCCAGGGCCACACTACGGGTCGCGGTGGGCGGCAGGATGGCACAAGTGCTCAGTCGAGTAACCGGGATGCGTCGTCCGGGAGCTTTGCGAGTAGTGGTAAGAAGGATGAAAATCGGCGCACTCTCACGGATTTTAAGATTGTGGGGCTCGAGATGCCCGAACTTGGATGGACGTGGGGAGTGCTCCCTTCTGCGGTCAAAGCAGAGGAGAAAGAAGTGGCTACATCTCTCATTGATTCTGCACATGTTCCCGTCAAGGGAGATCCGAAGGAAGCGGATAGTCCTTCAAGTGGGGAACATGTGAACTCTGTGCACAAGGGCGAGCATGGCC
Source organism: Gyrodon lividus (assembly GCA_014904945.1). Classification (NCBI taxonomy): domain Eukaryota; kingdom Fungi; phylum Basidiomycota; class Agaricomycetes; order Boletales; family Gyrodontaceae; genus Gyrodon; species Gyrodon lividus. The sequence goes on from MU127426.1 coordinate 82,931, forward strand.
CAGTTTCTTCAGCAGCAGCTGACGTCAAGGCTGAACTGCCTAGTGGAGAGCACTCATCGATTATCACTCCACCACCGTCTCGCATCCGCATCTATTTCCACACACCTGTCTCACCGGATGATTCGCATCCAATTCCTCACAATTCTTCGTACGCGTATGGCACCACGCCCATGGACTCACGCAAAGGCAAGCGAAAGAAGTTTGAGGATGACGATGGTGACACAGAGGAAGGCCGCGGGCGACCGCCTCCGCCACGCGGAAGTCAAATGAGTGACACCGCTAGTGTTGACATGGATGGAATGGGTCGGGGAAGCGCTGCACCCAGTGTAGCCGAGACTGCTAGTGAAGGTGACTGGCTTATGGCTGCTATTGCCGAGGACGATGACGACACTGCCGATGTTGATGTTGATGTCGATGTCGATGTTGACGCTCACAGTGAGCACGCTGGTGACGGAGACGAGCACCAACTCCGTGTGAGTCATGTCGAAGACCATCACATTGTAGTCGATGAATCGACCATACCCGGGCTTGGAGGGGATGATGTTATGAATGGTGAGTCTCTGCCTAGTTTATATGTTTGCTTTGATGGATGCTTCCGCATGTGGATGAAGGCGTCCATCTGACGGCTGGAAGGCTTCACACGACTAACTTTTGCTCTGAAGGCACTTTTATTGATGGACACACGACCGGTTCTTCAGGAAGCGCCAATGATTGCGCTGCTGCTATCCATGATTCCAGGGAGAATAATCCCACAGAGGCAGGTGAAAATTTGCCGTCAGATACTGCTGCCCACGCTCCCAGCTCTCTGCCGTCAGACAGGCAGCTTGATGTTGATGTTGTCTCCGCACATGAAGAAAGAAAGGTTGACCATGCCACAGAGCTCATTGCCCCAGAGGTCACGCAGTTTATAGACAGTGATGCAAGCGTCGAGAATGGGAATGGCGTAGTTTTTGGTGGCGGTTCCTCCTCTCTCATGGGGCCGTCTCGTCTTACTTCCCATTCCTCTTCATCTTTGAGTTCTTCATTTGATGTTTCCTCTAGTCGTGCCTCTGCACCTCATACCGCTGCTGCCGCACAGTCTGATATGCCTCAATCCGAGGGGGAACAGTCTGCTGACCATGCTGGGTACCCCGATGCACAGGTTCCCGCGACCGAAACGACGAGGACCCCCTCTGGGCCAAAGCCGTTGCGAGCTTGTGCTTCAAATGCGTCTACAATAATCGACGACAACCAAGACAGCGGGCTTTTCTCGCAAGAAGCAGACAGTGCCACGCAGGTCAACGACAACGACCCCGCATCACACCTCCCCCAAGCTGACGAGAAAGCGGTTGCGCATGATAACGATCAGGAACACCTTCCAGAACCACCTGCTTCTCCGACGTCCAACACTTTACTGTCGACGTCGTCGGGATCCACCTATGGCGAGTCGTCACATCCACAAAGGACTTCTTCGCCGAAAAGAGGAAGGACTCCTTCAGCAAATCGGCTCTCGATATCGTATGCTGCAGGCAGCAGACGACTGGTCGTGGACGCCGAGGTTGTCGAGTACCTCCGCGTATATAGAACTGAGGGTCGTATCGAAGTGCACATGTCCCTTGACAAGGAGGATGAAGATAGCTTAAAGGGTGTATTGGTACGTCTGCGCTCATGTCTCGTAGATGCAACAACCAATCCTGCCACAGATCGAAGGGCTTTCAGACGCTGCAAAGTCATATTCGTTACTGCCAACGATTTCGGAGGCTTCTGATGCCGACGAGACGATACCTTCGTTTTCAAAGCTCTCGCTGCCGGCAAAGATACATTTGATTGTCCATCTGGACACTGATCGACCGCTGTCGGAGCCCAAGTGGGTGAAGTCGGGAGATGTGCAAGAATGGTTGAAGAGCATGTTTGGACGCATGTTCTGGGTTGCCGGCGATGCAGCGGACGGATGGGAGAAGAAGATCGAGGTCATGGATCCTGATCCGGTACGTACCTTTCCTTTTCCTTTCGATCTTCGTGTCTGTCTAACAACCTACCTAGGCTCCTACAATTTGGACTGTTCTTGAGGGTTGGGCGGTTAACTCACCGGTTGGAGTCCAGACTGAACGTCAACGTTTCCTCAAGACACATATGACCGAAGTTGACAATCTCCTGGAAATACTACTCAGACTTGTTCGCGGAGAGCGTGCGACACCTTTTTCCCAAACAGCCCCCGCCATATCAGCGCCAAGCATCTCCGGTCCCCTTCTCGCCGCATTCTCTCGATCATCCGCGCATGGAACACAACAGACACACGTCTCCCTGGCTGTACTCGCGATGTTTTACATGTCGATTGAGTACGCGCAAAAGGCAAGTGGTGAGAAAGGCAAGGTGGAAGCAGAGGAGAGGATGGGGGAGATTATCAGGTGCTTGCCGTCGCATTTGATTTACAAGAGCCTGGATGGCATATTTAAGGAGTGGCGAGCGGATAAGAAGGGCACACGATGAATGACCCGACGTTTGTCAAGTATAGATTATAATAATTTTCTTTTACTTCAACGTTGTCCCCAGTCTGAGTGGCGTCTACATCACGTGATGATGGGACATCCGAATGCCGACAGATCGAGACGCGTCACCTGTGGTCGTGAAAGAAGGTCTATACGCATCTTGACCCACACCATGGTCTGTAAACAGTCTGAAGCTGCCAACTCAAGGAAATACTGACTGTCTTGTATAGTTCAGAAATACTTACGACTCCGATAACACTGTCTTTTCGCCACAGGGCCGTCTCCACCAAGTCGAATATGCACTGGAAGCCGTGAAACAAGGATCTGCAGCAGTCGGTCTGCGATCAAAGACACATGCTATCTTGTTGGCTCTGAAGGTGTGTATATTTGTGCACTATTTCCGACACGCGTTGCTGATTCTCAACAGCGCTCTACGGGAGAGCTGGCTTCGTACCAGCAAAAGATGTTCCGAATAGATGATCACGTCGGTATTGCTATCGCAGGGTTGACGTCAGATGCGCGTGTCCTTAGGTATGCAGAGTCGGCCTTAACACACGGATTGAACTCAACACTTCCTTGTAGTAACTTCATGCGGCAACAGGCCTTGAGTGAGCGTATGGTCTTCAACCGACCAATGCCCGTAAATCGTTTGGTTTCCGCGATTGCCGACAGTGGGTTTAGGTTGTCATATTGAACAACCCAGTCTTACCCGTAATGCAGAGGCACAGGTAAACACGCAAGAATATGGTCGTCGGCCTTATGGTGTTGGCTTCCTCGTCATCGGACAAGATCAAACAGGTCCTCACCTGTTCGAATTCTCGCCATCAGGAAACTCGTATGAATACTTTGCCATATCAATTGGTGCACGTAGCCAGAGTGCCAAGACATATCTAGAGAAGCATTATGAGAGTTTTGTCGACTGTTCGTCCTTGTAACTGCCAAGCATGATATTCTACTAAATTCTTCTCAGGTACTCTGAAAGAGCTAATCAAGCACGGGCTGCATGCGCTTCGGGAGACGCTTCAACAGGACAAAGAGCTTAACGTCAACAACACCTCGATTGGTATAATTGGCCCAGCTGGGCCGCATGAAAAGCCCGCCCCTCCACTAGGCAAATTCCGCATCGTAGAGGGAGATGCGGTTCAGATCTATCTAGAAAGTATGGATCAGAAGGACACAGCGGAGGCACCAGCGCCAGTACCGCCTGCAGCAGCAGCTGATGATGAAGATGTACAAATGTCAGGATGAAGTGTGCAATATACTACCTTGCCGTGTCTGTATCCGCGTTTGTTCTCCTTTCATTGAACGCTTAGTGTGAAATACATTAGATGATAAGTGAGTGGTGCAGTAGTTCTATATGTCCAATATGGGTGAGAAATAACGATTGTACCCATCAAAACTAAAACTTCACGGAGTGATCTTTTTGGCTTGCACTCCAGCCTTTCGCCAAAGCTGAGCTGCCGGGCCAGGTCGTCGAAGTGCGACGAGTATGTGTACCATCGTGCTCAATAACGCCACGCTGCCCGCCTGATGTGCAGCGGCGACGGGAACAGGGACGAGGTAAAGCAATGTAGCCAGTCCAAGTAATACTTGCACGTTTGCCATCGCAAATGCAGCTGTGACCGATACACGAGCCAGCGGCGGCAGCAGAGCGCGAACGGCGCTACGGCGGCTTTGCGCATAGAGGAGACAGGTGCTGAGGTATGTCGTCATTGCCTGTCACACATCGGTGGAGAGGTCACCAACTGTTGACCGGGCTGAACAACACAACAAGAACTCACGAGAAGACGGTGATCAAACTGAACAGTGGTGGGGTTTTCAAAGATGTTTCTCCACCAAATATCTGATCCGTCTACGCCTTTGGCATATGCCGGGGAGAAAAGCTCATTCGTAGGAGGCGCAATGCGACCACCCATTAACGGAAATTCGTTATACAGCAATCCAGCATCCAAACCGGCCACAAATGCACCTTCCCGTGGTCGTGTGAGAACCAGCATAAACACAGGTTGAGCGATTACTTACCAGACAATGCTGTCAAAAATACGAGCACTGTCAAAGCACGAGACTGTCTAGTGAACCGCTTGACCACAGGATTGGAAAGCACTTCTTCCCAGGACATGGTTTTTGTTCCACTCCACGGGCCACCCCGGGCATACCTCCAGTCCTTGATCACTGCGAGTCCCATTCCAAGCATGCCGGCATAGAGGACGATGGCAGTACCGAGGTGTGCTGCCAAGCGGTACTGCGAGACACGGGGTACGGCGCCAGGAGTCTCCATAATCGAGTCTTCCAGGCCAGACTTGACCATATACCATCCGAGGAATCCTTGGAAGCCAATTAGTAGCGCCATACCGGTCAGCTTGGCGGGCATTGAGGTAGTGAGTTTCTTTCGGAACGCAAAATAGGCCAGCGGCGCTACGAAGGTGACACCAATTAAGCGACCCAGGATGCGATGACCCCATTCCATGTAGAAAATATTCTTGAATTCGTCCAGTGCAATTGAATGGTTCATGCTGATAAAATTGTTCAGAAAACACAGTCAGTTGTTCAACTGATAGACTCACAGCTTGAATTCTGGAGTTGACTTGTATTTCTCGAACTCAGCATTCCACTCCTCAGTATTCAATGGGGGCAGGATGCCAGTGATGGGCCGCCATTCTGTAATGCTGAGACCGGACTCTGTGAGACGCGTAACGCCTCCAACCACAATGACAGCAAACACCAATGCAGACGAGAGCAGGAGCCAACGGCCAATTGCAGGAGATGCCAGAACAGGTAAGGCAGAAGTGTCCCTTTCAGCAGGGACGGCATTGGCTGAGAAGAAGCGCGAGTCAAGGGATCGTAGCACAGTAGATCTTTTACTGGCAGCGACCGAGTACCACCTCCGTGACAACGATGAAGTACATAGTGACGAATTTGCAGACTCCAGGGCGAGGCGCGACCTGAAAATACTACTTGAAAATGTACTGGCACTGCGTATGCCGCAGACTGTCAATGATGGCTGAGCAGTGTGTAAACCATGTCGAAACCCTGGTCGCAGCACCGCGCGCAAGATTTTGGCTTGCGTTGCCATTCAAGTTGCAATCAGACAGTACTTCGTGGGACTCAGAAACTTTGACCGGGATCACGAGGACACGTGATGGTTGGGACACTTCCTACCGTACAGTGACCCTCAACGATGCTCGCGTCGATGACAAGACAATTGGTGGCTTCGAGGTCGACCATATTAGGCTTGCGAGCACTGTCGACACACACCGCGCAGTCCACCGATACCGAGAAGGCCATAATTACCAAGTTAACCGAGCGGTTTTCTCCGTCTGAGCTGGCAGTGCAAGACGTTTCTGGTCAGTCATTTGGAACACGTTGCTCAAAGTTGAGTTTGAGATTGACTGGTGGTACAGGGGGCTGTGGTTCATTCTTCGCAATAAAGATTGCTAGCGAAGGTTTTAAGGGTCTATCGACGGTTAAGCAACACAAACTGGTCACAGAAGTTTTGAAGAAGGAAATCGAGGGAATTCATGGGCTGCAGGTCCGTATTCTCCGTATTCGGCCTGCTAGGGGCATTGACTGTCTCCGCAATAGATCAAGACGATAATACCTCCATCGTCTTGACCATAGCCCATCGGTCTCTTCTCTAATTCATGCTGCATTTAGGCTAGGGTCTACCTTAGAGAACGGATGGAACAAAACTGCCCCTTTCAACAATTAAAGCACAGGATACGAGGGCCGACCCTTTGAAAACGTCATGAACCAGTGGCACAGCATATACACCACACCTCGTCTCTCGTCACCCCACCCTCATCACTTCTATCAACAGGATATTAGACCCTTCCGAATTGACATACGCATCATTTTACAACGATAAAACAACATCTACGAACCTCTTGGTTGATTGACGAACTTATCATCCAGATTTTCGCCGAGCAAATGGAAGAATTTCAATTTCGTCACTTTCTCTTCAATGTCAGAAGTGAAATGGCGTCTTGACTGTATCTTGCGCGATTTGGATCGTCCTCGACCTGCAGGATGCTGTTGGGTGGCACCCTCTAGACAGGACAACTTATGCACCCATACCTCTTTCCAGCTGAAATGTCTCTTGAGAAGTGTAAAGAAGCGCTTATCAGCCTACGAAACTTAAGTACCTGAGCAGTGTCTCTTTCGTGAAGGCAGTTCGTACCTTTCGCCTCTTCTTGTAACAGAACAGGATTTCTGTTATTTCTGTGGCCAGCTCAGACAATGTTTCTACCAGAAGAGGGAACGCTGGTTCAAAGTAAACGCAGTCCGCGGCCAGGATGATATCGGGTCTGGGAATCTCCGAGGGCAGCGCCTCCCCCCTGATTATCCCAGTAAGTCTCCACAGCAAAACACGCCTCAAACGTTTAGCCTACTCACCAGTTTAGCTCGGATACGCTGACAGATGACTCTAGGTGATTCAGCCTCACATTCGCCCGCATGATGTTCAACAGAGGTCTGAGTAACACACCCTCTCTGAGTCATTCATGATCAAACCAAGGAATGGTGACGAACGCTTGATCAGTAATCCACACATCGCCGCCGAGCGCGCCAGCGACTAGCCCAACTAATCCAGTTCCACTGCCAAGCTCCAAGATCGTTTGTCCTTTGCAGTATCCCTTACCGCGAAGGGTTAGATAGTTAGCAAGAACCTGCGACTCGGATATTTGAATTGTTTCATGACGGTGGAGGACATTACTGTGAAGATGTGAACACGAACCTCACCAGCAGGCCAAGCAATACCCCCGCAGCCGGGAGATGCATCCACCTTGAGTGAAATCTGTATGGCTGCAGAACATGGATTGGAAAAAGTGCCGGGAAACGACAGTCGAATCATCTCATTCTGTACAGATCGAGGCTGGGTGGGAACGATACTGTGCGAATTGACATGCTGATCAACGCTTTCGTTGCTTCTGAGATGTCGCAGGGGATCGAGTGCATCAAGAACTTCATCCAAGGCGAATTCGTTTGAGCGGATGGATGGGTCGAGATCTGATGGCGTGGTGTCTCCCAGAACGATCATGACTTGTGGAGGAAGAGATTGGAAACCTTGAGCTGGATACTAAGAGAACCCCGACCTCGATACTAGTAGGCGATACAATTGTCCTCTGTCGTGGATTATACTATGTTCAGCTGATACTATGATTATCATTGTTTGAGGATGCTCAACAGCAGATTCCGTCGGTTTGACACAATGGCGATCGTGATGTTCCTGGCCAGAACTTGCGTCTCCTCCACATTCGAGCCCGTTCTTTTCGTGCACGTAACCAGCATATCCACGACGCCGCATCTGCAAATTTGCTCATATGGCCTGGGGAGCCTCTCCATATAGATTAAAAGTACAATGCCATCAGAAGGCTAACCACACAATTCACCGGCCTGCATTTGCTATATGCTCAAGTTAGTAATTTTCACTTTGCATCAGATGTGCGGTGTCGAGTCAGCAGCGCCCATACCTCACTTGATTTAATTTGGCCCGACGAATGCACGCCATTGGTCTTTCTCCGTCTAAGAGCGCTCTCCCATCGGCAAGATGCGTACTCCTGTGAGCGATTGGGTGCTCCAGCCTGTACGAATCCATCATCATTACTTGCCACGACGGCACCTTACAGACCCTTTAAAGTCCTCCTCATAACTTGACCACAGCTCTCCGCTCATACCCCCATCAAACACCAGACGCGCGCAACGCTTTCAAATGGATGACCTCTCCCATCTCCATCCGGTCACTCGCAAGAGGACGTCTCGAGTACAGGGTCCTCGTCCTTGTAGCTGGACATCCCCTTCTTCATCTTCAGGAGACAATCAGGATCTTTGGTCCTGGACTAATCGACGGGCTGATCTGGCACGAGGCTCTACCTTGCGGTCAAATTCTTCGAGTGAATCATCGTACTCTACCGCAACCTCGTTCTCGTCGCCATCTGCAGAATACACACCAAACATCACCCTGACTGAGTACGGTGCACAGTCAAAACCTCACTCCCGTCATTCACATAGACGCAAACCAGCCGGACCTCGGCCTGCTCATAATATCTTACACTCTATCAAGCGACCAGCCCTTGTAATTAACACAGCGTTACCCATCGACATCCCTGTCCATTTGCGATTTCAGGAGGAACTTCCAGAAGCTGTATTTGCCGAGCGCGCTCAGACGCACCCACTTCCATGGATCCCTCCGTTGGCTGATTCGCCTACAAATTTTCTCCTTGACTGGGATGCAATATTCGAGGTTTTGGGATGCTCGAGGACAGACACAGGTGGTACCGAAGGATGGTAAGCGTTCCCCCGGTTACGCCTGAGTGACGAATTTTACTCATACCTGTTTGCTGATAGAGGATGATTCTTACAGTCTAGTGGAGGAGCGCAGCCTCCGATTTAATTTCCCCTCTCATGAACATCTGTAATCACATCGCGTTTATAATTAGTACGTTGTTAACAAGGACACTAAATAGTATGTAGCTGTTTCATGATTATCTTTGTGCCCACTTTTTGCTAAAATATACCCCCGACTCAGATCAGTACTTATCATGTATTCTGCAAGGAAATTGGATTAATCTACCCTGTCTTCAATGACGGAGTGCAACAGAACCCAATGGTTGTCGTTATCCAACATTGCGTGTTGTAATAGCAGGAGAAGGCAAGCTATTAGCATAAAGATAGCGCCACAAGGCCATTACAGTAATATTCTACCGAAGAATAGAACTTCATGCAATCCCATCTCCTGCACACAGCAGCAGGTCTTTCCAGCACCAGACGCGGGCCCACGAACGAAATCCCCCCACTTGATTAAATATTCATTTCGAAAACACATCGGACAGCCGACGGGTCAGATACGTAATTCGGATGACTCGCTTGAAGATGGCGGGCCCGATGGTCGCCATACGAGGAAGAGGACTACTGGGAATGCCATGGCTCCCATGAGTGGCAGGTATATCTAGAAGGGTGGCACAAGTTTAATCGGATGGCCGACTTTGTGATTTATACGAGGACCCAGATTGCACGAAAGAGGAGGTTCTGTGTCGTACCATGGGGCGCCCTATGATAGTGCCGACATATATGCTGCGACTACAATCATCTGCATCAGCTGCGGCAAAGATTATTTGATATATATGTCCCGTCTCGCGCGGAGAAGTCCTATCGTCTTTGGGTGTCTGACTTCGCAATCCTCCGAGACCGTCCATACACAGTCACTACGTAGTACTTTGTCTAATCCTTGTCAGCTGCACCGAGACCTCTCAGGTGTGGCACAGTCTGTCCTCCGCCGGGGGAACTAGGGCGAACTCTGCAAGTACACCGCCGATGATACAGAGGCAGACTCTCACCAAGACCTGGATTCAAGTCAAGGACTAATCACGGACAACTGAACTCTAACATTGCAAATTGTTGTTGGATGGTATTATCCCGTGACCAGGCGAGGAGTACCAGACCAAGCCCCGAACTTGGCTCTGGATGGCAACTTGGGTTATCGCATTCTGCCCAGATTTTCCAGTACCCGTCAGATCTCCAGAGCTTGCACACGGCCATCAGCGACGGCATCGATTGCGGAAAAAACGCTAGCACCACCAATGGCAAACAAGTAGTCACGGCACGATCATGGCCCTGAGTGGAAGGCGAAGATACACGCGTTTGCCTCGAGGCAGTTTGGAGACGGTGCTAGCCACTTCCAACAATGGGTTGCTGTGGCTGGTGATATGATGTTGACCACGTCAGTGCTCTTGCTTTGGACGTGAGTTGACATTCGAATGGCACTCCGCTATCCCGTTCAAGTCTGCACAGTCACAATCTTGTCTCTGGGTCACGATTCTTCTTTGCCAGAGCTCTCCTTGTGATCGACCGCTTTTCAAATTGCTCGACTTAGATCTGCAACGTTGCGGTGAACCGCCGCTCCCAACTTTCCACATTAGCAATTAACCTCGATGTGTCCTCGAGGCATTCTGTGGACCAGCCGCAAAGCCAGTGGCACTGTGACCGATTCATATAAAGGGCACCGAGCCTTGGTTATTTCCTTTCCATCCACTTCTTTGTATCCCTCAACACTCGCGCGATGGCCTACCCAACATACGACCCTTACTACACCGGCACAAGATCTCGCCGGCCATCATTGAGTTATACATCAACACCAGCCAGCTTTCTCTCACATGGCGTGCCACTATCAGCATCCTACCACGAACCAATGATGCAGGTTAGCTTGTAGCTCATTCATTGATACTTGATACTTACACCACTTATCAATCAGACTTATTCTCAACCACCTTACTCAATGTATGCCTCCACCGCAGGCACCTTGAGCAGTCGTCATCTCCCTGCATGTATGTACTCATTACCATCTGTTGACGGCGTTGAAATGCTGATGACTTGCAGCATATGATGACATTGGTATCCACGACTATCACCGCGGCGAGCGCGCTTATACCCCTTTGGTCCATCCCATCCCAGCCTCCCGCCGCCGCCGCTCATCGTCCCTTTCATACTCTTCTGCTCCCGCTTATATAGACACCTTCCACAGAGGTGTTGCTCCCGTTGTGAAATTCAAGCGCAAAGGTGCTTTCCGATCAGGGATCACCCTTGGGGAAGCACAGGCAAATGTTCGGCTATCGGGTTGGGACTCGTATAGCTTCCGTGACCTCAATGTAGATATCAGAGGGAAAATATACGTGAATATCAGGGTAGGTCCTATCGACACCCAATTTGTACGACGAGATTCATCTCTGTCCGTAGTGGCCCGGTTACTCGCCCCTGAACTACGAGATTCCAGTGGACGGCTACAGCGGCTATGTTGATATCCAGTCACTCGCCCGGCGGGTTGGTCGTGCTGTTGCACATTATCTTCAGGTGATACACGTTCTTTAGGTCTGATGCTATCGTTCTGACCCCGCCGTCATCTACAGGCCAACGTGATACCCATCCCTTGGGATCGAATTGAGATACAACAGTTGGAAGAGATCTCGACAGGAACGTGGCATCTAAAAATGAGCACTCAGTGATCGAGCTAGTTTTTTCAAATTCTCGTTTCTTATCACTTATCGTGCTACATTTTCACCCTATATCCATCGGACCGTTGTCGTTGTGACTCTCATCATGTACCAGGTGTACTGGCTCCTCCCCACTTGCGTGACTGTTGTACAAAGTATAATCCTCAGTGTATCATTTGTCAGTAATGTATTTTCACGAATGTAACGAGCTTTTACGACCTTGAACTGAAGTACGGTGAGGACTAAGAATGTTGCGAATGACTGCATTACGGTTGTCGCATCTCGCATCTGGTTGGACGGGAGTACTGATCAATATCTCTCCTATTTGTACCTGATTTGTACCACTTCGACTTTCGTAGAATGTTTCGAGTTGGTCATAAATGGTATGTACAGGGTTTCTCTTTCTTTCTCTCATGTGAAAGAAGCGGGCGACACACGGGATGATTGATAAATCGATGATAACTGTAACGTATCAGTACTTGTTTCAGCGCATATTTGGCATGTTCGCTACTAGTCCTTGCAATTGGATTTACCTGAGCTATTCCTGTGATTCAGAGGGTAGAGGGTGGCGACAAGAGCAGGTGATATCATGGTAAAACAGTCACTATTACCTCCTGCGTCCTTGCCTTGGCCAATAGATAAGTAGATCAAATCGATGGAAACAAGGTCGCGCCAACGATGAGCATGGCTAATATTTGCCAGCACCCTGACATGCTTTTTCTGTAGACTTCCATCAGCTTATTACCACGTAACTTCTCAAGTCTCCGCTACTGAACATCAAATCCCGCGGACCACAAGTTACATGGGTGGCGTACCTTTTGCATAATGGGTCAGCAAGTTAATAGGAGTAGCAAGGTTGTCGGGATGTATTTGTACGTATTTGTAGTAGGAATGAAGAACACTAGGTGCGCCTCCTGCCACACTCAGACAATACCTTTTAGATGCTTTCAAATGATGAGACGGACGCCGCCTTTGTTAACGGGGTGTTAAACAAGTATAGTGCACTGAATCACAAGCCAAACAATGGAACGTACACCATCTTGGCTGCTCTTGCTTTGACTTCCCGTGACCCCGGGCAAGATGTCTCACCCAAGATTATCGCATTAGCTACTGGGTGCAAATGTCTATCAAAGCATCGCCTTCCAGAGCAAGGTGATGCTTTGCATGACTCACACGCAGAGGTGCTCGCGCGGCGATGCGCGCTCCATTGGCTTCTCGAGGAAATTGGTCGATACGTCGCCAGAGACGGACAGTCTCAGTGGCTTACTAGAGACCATGAAGGCATGTTCAGCCTCAAGGAAGGTGTCCGGATGATCTTGTATATATCAACACCCCCATGTAAGAGAAGTTCGCTTGTGTTCAAGATAGTGTTTGTCGAGTCTGATCTCGCATTCACAACCAAGGTGGCGACGCGTCGATGCGATTCCTTGCATCTCATCAAGACGAAGAAATGGCAAAATTGAAGAACTCTTCTGTCTTTGAGTCTTTGCCTGAAGGTGTCACTTCAAGGGGCCGTGACAACTATGCTCTATATGGAGTCCTGAGGACGAAGCCTGGACGTGCTGATTCACCACCAACATTATCCATGTCTTGCAGCGATAAGATTGCGCGGTGGAATGTTCTTGGGATTCAAGGTGCTCTTGGTTCCGCGTTCCTGCATCCGATATACATTTCCAGGATAATCATCGGAGAAGTGTCCGAAAACCTACAAGGAGACGTGAGAGCTGACTGTGAAAGGGCTCTGTGGGGACGCTTGTCAAACGTCTCAGGTCAGTGCCTGTATTAGATTTGACGACGTCTAATCAGCTCATGGATGATATTAGCTCTCCCGCAGACTTTCCGAGTCCATCGACCCGTGATTATCTTTACCTCTATCCCTTTCGAATTTTCCAAGTTTTCAATCTCTCCTCTTGGAACCAGCCGATCATTCAACGAATGTAACGACCCCTTCGACATCTTCTCCATGCTTTCGTTAAGATAACTCTGTTGCAATAGCACTGTGTTGGATTGCAGATTCGTCTGTTTCGCACGAAATATTGATCAATGGTCTCAAACGAGGTGTTCCTCCAAAACAGCGTTTCAAGAAGATGTTTAGGTAGTTTTCACGTACTTGATATCCTTGGCTCATCAAAAGTTCCTTGCCGTAGACCACAGCTCTCAAAAGTGTCCGTGTTCCAGCTCTACCATAACACTTCGTCCCTTCTTGGTGGCGATCTTGACCAGTAAGTGGGTTGTCACGTCCAATCATTCAGGCGATTGACGTGTCTCAGGAGGACACATACATACTTCGAAGCGAAACAAAGCGTCTCACATTACCAGGCAGCAAAGATATGTCTTCAAGGCAAAGGCTGCCCTTTCGTAGGATGGGTTATGAGCGGGATACAATGGGAGAACTTTACAGGTACGGTATGTAGAAAAGCTCCACTGAATCACCGACAGACAGAACAAAGACAACAGTGACGACGAACAGAATACAGTCAACAGCAAGACCTACTAAGCAGAAACAATTAATAATTTGGAAAGTCACAGGTGTGCAAGACGAAGGGTAACATATCGTGACAAGTCGTGAACGCGGATTGCGAAAGTGAGCATTAGAGGACATTATCATTCCAAAATTCATCACCAAACATCCACCTCGTGGTTCTAGGCTGTCGTCTAGGGTCTAGGAATCATAAATCCTTCTTGTCAGCTGAAGCGCCACCCTCATTCGCAAGCGAGTCGTCGATTGGTGGTAAAGACTTCTCGTTGTTCATATAAGGAGTGTTGGTAAGTGACTCCGCGTCAGTCAGTGTGGGACTAGAGCGTCCAGATCGACCGCTATTTTCGGCAAGCTCCTTGCGCAGTGCCTCGAGCTCACGTTCAAACCTGATTGACAGCTTTCGGTCAGCGGAGGGAATGGGAAAACAAGATAAAGAATTGGACATACTTGCGGCCAAACACCTCAATGTAGAAGCCCCCGCCATTCCAAACACTGACAGCGAAGATCAAGATCAAGAATGAGCCACTCCAGCGGGGGCCGTCGTACAACAGATACACCGCCGGCAACTCGGTCAGAATGGAGTACACTGAGGTAAACTTGCGTTAACGAATGATTGACGAGAGAAGTTCAAAATACGTACAGAACTGCCCGACCATAAAGTAGGCTTCGCGCTTCTCTGGACGGGTCTTGACAAGGGCACGCCCAATGGCACCATGCTTATCGTTGAGGAGGTATGAGAAGGAGGTAGCCCGCTGCCCCGACTCAATCTTTGTCCGCCGGTCTACGAGAACAAACTGAGAGGATCACAGAACTTAGCCTATGATTCGATGAAAACTCTCGCCCATCTTACCTTCCAGTACAACAGCTGCCACAGAAGATCTGAGAGGGACGGATAAATACGATGGATCAGAGATTCACTAGACTGGCTCACAAATAGCTCCACTGATGAGCAGTGCGCGTCCGGGATTTAGGTGGGGTAGTGCAGCTAGTGCTGGGAAACGCTGCTCTGCACCGGGGTAGTAATGCCTAGCCAAAGGGTCAAGCTGACAGCTAATTCCAAAACGATTTGGTCGGCGACCTACCGGATGACGGTGAACGTGAAAGGGGCATAGATGTGAATGAAGAGTGAAGTCACTTTGTCGGAGTCATGGAACACAAGGCTGTTCCTCCAGGTAATCACTGCACTCGCAAGAGACCCGTGCGAGAGGCAGTAGCATGCCATGAAAAGTGCCGTATTAGACGGAAGGAGCCAAATGTAGATGAAGTTGAGGATCGTGACGTAATAGCAGAGGTCGAAGAGGAAGTAGTGCCATGAGCGTTTCTTGTAGTTGTAAGCTCGAACAGGCAGTAGGTACAGCCCTTGGATGGTATATGCTATGTGGACCCATCTACGACACGTGGAATAAGTATGACGAGAAGGTGAGTGTTGATGAGATCCTACTGAGGTGCCATCCCGAACATAAGTGCAGAAACCAATAATGACATCACGCCGAAGAAGAATGAAACCTTTTCACGCGTCCGGATTACTTTGGCAGAGTGCCATGACGAGACGAGGGATTGCATACGTCCGGAAACCTGGATATGTGAGTGGGGATGAGCTGCACATGGCCCGTCCGTGGCTGAAATGCACCTTTAGCTTGAAGTTCTTGATTTCACGATCAAAGTTATCCGCTATGTTATCGACAGGCTGGGCACGTTTCTTCAGTGCCTCCTCAGCCCTCATCTTGAGTTTATCGCTATGCTTCTGGATTTGCCTCTGAAGCAAGTCCAAGCGGGAATCAAAGTAAGTCTCCATGGTGTCTGTATGCCAATAAACTGAGAGACAACAAGACAGGAGATACCGTATTACATACCTAGGAGGGTAAATGCTCCAGCCCAATCCGAGACTTCGTCACGTTTAAAACGTTCGAAGGGCACCGAGAAGTAGCCCATGCCCATGGGAGTTGTGGACAAGTCTGTTCTTGCTGGGGGTGAGGGTGGCCCGGACGCCATTATGTTTCTCTGAGTTGTGGATGAGAACAATGGCAAAATTTGGTGGAATCCAGATCGTTGTGGTCGTATCCAAAGCAATTAACGAGCATGGCAGCAGTCGCACACTGCTACAACGCAACGTCGAAATGCTTCTGCTTAGTCAGCCAATCATACTCGACAACGGGTAAGCAGGCCGCATCGGCGCCGTTGACGCATTGGCAGCAAGTCCAGAGGCTGACGAAAAAAGACACTTGGAAACAAACACTTTAGTTTCTTACTTAGATAACAGCGTAGACAGACAGCGGCATGGAATCCATTCTACCAGAGAGATATACAGTGAGTCTACATAAGGGAAAGGTCGCCGAACTTCTCCTTGTAGCCTGTGGAGAGCCGTTAGAGGTTTTCGGCCTGAATGGCTTTGACCTACCTGGCACAGTCCATTTGCCTTTCTTAACCATGGTCTCGACAGCTTCCACTATCCGCGGGTGGGCGTTTCCGACATCCTCCACCTGTAGAACGAAATTAGAACATTATTCCGTTGACGACGGATATGACTTACAGTCAAGTCTTCAAACGGACGAGCCTCCTCGATGTTAGCTAGGGTAGCTTGGAGCTCCTTTAGCTCGACGTCTATTTTTTGTGCTGTCTCCTTGGCTTTCTCGACCTGCACCACATCAGGCGTTAGGACGTCAGTGTCTACTGGACGACGATTCATACATACTGCCTTGGCCTCGAAGGTCTCAATAACCTTGGTATGAGCATTGACGTCGTAGATCACGGGCTTGAAGTCCTTCAAGAGCTTCTCAGCGTCATCAATAATAGCAGAGTTCTTCAAGACAGAGCGATAGTGAGCAAAATCGACAGTAGTTGGTTGCGACGCGTATTGGGCGTGGATACGTTGAGCATCACCGTGCCGCTTGCGGAACGCCTGGAGGGCAGCAATCGTCTCTGTAAACCAGCGAGGCGGTGAGCATCCACAAGGAAATTTCCAGTGGAATTATGAACCTTTGCCCAATCCGAGTGTTGAATAGATCCGCGTGAAATCCTGTTTGGTTGAGGAACGAGTTCGATAATATCTTGCAAAGTAGGGTTTAAAAACTTACAACAGCGGCAACGGTTGCTTTGGAGGCCATGACCTGATCGAAAGAGAATGAGGTACCTACAGCAGAAAGCAGACAAACGATACGTACGGACAAGTAGAGGTACGGTAAGAACAGGTGGAACAAGTTTTGGAGAGGGCGGAGGTAAGGCCGGGAACTGCCGATCACAGCTCATTCCGGCTGTCGACGATGGTCACTCTAAATAAGTCTTCGCTTTCGATGCCTTTGAGTATCCTGTTTAAATTCGACACATAGCCATGTTGTGGTCTACCGCTACCACAAGCATAAAGGCGGACAACACAGGGTCATTGACTTCAAGTCGCAGCGAAAGCAAATTGCGCTACTGGACCTCAGTACCTAGGCATGAACGGAAGCGGCGCATATTATTGGTAGGGCGTAAAGCGATATCTCTGTGATTAACTTCGTGGTGTCGGATGAACCACTGCAAAGCAAACAACTGTATTGGCTATCTTTTTACGGGGTAGCGACGAATTATGCCCGGTACTTTACACTGTGTTCAAGCACTCAGTGGACGAGGCCAGACGAGCAAAACCCGCTCAAGTACTTCTCGGAGAACGGCCAGATATAAGTGGGATCCTAGTGGAATGGCGAGATAAGCCAGCCGCAGAGCATTCTAGGTGGAGAGCTGTCACTGATGAAGCTTTGAAACTTGTCTGTCTGTCGGGACCTCGAGTGGAGCAATAACTGTGGTTCCTGGAGTGCACAGGTGCGGACGAGACGAGCTGGCGGTTGGGACGCGGCCCCTGACAGGAGTAAAATGTGTCGGGAGGCCAGGTAAGGCAAGAAAGGGTGTAGAACGGAGAGAGCATGGGACCAGATATGGCTAGGCATAAGGCAAAGGTTCTACAACGGCAGCTGAGTTGTAGACGTGACTCCAGGCGTTAGACGACGGGGACGATTGTCTTCCTTCTGAACGGTCTGTCCACGGGAGACTAGACATAACCGTCCTTAGTCTGGGGAACGCGACTGCGTTACACTACGCAAACAATACAGTCGACAGTGAATGCTGGGCGTGAGAGTGAACCGTGATAAGAGGTGCCGAATCCCCATACATCCGTGCGCGTGATCCCGATCAGATGATACGAGTTCGTTACCACTAGGCGTTATCTTTGCAGTTACGAGTCAGTACAAAATCCTGAACTCGTTGCTCCCTTCGTACAACTCTGAGCGAGGGCGTAAAATAATCACTGATGAAGTTGAATGGCTGGTCCACGAAGTTCGTGTCTGGGGCTTTGGCCCAGAATGGACCTCCTGACTCCAGTGACACAACGACATTGTTTCGCACGCTGCTCCCCATTATCCTCCCAGGTCTAGCACTCTTGACAACGTACAAGGTACTTGATTGGACGCGAAGCAGGACAAGTGCGAAGGCTAGAAACACTACTGTTGTGTCGGATGCTGCCAACGACAAGGACGCGAACAAATATCGCGAACACGGAAGTAAGTCTGGTGGGCTCTGTTTTTACGACATGCCACTCACTAGCAAATTGGGTGGTGGTACGATTCGATTCGTTAGCGTGGACACCACAGCGATTCGGCTATCCCGAGATAACCCCTTGTCCGCATGAGCTCAAGGATGTGAAGCCCGTTCCATATCGTCCGTTCCGATGGGGGGAATATCAGTGAGTGGTTGCGCTTTGCTTCGTCTTCCTGGGTTACTTGGGTTTTCGGTGTTGTACTGGGCGGGGGAATGAGACCTAAATCTTTGGGACTGTCAGCCGCCTAGCCCACTGGTCGTGCGATTGTTGAGTTCTTACTCTCTGTCGCCGGCGACCATTCGGGCTTTAACCTTCCGACATCGAATGCACCTTGCATTTGCCCCACATCCATCCTTTGTATTTCTCGGGTCTAATCATAACAATACAGTATAACAATGGGCATCCGCACCATGCCCTGGAGTGAATGGATCGAGCTTGATTCATCCTACCAAGCCTACCAGCGTGTTCGTAGTTTCAGGGTTCGAACACGCGGTCGAGATGTCATACGCGTCCTACCTACACGTGAGGATGACACCGTGAAGGTCCTGGGCGGGGCTGAAGCTGGTGTGTACTATCCGACCTTGTCTGAAAGGTGGAATAGCTGACCTTGATATAGCGAAGGAATTGGTGTATGAGCTTGCAGAATATCTTCCTCGGCGATATCCGTCTTCCTTCCGTATTTCCCGGATTCCATCTTCCACCGCCTCCTCTGTTCCATCAATAGATGGGATATCACTTTCGTGGGACGGAGAGATGCCCGTTCGAACAATTGAGGTGGTCGATACAGGTGCCAAATATGACCTCAGCATACTGGAAACACTGAAAGGCGAGGATATGGGGGAAGAGGCTATGAAGATCGTAACCGGGTTGTGAGTAACATTTCCCTGCACAATACATTACTGAAGGGACTTGCTTGTCCATAAAAGGGTCCAAGAAGATATGGCTGTCATGATAGAAGGTGATTTGCCGCTCTCCTTCCGCATGTTACCCCTAAGTATCGCGGTATTTGCTGACCAGCGCGGCGTAGGATCGGACGGGAAGTACTACTTCCAGGCTGGCTCAATAAGCATACCGGGTTAGTGTTGAGCTGCGCAGGTTCAACACGTATTACAGGCGTTGTGTTTACTGATGGTGTTTGCGACGTAATTCAGGCTTCTGGCGCATGAGCGACAAAATCGGAATGCCCCTCGATGAAATTCATGTGTCGGGAAATGTACCTCAATGTGGGTACTTCCTCGATAATTTATTACATTTGTTCATTCATTCAACTTATTATGCCCAGTCAAGGAGAAACTTCAAATGAGCATGGAACGCTTCTTCAAGCGTATGCCTGTGGATAAACCGGTGATACGGAGCAATTATTTCATGCAGGTCATCAAGCCCCCCAAGGGAGCGCAAGCTATAGACAAGGAACCGAGATTGGACGTGGAAGAGGAAACAGCATCGGATGTCGATCCGGAGGAGCTCAGCTGGTCAGAGTCTACAAACGGACGCGAGGATGAGTTTTTGCATGGACACGGACACAGTGCGAAACCAGCTTCCTACCTTGCGCCGTCGACCCTACGCCTGCGGAGCGAGAGACAGACGCTGCGGCGACTCCCACGAACAGGAGCGATCGTTTTTGGGATACGAACGTATTTATTCAAAGTGGAAGAACTTGCGCGGGAACGAGGGGTGGCAGGTCGACTGGCTAGCGCTGTTCGAAGCTGGCCAGAGGATGTCGCGGTTTACAAGGGGCAGAAGATGTACCGGGATATTTTACTGAGGTATCTGGACGAATGCGCTGAAAGAGAAGGGATCACTGGACCAACGGAGGGCATGCTTGTGTATCCGTATTAGGTTATATGTAAAATTGAGTTGTCATGAGGCGTGGTAGAAGGGTAGGTTTGAAACGTTGATGAGGTGGGGTAAATTGGGGAGATCACACATGGCTTATGGTACAGTGTGAAGATGAGCATGGAGAAGTTCTATGGAAAAGTATAAAGAACAAGTGGAGAAGGGGAAGAAGGTGGTGGTGGTGGTAGTGGAGGAGAGGGAGGAGGAGGAGGAAGAGGAGGAGGAAGAGGAGGAGGATGATGATGAAAGGGTGCTCGGGAACGTTGCGGACGATGTGCGGGATAATAATAAGCGTGGAAGGGACGAGGGGACAATATGAATCAGTTATGACGTGCATCGGATCTACGATAGGAAAAAAGAAGAAGGGTTGTTTATTTGAGCTCCGCCTAAAGTTGAATATAACACACGCTACGTCAGACGTCGTCATTTCTTTTTGCAACCCTCTACTCGGAAAACAAGCGATTGCGCACGGGCCAGCGAATACGAGCAAGATAATTTGGAGGGCAGTGCTTGTACTCAAGTAATTCAACGACGTTGGAAAGAAAGCGAAAGCACGCAAGTAAGAACAAGATACGAATTGAAGTTGACAGACAGACAGACAGACAGTCAGCAGGGCTGTGTCACATCGATCCAGCACTGCGTCACTGAACACTGTCGTCATCGTCGTTTCTTGTGTACGTCGTCTCATCGTCATCTCTCTCGACATGTCCTCCACACCTCCCAAAAATGGTGATCCCGCGTCCTCTCACCCGCCGTCAAGCGCTCCCTCTGCTGAGCAGCACCGGCAGCAAGCTGTTCGGCAGACTCGTTCTGACTTTGATTTGGAACCCAATCCATTCGAGCAGTCTTTCTCCCGACCTTCACACATTCGGCACACGTCGAATTCTCGCAGAGATTCTGCCAGTCCAGCGTCTAATCATTCTTCGAAGACTTCTCAACCCGACAGACCCCCATCGGCTTCTTCTTTCTCCCACTCAAAGAACGATGCCGGCCGCTCTTCCCCCCGCACTGTTCTTCCTCCTGTTGCAACCATAGCCTCCCCTTCAGATCAGAGCTACAGTTGGCAATTTTCTTCCTCCCTCGCAAACTCACTCCGTGCTGGGCCTCTGTCCCCCGCTATGCTTGCCGGTCCTCAGCAGGGTTCAGACTCCGCATCCCATCTACCCTTTGACCCGTCCTCGTTCCGTACTGGTCTTACTCCCCGCACGGGCTTAACCCCTCGTACAGGTCTCACTCCGGGTACTGGTCTGACGCCCCTTGTTGGCGGGCCAGTCTCTTTCCCACCCCCCTCTCCAAACACTGCTGCATTCCTTGCCCTCATGAATAATAATGGCCCAAGCTCGGCAAGCGCGACCATCACCCCCAGTACCCTTTCGGCTATAACCGGCGTGCTCAACGGTTCCTCTGCCCAGTACAATTCCAATTCTACCACACACGCGCCTGCCACGAGCTCTCACCTATCCAACTCAGTCACAGCAAACCCAGATAATGATTCTGCTTATATCAGCGCGACCAATGCAGCAAGCACTGCCGCAAATGGCTTGTACTTGCTATCTCAAGCACATCAGGAACTTACAAAACGCGAGGAAGCCCAAGCACGCGCTAACGGTGCGGCAGTTCCACATGCGAACGGCCGCAGAGGAACGAAGCGCAAGTCTTATGATACAGGCAGCCCTCCGCCCCCCGTGACTGCACGGACTGCACCACAGCAGACTACCCAGTCGAAGCGCACTCGGGCTAACACCGTTACTAGTGTCACCAGTGGCAGGGAAAAGGACTCAGGGGATGACGAGGAGGAGGAGGACGATGAGGATGAGGACGATGAGATGTTCCAACAGCATCTATCTCAACAACAACAGTCACAAGCTGGTGGTGGCAAGAGTAAGCAGCAGAAGAAGCCAGAAACAGAGGAAGAGAAACGCAGAAATTTCTTGGAACGCAATCGACAAGGTCGTGATCTTTTAGAATCTTGCTTACTACGCGGTGTTCTGATCAGCATACAGCCGCCTTGAAATGTCGCCAACGGAAGAAAGCATGGCTAGCTTCCCTTCAGGCAAAGGTTGAATATCTTTCGACAGAAAATGAGCGCCTCACTTCTGCGCTTGTATCTTCGCGGGAAGAAATTTCCCGACTTTCGGCTCTCGTCGGCGGTGCTGTCATTGGGCCAGGCGGACCAACGGTAGGCCCAGGCGTTGTGCCACCCACGGCAATGAATGCGGTGGTTTCCAATGGACAGCCCGTTAGCATGAGCATGAACATGACTGCCAAAGGCGGGGGTGCTGGCAGTGGGGCCACTACACGGGCGTCGTATGGTTACTGAAATGGCCATGACGGTCCAATCACGAGCCGCCTCTGGTGACACTCGTATGGCGTATGATTGGTGGGTGACCCGACATATACACACGACACAGATTCAAAGATCGATACGTCACCAGCTGAGTTGTCCATGCACGAAAATGTTTTCTTCGTGTTGTTATCCAGGTCTCACTCATACCTGTAATCCTTGCATCTTTAACTTTTCCCTTCTTCGCCATCATGCATCTAATATCTTTGGCCATTCGCATCGTGTCGTCGTTGCTCACGCCTCGCATGCGAAGTGCCGAAATTTATTACATGGCGCTTCAAGGCATTTTTTTCATGTATTGCTGCCGCATATCTAGAAGCTGAACAGGATGCCAGCCGAGTGCTGCCCTGTCCCTTCCTCTCTATCGCGCTCTATATCCCTTCTCCCACTCCTTCTCGTGCCACCATTACGCATGCCATTACATATTATCATCACCCGCATCCGAAGTTGAATGAAAAATGACTTGTACGCTACGCTGTCGCTGTACGATATCATCTAGGCATCATACACATCTATATACGTATTACCTATACTGCTGTCGACGTTTGTATTTGAAAGATTGATATCATCACGAGTCTGGTTCGCGTGTAAACGACGGTGTTGATGCGGGTACATGCATGCGAGCGGCGATTAATGCGTGTCATAGTCCTCATTATGATACCACTGGTCTCGATCGGTCCAGACCCAGACAAGCCACCGGACCCGGCCGTTTGTTGTCCCTGGGGAAGAGGGTACGGGTTCTGCGTCATCATCCAGGTTGCCAAAATCTGGGAACACCAAATATATGAAATACCAAACGAACTGCAAAAGGTCTAACAAACTGCTCAGCGTAGTTGGACAACGAAGAAAAGGGAAGGAAGGGTGCAAGTGGAAAGGCGATGAAATACACAATCACAGGATGCGTGGATGCTTTTCATACACGTTCATACACTCCGGCTTTATTTACATTCTATTCTTGCTCTTATTCTTGCTCGTCGGTGTCGGTGTGGACACGGGGGGGAGTCTTCGCATCGCATCATGACTGGGTATGCGTGACCTCCTGACGGTCGGATTTGGACTGGGCCATTGTGTGGCTGCGTTTTGCCTGCTCCTGTCGATGCGCAACCAGCGCGCACAGGGCAGCTAGGTGGGGAAAAAAAGTGAGTGTCTCAAGGTCACAGTTAGGGACCTGGCTTGGCTTACCTCCAGCACCACTTCCATCCTTTGCCATTCCGATATCGACGCGACTCTCGACCTCGGGACCAACGAGGATGCGTAAGGATGCTCGGAGCTTGGGCTCGAATTGGGGGTAAAACTCCACCAAGCTGAACGAAGGGGAACCAATCAACCTCGGACATTTCGAAGAAAAATAAAACAGACCTTCCGTCGACGCCGACGCCGATCCGCTTACCATCATCCCACAGGGAACCGGAGCTCGGCGCACCACCACCAACGAGGTGTGCACGACCGGTCTGCACTAATACCGCAGCTACGGCACAGGCACTCAGACGCGCGGCCCGTGCGGCCACAAGGGTGCAGACCTGTCGGACAATGTCTGCATCGGCCAATGATACCTCGGATGCCAGCACATCGGAGAAACCTAGCCGCTGCGCGATAACATCTCGTACGTACTCTAGCTTCTCCTCTTTAGAAGCCTCTGCGGTTCCAGCTTTTCTGGAAGCGAATCTCCCGATCCCCTGCCATGCTTCCTCGATCTCGCTCAGGACGGCCGTGTCCAGCCCCCACTGTTTATTCAGGGGTCCCGTGGAACGTCCCCCGAAGAGCAAAGGTTTCGGCGACGAATCTATGAGGCTGAGTATAACATTTCGTGCAATTTCCCCGAGGTACATTCCCGATATAAACTTCTCGAACGCCTGGAATCGAGGATTGATGGATTCACGGTCGAGTTTGTTATCATATGGTGTGGTGGGCAAGGCGGACCGCTAATGTCGAACAAACCAAGATGTGGACAAGGCAAGAGAGTGGAGTGGATGAGACGTACTGTATTATTGAACCCTCCCCATTCGGTGTTTACAATCATGTAACCGCCCTCCGCGGCAGCAGGCTCGTTTCCGAGCTTTGTAATATTGGCCACGTCTTCGACGTACGCTCCATTCGTCCCGGTACCAAAAATGGCACCGAGGATGCACCCTCCCGATGTGTACGCCCGAGACAAAAGAGCACCGACAGTCTGCGAAGGGGGTCAGGATGATCAGTAAAGAATAGTCACGCGGGGACGGATTAAGGTAGTCTGGTCGAGGAAAAAGGTAACCAAAACTGTAGGCACTGGTACTGACGTCGTTGACAAGTGCAACACATTTAACGTGTATATGTTTCCTGTCGAATGCGTCTTGAAGAAGCTTGACGACGTCTTTGCCGATGGCATTCTTTGCCGCGAAACCTTTTGTCCACGTAAGAAGTTTGCCAGAGTCGAGTGCGGTTTGTTCTACTGGGAAAGAAAACGTGAGAGCGAGGGGAACATGCGGTAGATCGGAATCTCCGTCGCCGAGAACGTTGCCGTGAGGTTCGTGGGCGAGTGAAGGCGGGAGAGCACTAGTCGGTGAACCAGAGTCTGTGAGGAAAGCATCGACAGAGTCGGCAAGATAATCTAAAAGCGATGTCAAGCATTATGTGAGAGTGATACAAAGCCCGTACCGAACAGCGTGGTCACCTCGCCAGTTTTGAGTGTCTCAGAGACCTTGTATTTTTGCTGGCGGAGAGAGAAGGATTTGTCGCCGTGCAGAGTCACCTCACATACGCGACTAGATATACAATGTAACGTGTATTATCGGGATGAGATCGATTGACCTACAGATTCGTTCCGCCCAGATCGAGGGCGAGGAAAGTGCTGGTACGTGAGGGATGAGGTGCATAACTGCGGGGACAGTGACTACCACATACCCAGTCTCGGAACCATCTGGAACGCCCTTGACGAAGGTTGGACTGTACATGACATTAACACGAGCTATTCTGTGTTGACGATGGACGCATACATCATCGCCATGGGGTGACCATAGCTGGCAAGTCCATCGGCTACCTCGCGTAGGAAGGTTTTGGTGATATTGAGGAGGGTGTCATCTGGGATAGTAAACTGGTCGTGAATTGTCTTGAGGACATCTTGTTGAAACTGGGCATGAAGCGCGGAAGTATGTGCCATGAGCGAGGAGCTGGAATTGTGGAAAGAAACGCGATGGGAGGAGAGCGCTGGCGGGTTCCAGGACAGGAGTAAATATAGTAAGTGACTGCTTTAGGTAATCGACGTCATTATTTTTTTAATTCCCTGATTATTTTCTCTACTTATCATCCCAGTCCCTTTGGAAAAGCGAGACGTGCTATGGACTCACAGGTTGGTTATAAATACTTGGAAGAAGTGCCTTGGAGGACGTGGCATTGTATCGGATTGCCAGTGGAAGTCGATGAGAAAGTCTGAGCCAGAGCCAAGGAGATTTGTTGGTTACCCCCGAGGTGCTCGAAGATTCCCATCGAAATCCTGGGAGCATCTGGGGGCGAACTCTACTTCGTCTAGGATGTGGACAGTATCTTCGTTGTCGGTTGTACGCGCCCACTTGGTTTCGGTACGAAGGAATTTGCTTCCGCTAGATCATTATCCACGTTCTGGATGCCATATCATATCGTCGTATCAGCAAGTTCCCAAATAGATAAAAGACGATATTAAAATTTACTCGTCCGTCTGTGTGGGGAAAGATGCGAAATAGGACCGCCGTGTTTGAGCCCGCTGTCATAAATTCTGGTGGAAAGCAGCATTAGGCCTCTTCCAGCGACTCGGAGGCAGTACTGAGAACCTCTTGAATCATTTTCTACCTAATTATTACTTTCAACTACTTATATATTACGTAATCTTTGGTAATACTCAGTCAAAGTGCCGTGTCACCAGTGTTAGTGAAGCGCTCCTAAGCTCTGATTCAAGACATGGCCATCGACGGTCTGATCATTCTCGACGCGTCAGGGTGCGCTTCTTACGATGGTACCGCTGTGGTACTCCACCCTTATAGTCACTCAGTATTATATACGCTGTAGACGACCAATTATCCAATCTGGGTATACCTCCTTTCCTTTGGCATACCCACTGCTGCACATCGACGCGGTCAACAACGAAATTTCGAAAACGTCCAGGTCTGGCATCGCTGACCCCGTCATCTACGTGGCGCCAGGGATTGGAGATCTCCCAGGTGGAAGTGCGTGCTGCCACGTCGAAGTTGGGGAGTTGAGGCTGGTCGCGAGCGTCACTGGAGATGGTGAGTAGTAATTGGATATCCCTCGGGGATTGTTCTAGGCACCTGTACAAGACCTTGATACCAAACTTGCTCCATCGCAGCGGATCCCCTGATCGCCTTTGCGTTCTTGCAAGCATTCACCGAGATCCTACACGATTACTTCGACACAGTCAGCGCTGCAACACTCAAAGATAACTTCGATATTGTATACCAGGTGCATTCTCCTAGAAATGCAGGATTTACAGATGCCGTTCACTAACATCTTCTGGATTATCTGACATGTCCATGTCCCGAACAGCTCCTCGAAGAAACGCTGGATTCTTCCGGCCATCCACTGACGACATCTCCAAATGCATTGCGGGATATCGTTCTTCCACCTTCGCTTATTTCGAAGCTTTTGGCTTCACTCCCGACAGCCGCACCAACGGGACCGGGTCGCCCTGGAGGTATGTCGAAACTTTTGTTGGGTACCAATAATAACCGCTAAGCATCAAAGTACCGCTATTGCGACAAATCTTGTGCAGGTTCAGTAGCAACGAGTACCACATCGGGAGCTTTTGCATCACCCATACCATGGCGAAAACTCGGCGTTCGACATAATCACAATGAAATCCTATTTGACATCACCGAAAAAATGCAAGCTATCGTTGGGCGGTAAGTGACCGTAACATGGTCTGTGCAGAAACGAGATAATAAACTCCCTTCACTCCATAGGAATGGTGGCACGCTAGTGAGCAACGTACATGGGAAGATCGAAAGCAGCGCAAAGTTGAGCGGTGAGTATGCTTTTCGCTACGTTGGTGCATTTCTTCATTTCAGGGATGACGACAGGGATGCCGGACTTGCTCCTGAGCTTGACGAATCCGAACGTGATGACTGAGTGTGCTTTCCATCCTTGCGTACGGTACGAGACTCTACCAGACGTCACAAGCATCCTGCGTGATCCTTGACAATGTATCGACAGGCTGCAACGATGGACACGCGAAAAGATCTTGTCTTTTGTTCCACCTGACGGCAAGTTTGTGCTCGCGGAATATCAATATGGCCCACCGCAAGGCGCACTGGTCGGTAACGTGCCCGTACCACTCGCGTTGAAGCCAAACATCACTGTCGGGGAGTTTGGAGGTGAGCCTGAATCCTGTCGCTGTGCTTTGCGGAATACCTGATATCTTGGGCCAACGTTAGGAACCTTCACGGTCACGTTCAGCTCGAGGACTATGAAGATCATGGAAAATGTACGGATAGAACTTTGTTTGGGTGAAGATGCGACCGGGGCACAATGTACTGTTTCGAGCGCAGGATCGGGAGTCGGCTCCGTCGGAGGGGTCGAAGGCTCATGGATGTTGGAACAGCGGAAGAAGGTGCGTAAGCCCAGAATCGGTTCTGTTTCGACGACCTGGGCTCAGGATCACCCCACATCCTAGATACTGAGATGGGAGATCCCAAGCATGCACTCGTCTGGTAGTTGGGTACTTCGCGGTTCGTGGACCTCAAAGTATGCGCCTTCCGCTATTTTCAGCAGAACATATAACATATACACCCTTTATTTTCTTCCAGAGCGAAAGTTCCACGACCCGCACATGCATTCCAGATCTCCTTCGAAGTTCCTACACATAGCTTTTCGTCTCTCAAGGTTGACCAGGTCCGGCTTTCGGGTGAGACGTATAAGATGTTCAAGGGTGTGCGTATGCGAGGTTGTGGCTCCATTGAATGGAGATGGTAGCCTGCTTCTTTACATGTTCCACGTCAAGATAATGTCCTTAAACCCTGTGCAATCGTACCCACGCAAAATGATAAAATTCACAAGTGCAGAAAGGTTTAAAAGACGGTATATGTACTTTGTAATTCTAATAGTAGATTGAGTGGTGGATTACAGCGCCGATCGTAGACCATCCACCCTCATTCCCGAAGTAGCTACTGTGAGCCCGATCTTACCACCCATCCGTTGCAGGACCTGTAGTAGTAAACTGGTTGAATCTCCTCGTGACTTGGTCCCAATCGAGCACCGTCCAAAACTCCTTGAGATATCTCTCTTTACCCCATATGCCATGATCAAGGAGCCAGCAGTGCTCGTGCACACTGACACAAAACAAGGGGTAGATATGCTCCCCGAGCGTTCGAAGGTCGTGCATGTCGTGCGGCCTACTGGAAGAAACCGACGGCATGGCGGGATCGTACACGGAACGTGTGCGGGGGTTGAAATCCTCGCGCACTACGGAAGTGTGGAGCATCCGTGCAGGAGAGGAGGGGTGCAGTGGTGGTGGGGCATGTGAGATGCCAGAGACGGGGGAGGAGGGTGAAGCCCCTAGTGCCGGAGATGGTGATTCCTGGCTTTCACTCGGTGACGAGAACGGACTACCCTCACCGAGCACGGGTTCGTGGATAGGGTTAACAGTACCAGAACCCGAACGGATGAGAAGGGTGCCTGCTGCGAAGGTTGGCACGAACGCAAGATTTTTCTTCGTGTCTGTTACGAGCCAGGCATATCCTGAGCCCGACATGCCGCTGACCGCTGCTGAGAACAGGGAACGCAAGGAATCGAAGCCTCCGAATTGTTTCTGGATTGCCGTGCCCAGGAAAGACTTCTCGATAAGATTTTCGCCCATGTCACCTGTTGGGGGTCGCTGAGCAAGACTTCAGTACAACGTAAACAGTTGGTAAACGTATGTAGCACACCAGACAGTTCAAGAAGAAGCTGTTGTTTAGGGCGTGGCTAGCGTATCTAAACATGAGTGTTCTGTCTTGGGATTGAGCAGTGTCAAGAACGATCTGGGCGATCGTTTTGCGCTTGCTATCGACATCTATAGCAATTGAGTTCTACTTCTGGTTTCGCAAAGCGAATGAAATCTTCTTACCGCGACAGTGTTCTTCGAGTCGGTCGAGAAGACCTTGTTGGTACTCCACCGCAACCATCTTGAGGGTTTGAGAAGACATAAAGTTTCCAAGTCCCTCCTCAATCTTATATGGGAGTTCTTTGCGAGTATGCAAACATCTTCGAGCTGCCCACTGCATTCGCGAAGATTTCGTGGTTTTTGAAGCCACAAGCGCGGTAGAGCGCGACGAGGAGGCAGCGAGACGCAATCCTGCAGTGCTCATGACAGTCCCGGAGAAAACTACGAGCGAGAATAAGTTGAGGAAAGAGGCTTTAACTTGAAGATATCCAGCTGGTCGTTCCCCCGATGTGATGTCAAGTGCGAGACGGAGTTTGGCTCCTACTGATTTTTTCTAGACGCGACTTCCGGCTTCCTTTTCGGTCGCCGGTTGTCTTTGTTTGGCCAGCTCCTTAGTACTTCCACGTTGTTCAAGCCCACTGCTGCACATATCAATGATCATGGCTGGCCCAAAATCGTCAAAATCGTCGTCGCCGTCTGACAAGTCTGTCGCAGTGTCGACCCTTTGGAAGTCGTACACGCAGCAGACCCCAGACCGTCTCAAGCTCATAGACGCATTCTTGGCGTTCATCGTCCTCTCTGGAGTGATGCAATTCATGTACTGCGTCCTCGTCACCAACTTTCCTTTCAACGCTTTCTTGTCTGGGTATGTGTTTGCTCCATTGTAATCATTGGTGACATGATTAGGCTCACGGACAGAAAAGATTCGCAAGCTCAGTAGGGCAATTTGTCCTCACCGCTTCCCTCCGCGCACAGGTCAATCCCCAGAACAGTTCAGAGTTTAAAGAGGTGTCACCAGAGAGGTCAGTTCATTATCCTCTGGGCGCTCACGAGTGCGTGCTGACTCGCGTACTATAGAGCATTCGCTGACTTCGCTCTGGGCTCGATTGTGCTGCACTTCTTTGTATTTAACTTCCTGGGATGAGCATGTACCAATGACCAACTCCGCCCCCGAGTCCACCAAACACGCCGAGTACTTTGAGTGCCTGTAGATTCGCTCCTTGTCTCGTATACCATTAATTAATTGAATAGCACGGAGCGAGATAAGGTACAGGAGAGGCGTAAGAGTGGTTCATGCGATTTATACAGTGCCGAACGAGCGCAGACGGATAAGTTATACGGCGAGTAATGATGAGAAATTTCAGCTGTATGCGTCCGAGCACATGATATGTTTATGGCTTGCGCTCGAAGGAACTGGAGCGCTGTGAGGTGGATTAGCAGGTGAATATCAAT
The DNA here is from genome assembly GCA_014904945.1 of Gyrodon lividus. Lineage (NCBI taxonomy): Eukaryota > Fungi > Basidiomycota > Agaricomycetes > Boletales > Gyrodontaceae > Gyrodon > Gyrodon lividus. Next base: position 113,947 of record MU127426.1, read on the forward strand.
ATGGTGTGTGAGAATAGTGTTACCCCGAAGATAACGACGGCAAAGTCGAAGACATACTCCCCTGTTCCCTGCGCGTTAGAAAGACGAGGAGATGAATGAGACAAGAGACGCACCAAACTCGAGATATGACCGTAGCAGCTCTTGGAATTGGTTAGACAGAGTTAGGTGAAGAAATGGTAAGACCCTACTCACGACGCACGTCCTTGTTTGGCACTTGGGACAGAGCAGGTCTGGGCAACAATACCAACACGCTAAGCTACCCAGAGATGCTGGCTAGGATGAGTAGGTACGCACGTGAGACCCGTAGACCGCCTGACACCAGCAAGGAATGCGCTAATGACGAGGGCATCGAACCCGAGGTGAAAAAGTCTTCCGAACATGATCGTCGTGCGAGAGATATGTGGTGGCAGAAACTGAGTTGTGTTTGAAGGAGGTGGAGAGTTGGGATTGAGGGGTTTTTTGAACGGCCACTGCTCACTGGCACGAGGATATTCCCACGGAAGCTGCATGGAACGAGATAAGATAATTCACGGTTGTATCGCCATCTCCTTTGCGACATCGAGAGTGTATCTACATCAATCATGGGAGAAATTTACAAGGAACTACGATATTGCAATAGTTGTCGAGACGTTCTTGCCGTGTTCTCTTTTTCTTCTTTGATGACGGCAGAGAATGCCTTGAATCGTGGGGTCCCAGATTCTCCTGAGAGCCACATCAGCAGGGAGGACCGGATTTAATGAGAATTTTCTGACGTTGAAGCTGGAAGGCTGCGCTTTCGCTCGTGGTAATGTATCCGCCGGCTTGGCGAATACGGGAAAGCGCAATCGGGACTTCTTCTCTATTGCAGCTCGACACGCCGTCCGCGAGGATGTGGACGTAATATCCCTCGTGAAGGAGGTCGAGTGCAGATTGTAGTACGCAGACGTGTGACTGATTTGAATGTCAGCACTGTACCAAAGGCCACCGGACTGCTCTTTTATGACAGACAGACCTCAATGCCGAATAACACGACTGACTTGACGTGCGGGCGTTCTCGCAGAAGCGCCTTGACTTCAGGAACCAACATCGAGAAAAGTGACTTTTCAACCGTGGCAACGTGTAAGTCACCAAGCGACGCAACGTCAATTTCCGGCGTGGTGTTCCCAAGACCTAGATGGCAGGATGAATGGATACCCGCGTTATGAAGCGCGATCGGGACCATGACTACCTTTTGGGTTCTGTTCGGTCACCATGACAGGTATGCCAAGGACCTAATATGAATGCTACATTGAGATGATTTGGAACTACGGATCGGGGGTGTGAGGACCTTCGCAACCTTGAGCATCTTGTTTATTGTCAAGACGAGTTCATCGAAACCATCGATGGCCGTCTCTGTTACGTCAACTTTGTTGCCTTGAAATGAAGGATGAATGATTGGACGACTTACTGAAGCGTGTCTGCATGTCGCAGAGAAAGAACAGAGTCTGTTCTGGAACAAGCGTCGCGACTTGATACATTGTTTCACGTCTGATTTTGGAGGTAAAGATCAACGTCACGTTATGACACGATTTGAATGAACGGGGGGAGGGGGTGACTGACGAACCGTTGGGATATATGGAGGATGGTTAAACGGAATGAAATCGGGGTGCGGTTTCCTACCTACGCACCTCTCAAAGGGGTTCGCGGGGAGGCACCAGCTTCGAGCCATTCCTGGTTGGGAATGCCTCAAGGCTCATTAATCGAGTGCTTAACACAACATAAAAACCAACATGAATGACAGTTCACTTTCTTGCCTACTTTTCTTTCGACTGTTAGCATTCACTGGTTGATTGCAGCCATACTGGTTACAAGGCTCAAGTACTAACAAAATTCACTGATCAAAGGCACCCTGAGCATCGACAGCGGAGTTTCAAGTGGTTGTATACGAGTTGTTTGCTGTAAGTTCAGTTTCTTGCTCGCTCGCATCGCAATCTCGACGCTTGCCAACCCGAACGTCAAACTAGCACGGTCCTTTCTTTCTTTTACTCCCCACATTCTCTTCGAGATATCACGTTCTTTCATTCCAACAAATCATCGTCAAAAACCCACATTCAACGGTATCATGGACCCTACTTTCGACGCCTCCGGAAAAGTTCAGGACTCTGAAATGGCAGCCAGACAAAGGGTAAGATCCTCCTTTTGTTTTTTTCTTTCTCTTCGGTTTGCTGATGCATCCATCTGCCTCCAGTTTGAGTCATTCAAGATGGGCGGTGGCCCTCCCGTCCATAGTCCCCATAACTTTTCCAAGCACTCACACGGCCGATCTCGCTCTCGCAACAACTCTATCTCTTCTTTCTCCTCTCTCTCTACTTCTGCCTCTGTCCCCTCTATCCCTTCTTTTGATCCTTCCTCTTCAAACACCAATGTACTTTCCAACCCCCCTCCCAAACGCCCAAATTCTCACCACCGGCGTCGCTCCTCGGTTTCAACCCGCCGCGAGTCGGCTGAACTGATGGGCGTGTCACTACCTGACCTTCCTACTGTGCATTCAGATGATAACATCAATTTGGGTGACAAAGACTCCATTCGTCGGAGGGCGCTCTGGGCCCTCGAGGGGAAGCTCGATCTTGCTTTCTCCAAGGTTGAAATACCTGACATTACTTCTCCTGATATGACAAAACCGTTCGAGTTTCGTGAGTCGCATCCCCTTATTTTTGCCCCAATGTATATCAAAACTGACATCTGATTTCAGCTACAAAACCCTCCTTCCCACCTGGTTCTGGCTCGAGTAGCCATGGCATTAGCAGCCTTACGGGCAAGCGTGACTCGTTCGGTAAGATGCGTGGGTCAGCGTCCGCCTCAAAAGATCAGCTCGGGACCCTCGTCGAGGAGGAAGAAGAGGAAGAAGAGGAAGAGGAAGACACCCAGACGCTCGACGAAGTAGTCGAGAAGCCTAAGCAGATTCCCCAAGCAATCAAGGTGCTGCCAGCAAAGACACCCTCTCGTCCTCGTCCCGCCAGCCTTAACCTACGTCCCTTGTCACTCGTACAAGGGAGTGTTGTGAGTTGTGCTACAGGCAGCTTACCCACCCCCACTCTCACGCCAAGCCCTCGTCTGAACGGTCTGAGGCCGCTTGCCCTAACGCCTAGCTATGATGCCTTCGCTATGAATGCCAATGCCGTGCCCAGCGACTCGAGCTTCACGAGCCGTCAGATCGCCGTCACGCCACCCTCCTCGAAACGCTCTTCGTACTCTTTCGGAGATCCTACACCTTCTCCATACGACTTTGGTGGGAAGAGACGCAGCAGTATCTCGTACAAGCGCTCTATCGAATTGACTCCCCGGGATATGGTCGTTCTACCCTCCCCCGAGATGACACCAATCGAACGCCGGCTTTCAGGCTCAAGCGATCAGTCGACACCCGTCGAGCAACCTCTCACTGCGGCAGAGCAGCATTTTTTATTTAGATCCCACAATGTGCTTCTCGCTCGCATCACTGAACTGGAGCGTACGCTGCGTAATCGGTCCTCTCGTTCGCGTCCCGTATCGTATGCCTCGGAAGCCTCTTCTGCGTCTTCAGAGCCTAGTGATGAAATGCTGCAGCTCATTTCGGATCTAAAAGCCGAGCGTGACGAGCTGAAGAGGGACGTTGACGGATGGAGGCAGCGCGTTGCGGATGCTGACAAGCAGGCTGATATGCTTGCGAAGAGGATCGAGGTGGAGAGAAGGGACGCCTGGGTTGCCCGGTCTCGATTGGGTTTACTGGAAGTGGAGAAGACTGGATTGGAGAAGGTCGTTGAAGAAAAGGCTTCTGCATTCGATCAATCGATGGCTGAGAACGCGGCGCTCACACGGGAACGTGATGGAATGAAGGACGAAATCCTGAAGCTCAATGCTCGTCTCAAGGATGCTAACACCGCTGTCGACGAGTGCATGCGTCTTCGTGCGGCTCTCGAGCAGGAGCGCGTACGGCGGGAGGAGCTCGAGAAGCTTTTGGACGATGCAGGCCTTCTGAACACACCGACCCTTCCCCCTACTATGAATGCTCCTGTCAAGAGGTCTCCTTTCCATGTGAGACCAATCAGCATCCGTCCTCGTGGACTAGGATTTCAGTCTATCGATTCTGAAAGCTCCACTACGGACGTTGAATCTGTCGATGACAGTTTCACCAAGGCTGAGCTTACTTTGGATGTGGTCGCCGAAGAGGATTCCGAACTTTCCGAGGAAGACGACGGTTTGGCTGGATACGAGGATGAAGAAGATTCCGACCTCAGCTTCTCCAGTCCAGGTGGTTCCTCCATCGGATCTGGGGATGAGCTCGATATCAAACCTAACGTTCTGCCCGCTGCTGACAAGGCAGTGAATGCCTTGGATTCTTCCGCTGTATCCAAGAAGCCTGCTCACACATCCCACGCGTCACTCTCGAAGACTTGGACGTTTCCTAGGGGGAAAAACGCCGTTCCTGTTCAACAAAACGACGAAGTTGACCGATTCTTTGGATGCTTGGACGATGTTGACACTTCTCCTCCTCTCAGCTCTCAGGAAATGAGTAGGGGTATGTTTTCAAGTGGCTTTGGGTCGGCTGCGGACGACGATGAGATGCCACCTTTTGTCCTGCCCTCGGATGTTGGTGTTGTGGTCGAGTCTTCCTCACCCAGGAGCCTGCACGTTGTTCGCGAGGAGGATGAAGAAGATGGCGATGCAGACGATGAGGATGACGAGTTGGTTGGTGAGGAAGTTGAAGGTGGGATCCGATTCACTTTCGATGTTCCTCCTATCATCTGCGTCACGCCTCCTCCCGAGATCTGCGTCACCCCGCCTCCAGAGATTCGTGTCACTCCTCCTGAGATATACATTACGGCTGTCGGACCTGCTCCAAATTACCCTGTGACTAGGAAACCTGTTCCCGTGTACGAGCCGTTCGAAGACGATGACGAGGATGGTCCCTTGACCTTCAAGTTCCCTCAGACAAGAGCTCAGGCCAAACCCGTTGAGCCAGTGACTCCTCCTACAACTTCTCCGACATCCGATAGTGGTTCTCGCCCCGTCAGCAGGAATGCAACTTCACCATCCTCGATCCCTCGAGCAACATCGTTGCGTTCATTCTCCCCTAGAACGCCGCCGGCATCATTCACACCATCCAAGGGTACCTCAGGTCGCTTCACGGCGGCCACAAGTTATTTTAGCTCGTCGTTTGCTACTCCTCCCTCGAAAGGCACATCGTTCATCCCTCAGCTAGTCACCTCGCCGACTCCCTCGAAGCACACCGCACTTACGAAAGTGCGGGTGTCGGTTCCCTCGGTACATCCGAAGCAGGGACAGTCAGTCGCCACAAATGGTTCGACCTTTAAGCCCCAACTTAAATTATCTATGAGTACGCCTAACTCATTTTTCTCTTGCGCTTCACAGCCAACGATGCCGTGTCCACTTCCAGATGCACAAGCCTCACGGAAAGTGGCGGCGCCACGCTTCCGGAAGTGAATGGTGCGAAGAAGTCAGGCCAACCATTATTATCAAACGTTTGTGAATACTCCCATGCTCAAGCCATTTCAACATCATTATCTTCTATTATGTCTTCACCGCTTGCGGCACGATTGTCATTTCAGAAATTATCGGATTTCATTCCCTCCTCGTGGGCGCCGGGTGCGGCTGCAGCTGCGTCGTGTATTTTTTCCAGCAGCTCGAGCAATATGAGTGTGGATGCAGCGGAGTCAGCTCCGCTATTATCCAATGCTGGCAATTGTACACCTCGCCCAGCCGAGTGGAGGTTCGTCTCTAAGGATAAGCAGTTGGAGAAGTTGAGGAACAGATTGAGCTTCGAAAGGAAAAACGGGATGGTACCATGTTCAACGATGAGCGCCTGCAAGGGTTGCAGTGCTGGTGATATCTCCTTGTGACGTGAGTATATCCCTGTCTATATGCATGCTTGGAGGCTAACCTTTTGTAGTCCATGCAACGTGTGCCTACTTCTACGATCCTGCTCACTATGTTCTATGTCACCTCCACTTGTCTTGACATCTTCGATCGGCGTGTCACATATTTCTTGCTTCCCCACTTTCCTCTATTCTCATCCTTATATCCAGCTGTGATTGCCTGTGGTTGTCGCTAGTGGGGAAAGTCTTGTCATGATGTGCCAACACTGTCCATTGTATTATATATATAACCCACGTTCAAGTTTTTGAAGAACACTCAAGGACACTCTTCGAAGTTTATGCTCATACTTTTATCACTCAATACATGTCTATGTGTTTCTGTTTCTAGGGTATTGGGCTGCTGGTGGGTTGGCTCCCTTGACAAGTACGTCCAGGTCTAATCTCGGTTCCAAATCCCAGTACATATGTAGGGGACTGCAGTTGGGCAGAATTTTTGAAGGAATATTCGCGAGAAGTGGCACCGGCTAGGCTGCCTGGAGATTTCCTGACAGAACTCTACTAGAATCTTGCCTTTCGACAGCGTAGCGAATTGCTCAACGGCCACGTCGCGCCCTTTGGGCATCGGAGCAAGACTTACTAGGTCCAGATCTCAACTCGATCGAACGCTTTCGGTCCAAGAACGAGTCCATATCGAGTGCAATAGTACAGCAGACCTCGGCATGGCCAGGTTTTGCTGGCATAAAGTACATGATGATCTTGTGGGTAGTAATCGTTGGTCGTATAGAGATAACGTCCTCCAGTGGAGATTCATACAGCGCAGTTGGATACTCCATACAAGGGCACCCGCACCCCACGCCTTCCAATCCTCTAGGAATCCCTTTTCCGGGCCACACATATGCCACACAGCGCTGGAGTTGGGTTCGTGTTGACACTAAAGAACAGCCCAATTGGGTCGGTCATCTCATCACGAAGTATTCCCCCGGGTCAAATTACGTCGAGGGCCCGAAGCAAAGTGGCCTCGAGAACTCATTTACAAACGAAGACCATGCAGCTAGCGACTCGTCACTGATTATTTTTGACTTTGCGAAAGGCGGGGACACTATCACCGGCGTTAGATCCCAAATCTTGAGGCAATTTTTGCTTCACGTCGGTGTCAAGCCTGATTGGGTCACTTGGGCAAACGAGGACAGTTTATTCGGTAGTACTATTTGGCACGTCTCAGAGAACCTCCCGTATCTGATCTGCCACTCCAGTGACCTGGGTCGGGATCAATGACTGTGCGTAAGTCAAGCCCGTGACTTCTGTTCCTCTCCCGTCGCCTGATCTCAACGGTGATGTCAACCCAGGTTTGGTATCGATCCAGCCGACCATGTTAAGAAACTCTTCGAGTATCATGATTTGCTCTACGGAGCTGGTGCTCGGAATTTTCTCTTCATCGACATTCCTCCAATGGAAAGGTCCCCTGGAGGTTTGTTCACCTCCGTGACGTAAATTGGAACATAATTGCTGATATTTCTGTGTGCAGGAGGGGGAACATTGTCGTGGCCTGTTCATTCTGAATGGAACAGAGCCTTGAACGAAAGGGCGCAACAGTTCGCTGCTAATCATACTGATGCTTCGGTGATGATCTTCTCGTCATGGAACACATTCTCTCGCATTTTGGACGATCCTGGGTCTTATGGTTTCGATGCGAATGAGAAACATGGTGGGATCTGGGTGGATGCGGTACATCCTACGACCAAAGTTCACGACATCTTGGCTCGGGAAATCTCTGTGTTTCTTAACGGTGTTGTCAAGGGTCCTATCGAAAAGTAGGGACCCAATTGCAATGGGTGCACATGCTACCCCTTGTTGCATCAGAGAATGTAACGGTAACAGGGGTTAATAGCTACAATTGGACGGCTCGAATGACCGGCGACACTGGCACCCTTCTCAAAGTCGGGACTGCGCTCGATCGATGTCTTGAGTGTTTATGACAATAATGATGTGCATCATTGCAGCAAGCATCGGCAGGTTCCGGGTGTGTATGAGTGTGGGAAAGGGTCGGAGGCACTGGAAGTAATGTAAACATTGTCCGTACAACTTACTTCAGAACTCGCACTGTCAACTATCCACCATGACCAAAGGCACAAGGCAATTCATGCGAAACTGGTATGCCATTGAGGTACGTTTGGCCGTGTCGCACATGGTTTTTGGGATTTTTAAATTGTCCTTTTCAATAGGCCATTCCGCTGTAAGCTCATATCTCCGCTCTGCGGAAGTCTAAGACACTAATGACCACGTAGCTACGCGGTTATTGGTCTGGCCGTTGGTGGTGCTACCTGGTATTTAGCGCGCCTTGCACGCGGACCCACCGGTAAGCTCTTCACTTTGTTGTCGTCAACGACTCAAGAAACTGAACACTGGCAAAAAGTGGTCTGGACGAAGAACAACCCGACGCCTTGGAACGACGTCAAACCCGACGAAAACACAAAATTGATGGATCCAAGCGGGAAGCTTTCCAAGAGGTATATTGTTTATTATCTTCTTGCGCAACGAGGTTCTGATCATTTGGTGTTATCAGCTGGTCGCGCGACAGGCTATAAATCAAGCTAGTAAAGCTACGCTTGTTATTAGCCTCTTGTTCTCTCTGTTCTTTAGCACGCCAATTACATTTTTTTTTCATTTGCTCGGATAGCGTGAGGCCATCTGATTCCTGCGAGTCCAATGTGATTCACTTGTTCACACCTCGATTTCCGGCCCGGATGAGACCCGCCTACTCAGCTAATCGATGTTTGCTCCGTACTTGACGCATCGCGATATTGTTATCCTTGGAAGCGTATTTATTCCTTACCGTTGTTTCCTCTGCCCTGTATCAGCTCTAGATCATTAACTTAACTGCATCACTACAATGGTCGAGCGACTTGACGCTCCTCAGCCCACCTTCTTCCTCCCACGTCTAGGAGAGATACCTGATGAGGAAGAAGACAAGGCGAAGGATGGGAAACTCATCGTATATTGTGACTCCTTGTCATATTATCCACGTACTAACATCCTCGGTCCCAGACTACCCGCTTTGGACCTGCTGGCTCTGAGTTCCCCAAGATTCCGGCGGTTGTATTCGGCGCGGCTTCGTTTTCTGCCTTTTATAACGACGACGATCATATCAGTGGTGTTACCCCTCTGCGGGCTACGAGGCTTGCGCTAAGGTGGGAGCACTATGTCTCCTCTGGTACTCGGTGTACTTAGATTAGCTATGTAGGTATGGTATCCATGCCTTCGATACTTCACCGTACTATGGACCCTCCGAGATCATTCTGGGGAACGCACTCAAGGCATTAGAGAACGAGTTTCCACGCTCTTCTTATCAAATAGTGCGTATTGGATATCGATAAACAAAACTCAGACTGTACCGACTGTACTGTGACATAGTTCACGAAATGTGGAAGATTCGGAAACACTCGCGATGCCTTCGACTACACCCCCGAAGGCGTGCGCGCAAGCATTCAGCGGAGTCTTCAGCGTCTGCACACTACTTACCTCGACACCGTATATGTGCACGACGTCGAGTTAATCGCTGAGCTCAAGGCACCCAAGACGTTAGGCGACCATCGCTCTGCATTGGGTGCTGAAGCGCGGGTCTATGGTCTGGGGGAGGGACAAGAAGCTATCGTGTACGGAAATGGTGATCGGGAAGTCCTTTCCGCCATTTCGGAGCTGAGACGACAACAAGAAGCCGGTGTCGTCAAACAAGTGGGTATCAGTGGTAAGTCCTCCCTGCCTCTCTATGCCACGTGAGCTAGATGCGGTCGGTGGCGTACAAATCGCCCAGGCTACCCCCTACCCACCCTGTTACGGCTTGCGATCCTAGTGAAGAACACGGCTCCCTACAAGCCTTTGGATGTCGTGATGTCGTATTGCCATCTCACCCTCCAAAACCGTACGCTTCTGGATTTCAAAGCCACTTTCGAGGAGCGCGCCGGGGTAAGGCAGGTCATCTCTGCATCGCCCTTGAGTATGGGACTTTTGACCCCTGCCCCGCCTGCATGGCACCCTGCGTCGGACAACGTCAAGGAGGCGGTCAAGGCAGCAGTCCAGCTCTGTGCCAAGACGAGCATCGAGAGTGGAGGAGCTGGCTTACCTAAGCTGGCTTTGGAGTACGCTTTCCAGAAAGCGAGGGAGGTCGAGATACCGACGGTCGTGGGGCTCAGCACGCTCGAGAATGTGCATGAAAACGCACGGATCTGGTATGAGGTTGATAAATTGGGACTCGGGGAGAGCGAGGGGTGGAAGAAACGTGTCCAAGCTGTGACGAACGTGTTTGTGGAGGAAGATGGAGGCTTACTGGATTACTCTTGGGAAACCCCCAAGTTCCATTCTGAGTGAGCGGCATCCTTCACACTCTGTACTCAAGACGCCGAAGTGTGATGATGAAGCACAAGGAAATGTACTTCTGTATTATTCTTACAATTACAATTGTACCATACGCGCACAAGAGAACTAAGTGTAGACCATTATTATCCAAGACATTGCTCGTTGTACCTCACCGCGTCTTGATGATTCCAGCATTGACGAGTTTGATGACCTTGTCACGGATGACAGGGTTCTTCATGTGGTCCTGCAGCGCTCCTGGATTACCCTGTGCTTGTTGCAAGATTTGCTGCATGACGGGGTCGCTCATGATCGTCTGTATAATGCCACTGGTAAGTTTCATAATCACGCCTGACGCATCAAAAATACTTACAGCAATTTCTGGATCCCTCATTGCACGTTCGAGAGTCTGCTCCTCAGTTTCGCCTGCACGCTGGGAGAAAAGCTCCTGCTGAACCTTCATCTCCTGAGCTTGGATCTCAACCGCATGTGCATTTGCAGTGTCAACTGATGATGCAGCCTGGAGGGCCTCGAGGGCCTTGCTATACTCGCGCATCGAATGCAAGATTGTGGCTTTACGAATGTGTGCTTTAACTATCGAGCAGATCGTCTCGAGTCAGTGAACGTTCTGTGCACGGTCAGAATCCGCTCACCGAAAGTAGAATCGACCTTGATGGCCTCGTTGGCGTCCTTGAGCGCCTCAGCCGGCGCCAAGAGCTTCATGTAGGCCGCAGCACGGTTGTTGTACCCTCTAGCGTCGGAAGGATCGCGCTTGATGCTCTCCGTGTAAAGCTTGACAGCACCCGCGAAGTCTCCATTCTTGAACGCAGCGTTACCCTCCTCACGTGCAGTAGCAGACCTGACCGGGTCGATGTAAGCCTGACGCTCTGCCTCCGCAAGAGCTTTTTCGGTGGCCTGGAGCTTTGAGAGAATAATGGCGTCACGGTGCTCAGAGAGCGACTTTTGGAAGTATTTTTTGGCCGAGGGGAGGTCGCCTTTCTGTGTGTAGGCTGAGCCGATACGACCAAGAGCCTTTGCGAGGATTTTGTAGTCGACGCGGAGCTGACAAAATGTGCTGATCTCAGAAATCGCTGTACTTGATGGTAACCCAAACTATACAAAACTTACCCCCCGTCCTTCTTCAACTGCCTTCTCGCAAGTTTCGATGCACTTGTCATGCTCTCCTTGTTCGAAGTACACGGCACCGAGGTTGGTGAGGAAGGTGACATCCTTCGGCCAAAGATCCCAAGCCTGCGAGAAGGCCGCGGCCGCATCTTCAAATTGTCGTTGCTTGTAGTATTCAGAACCTTTCGCCTTCGCAACGAGTGCGTCTGCCTTGGCTTTGGCCTCCCCGACCTCTTCCTCCGTGATCTCAACATCTTGTGGTTCTGGTTCTGGTGCGGAAGCGGGTCGGGATGTTTTACTGCTCGAGTTTGAAGAAGAGGGGGTTGGGGCAGCGCGGGGAGGGGAGGGAGGAGGAGATGGTGCGGAGGTTTGCTGGAAGTCAGGAGGAAGGTCATTGGATCCTTCTTCTCGGGAGAAGCCTTGTATGTCGATGCCCATCGCAACGCCGAGCACGTCGATCATTCGTGGATCCGAACCAAGAGCGCTGGTTATAAGTCAGTATATGCAGGAAGCTGATTTTGACACAACCTTACGCTTCTGCAAGTTTGGGATGCTGTTGCATCAGTTGGAGCTGAAGAGGGCGGGGAAAGGCTCAGAAAAAGGCTTGGAGGTCATTCTGTGGAAGCATCGTACCTGCTGAACGAATGCAGGATCCGCGAGATGCTTTTGTGTGCGCGGGTTGGTCGCAAGCTTTCGGATGAGGTTGGGATCTTGGAACATCTTTGCTATTCCGAAGTCAGCCCCTGCGCTTGCATCCTTGGCTTGAGAGTTGTCAGTGTCACCCGGTAACTCAGGGGGTATGACCCAATTGCACCTTTCGCTTCTTTCACTTCTTGAAGACCTTTGCGAAGGGCCGGGCTGTCTTCGTATTCGAGACCCTTCTCGTAGGCAGTGATAGCTTCGTCATATCGTCGGGCACCATGGAGGGCGGCACCCTTCCTGGTATAACCCTTACCCCAAGTGGGGTTGAGAGTCACGCACTGATAAATTGTATCACCTCAGAAAACAACCAGAGTGTGCAACAATTCAAGCAAACCTGTTCAGCATCTTCGAGCGCCGCACTCCACAACTTCTTGCCAGCCTTTGCGGCACTGCGGTTGGAGAAGAGGACGTGATTTGATGGGTCAAGGGCTATGGCTGCAGTGAAGAGCTCAATGGCCTTGTCGTAATCTTTGGCAGCGAATGCTTGATTCCCTTGACCTTTGAGAAGATTTGCCTAACAATATTTTACTAGTAAGTCTCGATAGAGGATTGAGGGAGAATGAACTCACGTCTGACATATTTGAGATCGCACAGAGTATTATCTGACGGTATACAGGTCGAGCTCAGTCGTTAGCGCAATCGCACCAAACGGACTATTCGTTGGGCGTCGTAAGTAGGGATGTTGTGTCAGAGCTGGCGGCTCCCTGTTATTATATCTTCTCCTTTCAACGCTGGAACAGTGGAAGTTGCGGAACCTTCTCGAATCTTCCAGCAGGAAGGATCAAGGACATTATTACCATTAAATAATATTGATTGTAATTGAGATTCATTCATCAAGCTCGTCTGCTTCGTCCACGCTCTATCGTGTGCACTGTTTCGTAGACGTTGACGTGGATGGATTAATCGCTAAACCAAAGTCTACCTCAGGCTTGTATCTTACCGACGCCGTGGTGTCGACTCCAAGTCAAGAAGTAACGACTGTCTTCTTACTACTTCAACTCTCTGGTCTGTCCAGGGAAGACTAACCTCAGCGACTCATGACTGGGATCATTCGGTCCCATGCTTCCTAGCACATAGATCGTTTCCTTAGCTAAATACCACCATTGTAACCAGACGATTAGATCGGTCGAAGTCATACTCGACGGATCAAACAACTGAAACGACGACATTTCGCAGACAAAACGCCGTCTTCTCTTTGTAACGACTCGGAAAGCACTCGATGGTGCGATGGCGTAGCAAACCTTCGTTCTCTCATTTTCTCATACAACCATGAAAAGGCTGTACACTATCTGGTGGAGGGCGCCCAATGTCCATCCTCCTTAATTACAGTCAACTCGCTTAACCATAGCGGCTGCATACACGACCAGCTCCTCCATTGGAACCGGTGAGGTCAAGTCCGAACTCAGCCCATCTACAGCCTGGGGGCTCATCATGATATCGGACAGACTGCTATAAAGGTACACAAGCTACCCGCCGAGTATGATATTTGAAGACCTGAAGCCCAACTTACTAGGCCCGGGAAATTTTCTTTTGTTATCATTGGCTGTGTACAGTGACGGGCTGGAACAAAATCATTCAATGCAGGGAGGTCTACCTCCCTGCAAGCTCCAGTGCCATCCGTAACAGTAGGAACCAATCTCAGCGAGTAGTCACCAGATTGCATCGCAAGACAACACCCTCCGAGTTACTGGGAAACCTACTGAACGCCCGCTTGGCACGATGTGCAGGTACGCATCGGCGTGCCTGACAAATGTGTAGTACGGGGCCACTACGAGCGCTCCCAAGCAGAGTCTGGAACTAGCCACGATCAAATCCCAGGGCCAGATTCCGTCAACTGAGTAGTCAGGGCACGTTCTTCCTGCATTCGTGACATGGGCAATCACACACTGGTTTACCTTCTCTCCCTCCCACTCAGCAGCATGCAAGCTCCTCATTTCCACAGAGACAGCTATGCAACCACCGACTTTGAGTCGGTCTATTTCAAGCAAAGGCAAACCACCGGCCCCGAATTCTACGATCGCAGCAATCTTTCGCGTAAGGTCGGCCTCGTTGGCGTTGGTTTTGCATTCGTCTTCAGTTGGTTCTGCATCTTTGAAGGTGTCATGATATTTCTGTCCAAAAATGCAATATCTTCCGGCGTGGTAGTGGTGTCTCTCAAGAACAGCTGGGAGAGGGAGCTGTTGTCACTGGGGCTTAACCTGATGGTCACCGCGTGTACTGAAGCAAACGGTTTTGTTCATGGCATCGCTTTGCGCTCTGCTCTTGCGACTGACCGGCGCCTACGCTTCAACACAAACCTTCGTCTGCTCTCAGCTGCAGGTGGTTGGTTCAACCCGAATGGCACCCTTTTAAATATAGTGATGGCGATCCTTTTGATCGTATCCTATAGTTCAAGTTTACTTGTGGCTTTGTCCGTCGACCTAAGGTCATCAAGTGGTGTCTCCGATACTGGCGTCGCGATCTGCGTCAGCGATGTCCCGCTCATAGTCCTGGGTGTCGCCCTACTGCTACAATCATTCATTGCACTCGCTGGCCTGAGATCTGCAGACATTTTGACGTGGAGCTCTTCGCCTTTCGATATAACCGCTGCCCTTGTGCACCACGCCCAGATCATTCCAGAACCAGGACGGTGTATGCGCGGTGTGCATGACGGCTCCTCGCGTGGGCCGGCGGCCCCATCAAAAAAGCAGCCGTCCGCATGGTGTGCACATATGAGTGTTAAAAAGGTTGTCATAACACTCTGGGTGCTGGTGGCCAGCTGTGTTGTTTGGGGCATCATCGTGACGGTGCTCAGTGACCGGAATATGGCCAACGCCTTCCGGTGGTGGTCGTTCTTTCCCCGTCCACAGTCACACGTCATTGCATATTCCATCCCACTGCCTGGAGGAGTCTATTGGTATTGGGTTCTGTACTACGCCAACATGGCGGGCGTACAAGGGCCTTTGACACTGGCGCTGCACTGCTCGGAACTCGTCGCCAATGTCATCCGGGACGAGCGGGTATGGAGGAAAGCAACGACGGCGGAGGGAGCAACAACCTCAACAAATCCTTTGGCTCCCGTCTTTGGAAGTCCTCTCAATATCGCTTTGCTTGTTGCGAAACCTCTGTTGCGTAAGCAGGCTCAATTTGGAGCTGTTTCTTTAGCTTACCACGAGCAACAGACTGGATGCTTGGGCTCGCGATTAGTTTGGCCGGAACCGCAGAGAATGGGTTCCTTGCAGCCATCGCTGTCAGCATGTTCCCGATTCAGGTCAGAACGTGACAACATGACATGATATTTTCACCTTCCACCAATGCCATTCGACCTGCAGATCCTCAACTTTGCTGGCGCACTTCTCATATTCTCTCTCACTTTCGCCATTGTTGCTCTATGGCGACCAAAAGGCCACAACCAGCTGCATATGGGCATGTACAGACTCTCGCCAATTTGATAGACGAGTGGTCACCGACCATGTGGTGGGGCCATAAAGATGATGGGTTTCAACTTTGTCATGCTGGTGAGTTGAGCCTGGTCCATTGTGTACTTTGTGGTTACATGCGCTGATCGACTGTCTAGGAACGAGTGATTCCCGCCTCCCAGAGGTGGAAATGAACATGTTGTATGCCTGAACCTTCGGCGGAAGACCCATTTCGAAGTTGGTACGTCGTTGATTGGCCGTACGTTGTCTAGACTCGTAGACACTGCATTTATCTGGCGCCAGCCTCATTGTGTTTCGCTTTCAGTTAACATCAACAACCATCTTCTACATGTATAATACTGGCCACCAGACACACACATATTGAACACGGATATTATATTTTGTTTGCATTTGTCAGCTCTTAACTTGAATATTGGAGCACACGATCTGGCCAGAGCACACTCCGCGATTCGCTTCGAGTCGCCCCGATCGTACCTTGAAACGGGTCCTAATCCTCAAGCAAGTTGGCATGAAGATACTTGATCATAAATAAGTTAGCTACGTCCTATTCCGGAAATTACATAATTGCCGTTGTGGCGTCGTGACTGGAGTGGACGGATCCTGACGTGGACGGAGGACTTCAACTCCAAGTCGATATCGCCTCCCGTGCGCTTCTCCTCTCCACGAGGAACGGACCAACTCGCGTTCGAGCTTTGTTCGAAGAGTATAGCTCCCTCCGGCATGGGTGATCTGACTTCGGGAGGGAGGGGAAATCCACCTTTCGTTATCAATGGACTGCGAATATCCCGGAGCGCGAAAGGTTCGGACAGCATACACGCCGACCTCGAGCAATCGGCCATTCCGAATCTTTGCATCCGAGCTTCGACTGGAGCATTGATCAACTCGTCTTTCATCCTCACCCGGGCTGTGGAAACGATTGGGTACTAGTTATTTCCTTGTGCCAGTGTGTCGGTGTGCGACGGAGCGAACGGAGACATCATGTACCGATCCGATCCGAAGGTATTGGTTAGATCACTCCCACTGCGATTGCCCGAGATGAGGAAGAATCGTCCTTGACTGGATTGTACACCCCTGGTTCAGGCAAGTTGCCTTGTCATCCGTGTACGATTGTTGCTGATATCCTTTTGACGGTTTTCAACGGTGCAGTTAGTCGGATTATCTCGGTGCATATAAAGTTGTGATACTTCAGTCTGAAACAGGTTTACACGCTAGCATTCTGAGGCTCGCGTTTTGAAAGTAAATGCTCGACTGACGACCGTTGTCCGGAATCGATTGGAGGCATATATCGATGGGATGAACACCAGGTTGCTGCCTTGCGTCCGCTCTAGCTGACCAAATTTAATGGCCATCAGTTCAGCAACAATACCATCACCATGACGTGAGGGTTGAGATTTTAGGGAAGACATGTGTCTGTATTGTTTACAGAGAGATGATCTTAGAGACTCGCTGAATTATCATGCACCATGATCACCGTCCATGGAACGACGTCGAGGTAGGTCGTTCATACCCAGTGGATTTGCAGTACAAGTCCATTCTGGACCATTTTCCTCGACCGCACACGTGACTTGAACAGTCAACTGGTAGGTCCTCATCATGGCTCTAATCTCCGTCGTCAGCGAGAATATATGTGCAGCGCTCTCTCCTTTTTGAGGCGATCTCGGTCCTCCTTATGACTACGGCGGACGTATTGTCGTCGATGCTCGCCTGCTTGCATTGGCGTGCTCCCACCTCTGTTCGTCAATAAGGGGGATCCTCGATCCTTTGCAGGATCTGGTCTGGGGCCGACCAGTGCATTGGGCCGTGAGTATCCCCAGCGTCACAGGGCTCGGCGAATTCTACTTTGTTCTGTTTTATTGTTTCTCACTAGTGGCACTATCAAAGGGGGGCCTCGTTGGATGTCAAGGTATCGGGTTTTCGGCGATAAGCGCAATCGAATGGGTATTCTGTATTTTCGTAAGGCCTTGGAATGGGGGTGGCCCAACGGGAGGTGATGTAATGCTACTTCGAGTTTATCATCATTGGACTCGCTGATAACTGTTGCTCATGTCTGTGGTTTTTCGCTCACTTCTTGCTAGACCAAGAACAGAGGCATGGTACTTTGTGATGGATGCAAACGAAATGGTCACCTTCGCAACTGCTGGTGGATTGCGCCCATCGGCATTACCCTAAGATCGAAATCTTGACATCTCAATCTCCGTGGCATTAGAATGTCTTTTCCAGATAATACACGTGCCGCAAACTGACCCGTCTCTTCTTCGAATCGACAGGGTCTTGATCGAGGTGGCTTATTAGCAGACAAACTCCAGGACATGGAAGGAAACTAGACATGCGCCGGTTCGCTGGACACGCAAGTGCCACCACCACCTGAAATAGACCAGATAAAAGGATGTCTATGTGATAAGAGCAGTAAGAGCAGTACTAGCTCGTACACAGCCTCGAACAAGAAATAACTTCTCGACATCTCACTTCTTGAAGAAGAGGAAAACACTGCCTTTTACCAACTGCGTACTCACGGATATTTTGAGTCTTACAAAGCAAGGAGGAAATAAAGGAGAAGGGATATTTCCGTAAACCGTTTGGATTGGGATTCTCGTTCATCGTGTGCTTCCGAGTCCAAGTCGAACGGATGGCGGCTTAGTGGAGCTGGAACAAAGTGTCGCCCTTTGTAGATAACCAGAATTAAGTCCGGCGGCAGAGCATATGGCCTGCACGACGCTATTTTTGCTAGCGTGTGAGTGCATGTAGTCCAGCCTGAGGCGTGAGTGCTACATAACGGGTCCTTAATTCTTGCCCTCGTGTATAACGTAAAAAAGGACCCCTATTTGTGGGCTTCAAATCATGTGTCGCGTGTACTGAAGGAGGAAACTGTGAACCGGAGGGCAACTTGAGGGAAGGATACTGAAAAGGGGGGAACTCGGATCTGCTGTTGAATGGGGGTCATGAATGACCAGAGAGGGCGAGTTGGAGCGGCGCGGGGCTTGGCACGAGTTCGTCTTCAACAGGACGTGTCGTGCCAAACTGACAAGCTGTTGACTGGATAGGCTGGATGGGCTCAAGCGGAGGCACCCTGACACAGGAAACGTCCTAAGCTGAAATGATGGTGCGAATGCTCGCGGGAGGGATAGATGAAATGGAGCTCTTGCGGCCGCTCACCGTGGACAAGCGGGTTGTGATCATAAAGAGTGCCGGGTTTGCCGATAGCAGAGTTGGCGGCTCTGAGTCGCAATGATACGTTCGGGATCACGGGGCCGCCATTGGACAGTGAAATGACTTGGGATGGGGGATTGCCTATTGGGTATGAAGTGGTGCCGATTTGAAGCAAAGGCTAACGCATGTTTGAGATGAGCCATGTGGTGAAAAGTCGGCAAACGACGATGAGGGCAGTTTTATGAAAGAGGCGATACGAAATGAGTCAGAAATGATGAGTCGTGACATTGAACGCCCTTGCAAAGGTGGAATGATAAGTCATTGAGAGGGACGGTGATTTTGAAATAAGAGGATGATGTTGTTCTGGAAGAGGAAGAGGTGCTACTCAATATCGGGTGCAGTACGGCGACAGGTCGCATCAGTTGACTGCAGGGTGGAATGAGAATTCTGAGCTAAGATGAGGATGATTAAATGATGAATAAAGATGAATATGGGATGGTGGACTCGAGGGATTTGAATAGGGTAAGTGATGGGGAGCGTGTATGCGCCACAGGGACGATGAGTATGAAAATGGAGAGCGGTAGAGCGGTGATGAGGGAAGGGTACTAAGCATGCTGACAACGAGGAAGGAAGATGGCGCTTTGACGTTATATGTAACTTGGAGCGGGCATAAAAAGGGCAGGCAGACAAGTAAAAAGTACAAGTACACCTCGATCGATCATTTGTGAAGTCGCATATTGGAAGCGGAAGCAGGATCTTTTTGAGAACAGGATTCAGATTATTGAAATGACTCAAAGTTATGATAAAAAGAAACTTGGAGGGAATGTGAGAAATATATACTAAAAATGGAGTTATATGTCGATCGGTGATCGAAACGGTGAATTGAGCCGAGGCCGAGGAGTGCCTGACATGCGGGGTGGTTAGGGTTACCCGCGCCTACTGAACGGTAAGAGAGCAAACAGAACTACTTAAAGAATACCACCTCCATTTCAATTCAGTCTTTCTTCCACCTCGGCGTTCTCTCCGTCAATCCCGATGAAGTTGAATCCACCATAGTCCACTTCAATTCAAAAGACGTCATTTATTCAACAACATATTCAACATCGACGAGCCAGCCTGCCTTTTTCACGACTTGATTCGCCGACATTTCCTCCCTTTTCTGCCATGCCCGACGACCCAAACGAACCAAGCTCTTCATCCGCTACACCTTCCCGGTCAAAACCACAACGCTCAGCAGCCAGTACTAGTACTACGGTAGGCACTATTCGCTCACGAACCAGCCCACCTCCAGGCGAACAAGATACACGTCCTCCTACTAAGCGTGCTCGAAAAGCAATAAACTGTGAACCCTGCAGAAATAGCAAGCTCAAATGCGATAGGTCAATATCATATTGACACCCTTTTAAATAAATCACTCGCTCACCCGCTCACTCACTCACCTCTTATCAGAAATCGTCCTTGCTCCAGTTGTGTCCTCAGAGGTACCTCTCCCCCTCTCAATCATCTCACTCTCTTTTACCCATTCTCCCTAGGTACAATCGCCCTTTGCTATCAGAATGCAAGAGGTCATGAAAGTGATATACACATTCGTCCCGATGATCAGTCAGTACTCGATCCATACCCACCTCTTCGTCTTTCTCTTTTTTATTTTTTTATTTTTATTTTTCATTTTTTAAATTTAAATTCATCTTTTCACAGAAATGCCAGCAGAGTTGACCCCATGCAAGAAATAACCCGACTAAAACATTCCGTATCTCTTCTAGAAACATATATTCTTGCCAACCATCGTCCAGGAGTTCCCCTTCCTTCACCTCTCAAACGTTCTCAGGAAACTACCCCTTCGTCTTCTCTAAATCCAAAGAAAGAGCCAACAGATGGCGATACCTTTGACAAGGACAATGCTCCCGGAATGTTAGGCAGTCATGGTCACAGTGGTTTCTACGCCGGCGCTACTTCTGCTGTCACTCACCTCACCCTGGTACCACTCTTCTCGTCACCCTAATTATATCCCTCTCGTTAACGATACCCTATAGAATTCTAGGCAGTCACACGATAGCGAGCGCCTTCCTAGCCAAGAAGGCCCAGCATCCGACGAGATCGTCATGACTAATGAATATGACAGGGATCTCCTCGCACTATTGCCCTCCCTTGATACCATCGATGGTCTCGTATCCTACTACTTCGAATACTGCAACTGGATTTACCGTCACGTAAACCAGCCAGCCTTCCTCTCTGCATGGTCCCGTTACAAAACTGGCGCTTCTGCAGATCGGGTCGTCCTCGCTACCGTCTGCATGATCATGGCCATCGCTGTACACTACCTCCCCCCCCGCGACCGCCTCGTCGCTCAATTAGGCGACTCCCTCGAAGAAATTTGCCGCAAATTTTACGACATCATGCGCTCTGCCTTGGACCGACATCGAGCAGAGCACAAGACGTATAGTCTCGAGCTTGTGGAGTGTTTGCTCATTCGCTGTCATTATCTCACCCTGAGTAAAACTGATTCCGAAGAGATATGGAGTGTCCGAGGAGAAGTCGTCAGTATTGGAATGGCTATGGGCTTGCATCGCGATCCTTTGAAATGGCGAATGTCCAAAGAAATTGCAGAGAGAAGGCGCTGGGCATGGTGGCATATCATTCTCCTAGAAAGGTCAGTTCCTATATATCGGATCGACGGTGATAACTCTGCTTTACGCCTGTTTCATAGATGGCAAGCATTCATGTTTGGGCGTCCACTCACTATTGCCTCCCACCATTTCGACACACGTTTACCGTTAGCGGGCGACCCTGTCCATCGTCCTGATGAACCACGCATTTATGTCTCAAATATTCATCTCTTCCGCTTAGCCTATATCCTCGGCGACATCATGGACAGTGCAGTGTCTCTGCGACCAGTTCCCTATGAGACCGTTCAGGCTCACGACCGCGCCTTGACGCAATGGATGGAAAACCTCCCACCCGAACTCGACCTCGACGAGTTCAGAGTAGCTCGCAGTCTCGCGAGTCACAATACCGTCACCCGGCGGCTAGGTGTACAAAGCGTTATCATTCGCACGAGCTTCTATCATATTCGCTTCACGCTCCACAGACCATACGCCCCTGCGCTTTCTCCTGACATAGCACCAAAGGCTGCTAGGAAGGATATTTCAGAGTCAGGCGAGAGGGATATCGGAGCCGAGCGCCAAGCCATTTCCCTGGATATTGCTGTCGGTGCTGCTGACAAGCTCATCACGCTAGTCGGTCAAGTTCGCCCGGACTTCCTCGCGAATGCATCATTGGCAGTGCCAGGACATATGAATTGGGGACCCTTCCACGTCTTCAGTGCCGCAATGTTTTTCTCATTCCAATTAATCGGAAATCCCGACCAGCCCGGTGCGTCACTCTTCCGTGCAAATATCCAAAAGGCACTGTCAACACTCGAACTCAGTCGGGGTTCACCGGTCGCTGACAAAGCACTCGATATTTTGCATGCACTTGCACCCATATATAGCCAAGACTTTGCGAACGAAGAGGAGGTGGAGCGAGAGCGCAAGAAGGGGCTCGTCCTGGGCCTTGTCAAAACCCTCGCATTCCCGTACCACGACTCCCCCAAGTACCCGAGGGTTCATGCGGTTGAGTCGCCTAATACACCAGGGCACATGAGCTCGCCTGGGACTGTGAATTCTGGGAGTCCACAGGGCGGTCACAGCGCCAAGCACCGGGTGTCGGTGGATCATGGTGCACCACCCGGGAGGCCAGCCCCCGGGCATACAGCCTCCTCTTCTCTTGTCGGATATGGTAGCTCGTCACACCCAACTGCTCCCGTGCCCCAAACAACCCCTAGCCAGTCGATGCAGGCGCAGCATGTGGTGGCGGGCCCATCAAGTTCGCCCCCCGTTGCGTACCCTATCGCTGCGCCTCAACCTCCACAGTCACAGTCGCAGCTGTATCCAGATGCACCACGGGCGACATACAATGCCGAACCCGCACGTCATTCATATGGCGACCCTGGTCGTACCTCTGGACCAATGTCTGGGAACCCGTATCCCGATACCCGGGGAACTACCTCTTATCCTGAGCCATACCCTGCACGACCCCCTTACCCTGACCCAACGACATCCTCACGACATTTCACTGATCCAACGACCCGCCAGCCGTACCCTGACTCTTCACGGCAATCGTACATGCCGAATGGAGACCCGAATGCTGAAAGATACCCTTACGTATATCCGACGCCCACTGAAGAGGATACGATGTGGGGCGCATCCCTCAGTCAAGCAGAGTGGGTGCGGTTCCTCGATGTTATGCAGCAACCACGACATACAGGTGATCGGCAATGATTTGGCGAGTTGGAGGAGGGGGTAACACAAGATGTTGGTGGATGTATGGACGGAATCTTGGTTTTGGTTCATTAGTTGCTCAGTTCACCTTTCCTCCCTCCCCTTGTTATACTGTGCTCTATGCTGTGTATGTGTTCGCGATGGTTTTTTTTCTTCTTTCTTCTCCTTGCTCTTTCCTGCGCTTTTCATCACGCATATATATGTATATATATACTGTACTGCTTTTCTTCTGTACATACTGAACTCGCAGGACGCGTGCCTCGGGATCGTAGTCCTTTGCATTTTTTAACGCTCGTCGCTACTGCGATGTATTGTATGGCTACTCAATATACGCGACGCATAGCTTCCTGAGAGGGAGAGAGAGAAGGCATCGAGCTAGAGAACTGTGATTTTGCTCGGACGTTTGACTTGTCTAATGATGCATTTGTATAATTCCCTGACCCCACGCAGGTTCTCTCAGCAGGAAATGGTCCTCTCTGCAAACCGACCCGAATCCAAAGTTTCCACAAAGGGAACAAAAGACTCTTGAAACAGACACTTCCAAAAAGGGAAGTGCTCTTCTTGAACGATACATTCAAACAGAGCCTACAAAGTATTTTCGAACATGGCACACTTATCCCATAATGCACGGTGTCGGTTCCCAGCTTGGACCATGCATTACCAGACGGTATGTGGTAGAAGGGCATGCATGTTATTCCTCTGTTGGCCTGTGCACTGCATTGATCTTGTGTACTTGTAGGTCACAAATCCTTGAATTATGTTGTTTTGAGCTTGGAATGAGGATTGTCACGCCATTGGACGAAATTAAGTGAGTCCTATCTTACGACCTTGGTCAGACACTGCAGACACCGGACTGGTGACCAGTTACCATCAAGTGAGAGATCGTCTTATTCGCAATGGAACGCAGGTAAGCACGCCGGAGAGTACATCCAAAGCCATATACATCACCGATAGAATAAACCTCATTGAGAAAACCTGCTTATTTTTTGCATCCGCTTAACGCGGTTGCTGATTTCCATCTGTAGCTCCCGCCGGAGAGCCTGTCCACGAGAACTCAAATCATCCTGAGCGGCGACCGCGACCAGTACCTGGTCAATCAGCGTGTAGGGGAGCCAAGTCGAGCAGGACGTTTTAGGTGGTGCTCGTGAGAGCTTCGAATCAACCTGCGTAACCGCCGGTGTGGGGGGGGGGGGCATAATTTAGGGGTGGGGTGATGAAATTGTAGAACCAGAGCTGACCTTTCGGATGAGTGAGAGCGTGTGTTCCAATGCACTCTCAAGAATGTCAAACCGGAGGCTCGTCCGGATGAGGTACTCGTGATGATGGTCCTGCGGGAAAGAAAAAAAAATCAGCCACCCGGAACGGCACCGAAAGGCAAGTGCGAGTGACCTCGAGGGTGTGTATTAACCATGGAGGCGGAGGCGAGGATATGTCATGTGACAGTATCGCCTCTAAGGCCGCCTTACTATAGCGGTAATCCGTATCTGGGCCGTCATGTCGTTCCAACGCAAGCTTGAGGTACCGCCATCCTCGATCAGCGGGTGATCCAGGCCACGAAGAGACATTATCTGTCAGAAGCCAGTCAGACGTATCTTCTTGCCTGTTCGTACGTGTCAGCACGACGAAAGGACCCGCTTAACAGAAGTAGCCTACAGCACCGCATTCGGGCTTCGCGATAACCGCATGCACTGCCCTGCAAGCGCAGCAAATAGTTCGCTCATGTCTACATCAAGAGCACGAGCCGTTGTCATCGCAAATTCAAATTGGTTAGCTTGCCCCAGCCGCAGGATGATGAGGGACGGCGACAACAGAGCATCTACGACATAATGTCAGACACCGAACCCTTCATCAGCCCTAATACATTTTATTCACCTGGAGCAGTGAGCAGTGTTGAATCACGTCGGATGAGACGGAGCCTTGTAGACAGCAGGGTGTATTCGAAGCGGAGATCTTCCAAATCTATGATCTCTGAGCTATGGCCTGATGTCGAAAGAGGTAAATTTTGTGCCAATTTTCGCCGTTTACGAGGCTATCGTCATGGGATTAGCAAAAAAAAACGAAGGTCACGTAACGATCGGCACTCGCCTCAAAATCCTTGACGTTTGAAGGAGGTGCTTGAACAACGATCCATGCATTCTTTTGTTCTAGAAGTGATAGCGAGTTGATCGCAAGCAAATAAGATTCGAGTTGGTCCTCCATCAAAGAAATCACGTCAGCAGGTTTGCCAGAGATTTCCTGCAGTTTACGTGCTCGCTGATACATAGTCCGCGCAGCTGAAAATCGAGGGTTTAGACGACACAGGTAAATGATGGCAAAATTAAAAATTACCACTCCGATGGTCTCCCCTGCGTGTATACCACGTGTATAAGATTCTTGAATAAAAGGGTCTTGTACGAGGGTCGGTGTTGCGCGCTTTAAATGCAAGGGCATCATCCACTTCTGAGCCGAAGCCGGCGAAGTCTAGAGAAACAAGCACTCCGACAGCGTTCTGTTCGCACATTTGATATACGAGCTGGGATATACAGTCCCGTTTCCTGTGCAAATTTGTATCAGGAAAATCCATTATACATAGGTGTGCAAGGGTTGCCTTACACGCTATCAAACGGCGTTGCGACAATCGATGAATAGGCTTCTTCCCAGGATGAGAGGTCGATGTACCCCCGAACGAGGCCATACCACAGATCCGCTGTGTCGGCTTCTGGGGGCGCGACTGATATGGCAAGGCGAAGGAAAGAAGTTTCATGCTGTGTAAGGCCACTTGACCCGAAGATGGCAGACGCCTCGAGATAGAACGAGAAATCCGAGTCATACAGAGCCTTCGCCGGTAAAACGGATGCCAGCGCCTCCGCATCCTCGAACGTTAAGCCGCTATCAGGACCTATGTAGTTGATGTAAGTGAAAGGATGCGACGAAGGATTGTACCGACGTACCGAAATTTCCAGCGACTTTCTCCATCATGCTGGCTGCGTCATCGGCACGGCCCAAAATGATGCAAAGTTGTGCAGTGACAAAGACAACAGCGGGAGTTCGCGGGAGCCATGCAAGCATTTCTTGGGCAACCTCAGGATATCCCAAATTGCGAAGACAATCACAGAACTGCACTTCAAAATGGGTGACATGTGCAGGGGAAGTGGACTGAAGTAGACCGGTGGTATCGAGGAAATGGTGTGCTGAACTAGGCAGTTGATTGTATTCGCCCGACTGCGCCATCAAACGGTGTACAAGAGAGAAAGTCGGTGCAAAGCGAGAGTGGTTCCTGGATACCTGCATGTTATCCATGCGTGCAATCATCTCGTCAGTGCTAGCAGCATCTTCCGATGACCTATGATCATAGGCACGAGCCGCCGCTGGCCGACGCGCGGCGCGGCGCAGCATAGCGAGACCGCGGAAAATGGCGAACACTTCTTCCAACAACGACTGGTCCCATTCTCTGAGATCATCAGCGAGGAAGAAGAGAAGGACCATCAAGGCGATACAAATGTCATAGCGAGCGTGCACTGAGGTGGAAACGTAGGCGGCTGATAGTGCAACCCTCCACTCGGACAGAGCAGGGGGAAGGAGAAGCTCAACTTCGTCTTCTTCTCGCTTGACTTCTGGATCAAAGCCGGCCACCAGATCAAGAATAATTCTTGTATCCCTGTCCAAGTCTTCGCTTTCTTGCAGTCTCGTTATAATCCAGTTCTGCGTGCCGTCGTCGAGGCCGTCTTTGAAGTGTAGCCGCTGCGCCTGGTCGCCCAAGATATCCACGATGGAGAATGCAACTTCCTGGTGCAAAACATCAACAACCCTACTTTCTACGTTTCGAAGAAGCTCTGGCCCGATTTTGTCGCAAAGCGTCCACGCAATGTCGAGAACAGCAAAGTGGGAATCCACGGCTAAGGAATCACTGAGGTGTCTGTGGACAGCGATTGGAAGGTCCTCCTTCGCAAGTATGCCAACTCGCTCTCTTTCAACCATAATGATATCGTCCCTACTCTGACCAGCGTAAAGTGCAAGCGGCCACCTTGCACTACGCTCCACCTCGCGACAGCGAGCGACGAATCCTTCCCAATCTCGCTTAAGTGCGCTCCAATAATGATCGTATTGAACTGCCCCAGTGTGAGGATCTTTTACAAGATTAACGGTGCAACCCACCACTGCAGCAATGTGCTCCACGACAGTGGGATACGATGTCGTGAGCTCTGGTGGGGTGGGGCCAGGGAGGGAGAGGCACGCGTCTATGTACTGCTCTAGGGCAGTCCGGATCGTCAATGGTGAAAATAAGCCCGGCCGCATGATGGCTTCCATAAATTTTTCTGTAAGAGAGCCCGGTGAACGAAGAAGCTCGTCGAGGTATGCCGGCGTCAAGTCCGTCTCTTCTCCGTAATTGTACGTCTCCCATATTGTGTCACCAGAAGCGTTTGAGATGCCTAGGTTAAGGGGGGTCCGTTCCATCATTGACGAGCCTTGACGTTCCCATAATGCGTACAACACGCCATCGTTGCTTATAAAATCTTGCAAGTGACAGTGAGCACTAGCAGTGGAACATTCGACAGTGTGGAGTTCCCGTAGATGATCGCCCGTTGAATCAAAAACCTGGAAATATCCGCCAGAGCGCGGATCGGCTGATGTTGGCGTGAAGGCAATGGCAAATGTGCTTTCATCGTTAGCCCCACCGGAACGAATGCGCAGAAGATTGCGTGGGTCGGCGTCCAGAGGATCGGATGTCGAGCCACCCAAAAGGGTTTTTGACGCAACACAACCGCTTTTCGCGGTCCAAACGCGGAGTGTACGATCTCGGGAAAGAGTCCAAACGTGACCAAGCTCTGTAGGCTGGGGATGACTTGCTACGGAAAGTATTTCCGGTGCCGTGCTTGCACCTGATTGAAGCCCAGGGAGGTAGGAAGTAAACGCACCCAAGAATGACTTTGGCTGATTGAGAGTCTCGCTCCAGAGGTCTGTGAATATTAATTAAATATGCATGCCAATTGGAATATCGGAGAGGAACGTACCATCACAGGTATCATCGCCAATGCGTTCCGCCTCTATGCGAAGGAGTGAGCCGTTTCGCAATCCGACAGCGACACAATGCAGCCCCTGTACTTGGACGATACTCCCAGAAAAATCTGCAACACTCTTGATGATGTACTCCCTGCACCAATTTGGAGCTACTTGATCATGCCACAGCAAGGTGGTACTTGTAGTAGGTAGCACCAAGCGGTAGAGAGAGCCTGTGACTGTAACAGCGAGCAAATGGAGTTCTTGCTCGGCGCATGTAAAGACGGCTGGTGCAGACAAAACGGGAACGGGGAAGACGAAACGAATTGGAGGTACTTGAGTCGATAATGAAACGAGCTCCACGATCAAGCCACCGTGTATGACGCGCACGAGGACAGACCCGATGTGCTGTGCATGTACAATGGAGGTGAAAGACGCGTGTTCTGGGTGTAGATCTGCATCAGCTATCGGTATGGTGGCAGCAACATTAACATTTCGACGGGAGGTCTGCAGTGCAATTGACGGTGCGTTGGAAGACGGGAAAAGTGAGGAGAGTTGAGTGGCCACCAAAATGCGACCTGCAGCCATGCTAGGAAGTCGAATTGTCCAGGCAGAGGTTCGAATTGTAGCACAATATCCGGGTTTTCTGACACTCAACGTGAAGCAACTAGTACACAGTACGCTTTGACTAGAGGAACGAGAACAAGCCCTCAGCTATTGCCTTTTCGGGAGCTCAGCAAGGCTTGAATCAGTGTGAGATTATAACAACAGAGCCAGGCTGGAGCATGACTGGAGCACAAATGTCTTCCATCCGATCTTAAATATGTGGCTATCGCTTTCAGGGTATCCCAAGCCAGTAGCCATACATCTGGCGGGACCGAAAGTCAGTAAGAGGCGCACCATACAATAGTCGCATTGTTACTGGGAAGCAAACTAGTATTATGTACGATGCCGCCAGAGAATCCTAAGTATCGTTATAAACACCACGCGGAATATTAGCAGGGCTTGCTTGCTCGTTGGATGCTCACATGAGGCGGACATGACAACCTAGAGGAGTTATCCATCCGAATGGCATGCGTGTCACAGTCCATTTTCTAGGAGGGGAATCGGTTTAGGAAGCCTAGATTATTTCACCGAATTAGCACGAAGAGGGGACTCGGAGGCATTGTCAATGCAATGATACCTTAGTCAGGTCACTCCATACATGACACGGATATGACTGTCTAGTACCACCGTTTTTCTGGGTTGCTTGTTGACCAATTGCCCTACCTATACATGTTAAGTCACATCCCCGAATCGTCTTGTAAACGGTCCCGGCGTGGTGCGGTGTCTGCCCCAGGAGTCACACAGATACAATCGACTGCGCACGCCTGGAGATGACGAACAAACCCTCCGTGACGTCACCTGAGACCACTCCAGAACCATCGAACGACAGGTGCGTTTGTGTTCACCGACGACGTGGGGCGTCAAAAGATCTGTCCCATAAGTCCAGAACATGTCATTTTAAAGATGAGATGGAGATGAAGCGACTTGGGGTACCCAACGAGGTTGTTGGACCTCGTGAAATCAACACGTTCAGCGGCGCCATGTTTCCAAGATCCCGAAGAAGAACACGTACAGCCAGGAGGTAAGCCCTCAAGTACTCAGGCCTCAGGTGTCACGAGCAAAACACAATGACCCAATTTACTTCCCTCACGACTCGAAATCACAGAGATCGGTGATCTGGAACGACTGCAGGTATGATTCGTTCTGATAGGGTCTGGATCACCTATCCTATATCAGCATGGAAGACAGTTCAGTGGTAAATGGGCAGCAGAGAGTTCCATCCACTAATTATGTATGAGGCACGTATTTTTGCGGAGTGCAGGCCAAACACGCCCTTTACTGCATCAACAAACGCGAAACGCGAAAAAGCTGCATTTATGAGCAGAGGTCCGACCCATTTTGGTATGGTACAGGCACGTGGCTCTTCTTGGGTCACTTACAGTCATTTTGGCCAATGAGAGACCCGCAAAGCGCAACGCAAACCAGAACGTAACCGTAACTCGACAGTTTTCTCAGATGTAGAAAGAGGCTTAGAATGTTCTAACACACGAAAAGTTATATCTACCCCAAAACTCAATGACCACAATAATACGTGAGGCTAGTGAAGGTGTCAACGGATGAGCATACCAACAAAAGATTGACATTGCTTTATGTCAAAGTTTGCAATAGAAATAGATGAGTCTAGCCTTATGTTTCGAGTGTTTATCCGTGATACATCCAGCAGGCTAGCCCTGCTAAGACATTTTGGTATGAACCGAGCGTCGCGAAAATGTTATTGATGTGAAGTGGGAATGGCCCACTGCGACGGTCGGACCCGATTGAGATCGAGATTTCAAGCTGTTGATGTTGGATCTGCATCCCGCCCCCCCCCAAGTTCGGATCCAGAACTTTTTAGCACGCCCTATCTTTGATGGCCGGTAACCTTTCACTTTCAGTGACTGTTATACTGACACGCGCTTCTTCAAGTTGGTGTGACCATGTAGGTTAGCGGAACGTCCAGTTCTTAGCCCATTACCTTCCTACAGTCTGACTCACATAGGTGCACACGGAATTGCCAACTTGAGTGGCATTCACCAGTACTGTACCTGGGTATCAGTGCAGCGAGTTGGCAGGAGTGGGTGACTCTCATGATCGGTCGATTTTTTTTCAGTTGCCTCGTGCTCATTCCACTATGTTTGTCTGCTCCTTAGTCCCGTACGATCGTTCAGGCAGTACTAGTACCCTGACCTCGTTGTCTAGACATATAAATGGAGCCTCAGGATACTCCTTTGTCCCCAAAGTGCTCGACTGCACCGCTGAGACTTGAAGTCGACAGCTAATTACATTATTCTATCCTTTCCTCATAGTACCCCAGCAACTTGTCATGGATCAACTGGTATCTTTCGAGGCTCTCCTCTTCCCATCGGATGGTCGAAACCCTCACATGGTCGCGCTCATGACGAGCCCCATGTCGATGCCCGACCCTCATGCTCCACATAGCACCCAGCCTGCGAGGATACCACATCCAGAAGTCTACATGGATTACATCGCAGAGGGCCTTGGTCCCCGTGCGTGGCACTATCATGTAGGTCAAACACGATCCATTTCTGGCTACTACGCCACTGACGAATACCTCCTAGCTCGTGGAGGCACTAGACGGCATGAACAAGAAGTTCACACATCCCTATGTCATCTTTTACCCTGTCATCTCTCGCGATGGAATGCCCTTCCCCATCAACAAGTGCCTACGAGAAATTCAAGGAAGATATTTTCGAGAGGCAACCGCATGGCGCGGCAACATCATTATTGCAAAGTATCGTGAAAGTCCGTTCTCATCTATGGTCAACGGATCAATTGCCGACTTCCCGATATTGAGGAATTACTTCATGACACACGGTGCTCCTTCTCAGGCAAGTTAAACTGTGCTGGCAACAACAGCACTGCCAAACTCATGTTGTGTTGGTAGGCTTAGAGCAAATACAGCATCTTGCGAGGTCTCGGAGAGACGACATCAGCCAACACTTCTCAGCGCTTCTGATCAGGGATATTATGCTTGTATGACCACTTACGACGTGATATGAACCTTGTGCCATGATTCCATATTCCATGTTTCTCCTGCATGCCCATCATCATCTTATGGTAGCCACTTAACACAAATAGTTTTATAGTAGTCTCGCCTGTAATCTATAACTCCTCGTGTTTTGATTCGCTGTGTATCGAGGGACGTGGCTGCTCCTTAAGCCTGTTACCCTCGTTCGCGTGTTCTGTTGGGTGAGCAGCCTGTGCCTTCTTCGGATCGCAGTGCTCTGGAATAGGGCTCTGTGGGTCAATGGGTGGGTGAACGACCCTCCCCACCTTAGAGTATGTCTTGTGCTCGGCAAAGAACTTCTTCCAATGTTCGACACTCTATTAAAAACCAGTTAACACAACACGGCCTCAAGTCCGCCAACGCAATGGAAACCTACTTTTAGCTCTTTGTCGGTCAATCCTCGCAGATCGTGTGTACGGTGCGTTGCAAAACACCCTGTCCCAAATGATCTGGCTGCATCAACTCCAGCCCTGCACAGTCATGGTCAGCAGAGTACCGCGGAACAAAGCACTAGTCTGGGCGCACATGGTGTGGTACGAGCCCCCCGGTCCATAGGTTCCTCTGTTGCTAGAGACGTCGTATACGTCTCCGTCGATCTTCAATTCAGTTCCCGTTCTGATTAGTCTCGACCACTCGTTCGATCAACGTGGTTACTTACCGCTAGGTATAAAGGCTTGTCCAGGTCCGTTCCGTCGAAAGTCAGCAGGTAAGATTCCGAGAACAGGCGGCCACTTGATTCCTATGTAATAGCTATGTTAAATTGCGATGTGTGACGCAAAAAAACGAAGCTTCCAACCGGCCAGTAGGTCTTCAATCTTGCCCATTTGCCGTCATACTCCCATGAGAAGCTGCCGGTGAAGAACTTTCCGGCCAAGGCAATGATGAGCAACAGATACACGATGAACTTGAGGAGGCCGAGGAGGCCGACTTCCTCTTCAGCTGTGGGGTCTCGCTCTTCTGGGCCGACCTTCTCTCCTTGAGCGATCTTGTCTTCGCGCTCCTTCTTACGCTGCAGCCAGTCCTGGTGCTGCTGCTGCTGCTGGTCCTTGTATTCCTTGTAACTATGTTCTGACTGAATTATGAAAACACGCCAATACCAGTGCACTTACGCTAGGAAGGGTTGGTTTGCAGACTTCTTGGACACCTTCCTGTTGGGATCAGTAGGGTCTGGCACCATTGCTTCGGCGGGCCGTGGCGTTGTAACATCGCCGTTAGGGTTCCAGATCCAGGACATCTTTCTTCTGGAGTGGATGTCAGTCGTAAGAGCAGTGATAGTTCGTCGTTATGAAAAACGTGTCGGACAGGTGACGGGTACAATGATACCTAAATAATTCGGTGCTGTAGCCAACCTGTGCCAACAGACCTCATCCTCGTGCTGTTTCCTAGATAAAATGCAATATATCGACTGTCATGTACTATAAGGTCTGCCGTGGGATAACAACAAAATGCCAGAAAACGCGTTCGATTGTCGAGACAGGTGATAAAATAGATAAGATACGACACCATGCTACGAAACAAGGAGGCTATTGATTAAGAGGGTACCTGTGCAGGAAGGTATGCGTAATAATGTATTAGGTAGATTGTACACCGCCAATGGATGAGGACGTGGAGGAGAGGTCGTGATGCAAGTGATGAACAAGCCGAAAATGGAGAAAGAAGTGGTGAAGATTATTGCAGTGAAGAAGGTATGAACGATAACCACCCGGGTTGGGAATAAATGCGCAGAGAAACAACAAAAATAAGGTGATGGACGTAATGGCGACCAGACGGAAACCAGTGTGCTTGGGGTGAAAATGCGCGGATATCTGCATCATTGGGCAGTGAGCTCATAACAAAAAAGAAACATCTAACGAATCAAAACCAGCGAACGGAAGTATGATTCGAACTCATGAGACATTAGAAGAACTGGGAGGCTGGTGTTGCCTTTGTTCCCGTTCAGTTGCTTTCGCAGACACGGTGATGTATGCGCCACCTGTCTCTTCACCTAGACCTGGCGGAGCAGGAGGGCTTGTCAGAAACTGAATGTCTTCGGATGCGTCACCCCCAAGCCATTGTTTGGCTTCAGTGAAGCGCTGAGTTTTAATGAACTGCGATGGAGGGAATGAGCATGTCAACGGGCCAAAAACTAGACCTGACTGACCTTTGGCAGCGAGTCCATCGCCATCAAACGAAGCACGTGGGTTTGAATGCGTGAATACAGTTTGATGAGCATCTGGAGTTGCGTCGCGTTGAAAGCACTAGCCTGACTGGCATCGACTTGCCCGTCGAAGGCCTTTCCATTCAAGTTGGTCATGACCTCGCCAAGGTAACTCGCGAGATCAAGTCGAAGGCCATGGTCGATATTAAGTTCGTTCTGACTTGATGGCGCGAGATACTTGTTGTATATTTGGAAGGCAGTCTGAATGAGGGACTCGTGATGTCTTTCCATCGCCGCTTGGCCTGGCGTCCCCTTCCCATGTCGGCCAGCTGGGGCATTAGCCTGCGCACTTGAAGTGATACTGAACTTGCGCTTGAAGTCCTCAACATCTAACCAAAAGGCGAGATTCTCCTCGCAGAAATTGGCTTTCAGGAAATCGCGGAAAAGAGCGCGGTAGGACGGCTCCTCGAGAATTTGGTTCAAGCGATCAGTGTTACTCTTGACGCTGGCCTTCGCCTCCTTTGCCTCCTTCGCCTCGCCATATGTATTGAGCTTTTCTGCCATTGAGATCCGACGATGAATTTTCGCATCCGCAGCACTGACGGCGGCCGCAGGTCCACATCTGGATCCGGCCTCGATAGTACTACCTTCCAGGGAAGAGCGTTCGTGTAAATTGGTGGACGAACTGTAGGGAGAAGGAGAAACCTCCTCCCACTGAGCGACTCGTCTTCCTTCGTCCGTGATTCTATAGATAGCCTTTGCCGTGCATCGGAATTCTCCGTGTTGCTGGAAAACGTAGAGATGATGAGATAATTTGTGGGATTAGAATGAGGAGGTATAACTTACACTAACGGGCGAGTTGCCACCCGGAGCAGAACCACGAACAGTGAAGATGATGGCGGAATCGTTATTCTTCCTCTTGTCGCTGACCAGAGTGATTAGGCCAAAGCGAACAAACTGCGCGGCCATCTCCGCCGCTTCTTCCCTACCCACGACAGACGTGAAATCGCAGAGCCACTCAAGCGCAGAGACAGCAGCGACACAGTACTTGTGCACGACTGTCCCTTTGCCTAACAATGGTTGTGCCTTTTCTTGAACGTCCATCAAGGGCACGCCTTTTGACCGCTCATGGTACTCCTGGAAAGCATCCTGAGGTGCGGAGGCATTTTGAGAGGGGTAGTTGGGTTGACGTCCAACGAAGCGGCGGAAGAGCGCTGTGATTACGGATTGGGTGACAATAATTTCGTCGTCGGCTGACCGACGTTCGAGGTGAAGCAGTTTGATACAGATAGGCTGCGAGGCAAAAACAGACTGGAGATGATCGGAGTTGATGCCATTTTTCGATATGAACCGCTCGAGGACATGGAGACCCTTTGGTGTGAGGACGTACGTGCCACGATCCTTGAAGAGGTTTGACCCCTGATCAGCGGCATTTTCAATCAGACGAGCATCCATGAAGTGCTGGCACATCGCTTTTGCCATTTCACGGGTCATGGAGAAGGTGGTCGTTGTGGTAGTCGTCACGATTCGTGATTTGTCTCTTGGGTCTGGCCCACGGTTGGACTGGGAAAATTTCAAGGAAGCCAGATTCTGAGCTGCCTCATCCCTAGAGGATGATGTTAGATGTAGGATTAGAGCAGGATCGGTGGTGAACCAACGTAGAGAATGAATTTGGGAAAGTGCGGAAGTATTGCTTGTGGGTTGTCAATTGAAGAGATACGACAAGGGTTGCAAAAAGATCCAGAGTGTCCTGATAGATGTGATGTTAAATTTCTGGGGTAATACAAGAGGAAATCTATAGGAGGATACCTTGAGGTAGGGCCTCCCTCGTTTGGTGGTCTTCATCATATGCGAAGTGCTTGCCTGAGGGTGGTAATCTGCACGATCTGGAGACATGGCGTAGGGAAGCGGATGAAAATAAGGAGGAATATTTGTTTCAAAGAATTACAGAGATTAAAGGGGGGGGAAGGCCGACAAGAAATGAGGAGAAGGGAAGAAGTGAGGAAGAAGGAAGTTGATGGGCAGCAGAGGGCGTAGAAAGAAAGAGGCTTGGTAGCGTGGAAAAATTCGGTGGCAACTAATTATTTATTGTTCATATTTTTGCCGTAACAGCTGGCCGCTCGATTGGTGATTTCACCTCTCAGTACATATTTGCAAGACTATTTGGTAAATCGTCCTCTTCGACCAGGTACATCCTTCCCTTGTGAATGTCTTCTTAGTGACTCCCTAACTAACTTTTTTCCATTCTCTAGAATTCGACAAGTCTTCCTATCTATCTTGGTATTGCTTGGCATCTCTTCTTCTAGCTCTCTTTTGAGCGTTTATCGTTGATCGACCGTGTGTTGGATGAGAGGTGGTGGCTTGTCTGACGGCGGCACTCGTGTATCCGCTCACTCGTATCCGCTGCTTAACCTCGGCACCTGCCCCGAAACACGAGGCAGCGGATGTCACTCTGTCATTCCGGCCCTTTCGCAAGATCCGCTTATGCCGTTGGCTGGGCATGCGACTTGCACAGTTGGCACTGGCTTGCTGTTCCACGAGTCTTTTGTCAAAGCGCAGTTCTTTTCTCTGATCCAATCATTGATTTGAACCAATGTCTGCCGGTATTTTTTACTACTCGTCTCGTTAACCGGTCACCTATTATTAGTATATCTACCTCCACTCGCAACAAAGTTCAGTCACGATCGCTCGCTGCAAGTCCCTAGATCGACAAGCCCCTTGCTGCTGTGCCTATCAGTTCTACGCGATGTCACCCACTATCATTGGCGTGCCGAATGCGGCGCGCTCTCGTTTGGCAACCAAGCGTCATCGGAGCCCGAATCTCAATGAGAGGGCATCCTGTCGGTGCTTGAAGAAGAGCAAAGTCACGTGATACACATTTGGGCGGTCAGAGCTTCAAACAACCTCGGGCTCTGAGCGACTCAACGCTCTTGTGTGACCTGCGACTCGCCTGCATTTGGCCTGCTGGGCAGTGGCCGTATTCAGATCATTTTGATGGTGGGGATATGGTCATACCGTCACTGAACTCATAGTGCTCTCCCACTGTCCATCTCTATCACCATGGTTCCTTTGACTTCTTGGTTCCCACATCGCACAGACCTTTTTGCCATCAAATCGTGACCAAGTCGATTTCGTCTCATGTCAATGTAAGTCAGTATGTACAAAACTGATGTAATACAAAGTCTCCGTATCGTGCATTTATTGTCCATGGCTTCTCGCGTCGCATCTCCGCGGCACTGCGGCGACGGAGGTTTACTGGTATGTCAGCTTTTTTTTTCGGGACCATGCTTTGCACCACCAGTTTGAAGCTGCAATATCAGAGTCTTCGACTTTCTCAAACTCCTGCAAACGTTGAATAGAATGCGTTGCTCATTGTGTTGCTCTGACGTCAAAGCCGTACACTAACTATTTCCCAATGTCCACGAGTCAACGAGCATCAATCCGCGTCCAGGTATACGTATTGGGTCGACTGAGTGTCATGGTTGCCAGCCGTAGCTACACAACCCTCGGGCCTCATCGACATCTCTAGCTACTAATACATATTGTCGTCAATTTGGTTGACAGCTAAGATCACGTCGGGCCAACGCCGGGCTGCATCCACACCGTTCTACCAGCCGGTCCCCTTGACAATTATGGCGCAACAACACTCGGGTACCCGGTGGAACCTGTTAGATCATGGACAGCAACTTGTCATCGGCGTTGCTCGATGTAGGATTACGGAAAAAATATGTGACAAGGCATTCTGTTGCTTCCATGATCCAGGTTGATCTCCACACGTTGTTGCGTATCATCGGTCCGTCTCCAAATGTATTATAAGATGGCCAGCAGAAAGCAAATTGTGCTACTGCGGACACGCCACGAGCGTTGTTGATTATTCACTGACGAGTCACTGCACACAATTTTTTTCCAACGTAAGTAGCAATGTTATCTGTTTCATTATCGGTGGCAATGTGTAGTCACATCACCTACCTTTTCTTCCACACAACTGACGCTGTTCGAGGCATTACTTCGATCAATAGTGCATCAACATCAGCTTCTGTTTACAACCAATTTCAAGTCAAGGATTCGGTTCGCTACTTTGGTCTTATTGGTTGCAAGTGCACTGTTAGTGCTAGATATCGCGTGTTGTACACTCTTGTAGCGGTTTGCGCTGTCATGAGTTTCACGAATATCAACGTAAGTGGTCGTCACTCAAAATACTGCAGATTAGACACGACAAAGAGTGGTTCAGGACCCTGCAGGAGTCAAGGCGCTCCTCGACCAACTCAAATCTTCGCAAGCATGGCAAGAAACCCTGAACTGTGATGCACAACCTGGTCCAGAGCAAAACGCAGAGGCCCAAGGACCGCTTCCAAGCTCCTCAGCGGAGGATGGACAAAGCGAATCGACAACTAGAGCATCTGACATCACACCATCAGCCTCAGTAGCTACCTTACTTTCCCAACTGAGGTCATCGGAGTGGACCTCCATTCCCGTCAACACCAACACGCCGCCAGCGTCACATACAAGTCCAGCTCATGCCTCATCTCAACATATCCACCAACCATTGCAGGAACCATTACCCTTTCAGCCAGAGCAGCGGCCTCCGCGGCCCGCTGCAGCATCATCCACCTCCATGCGCGTGCAAGACGTCCGTTCCCTATCATTTCAGCAGGCACTACCCCATCTGACCCAGCTGTCTGGTAACCCGGAGTTCGTTGCTTCGATAGTTCGTGTATGTACCACCATACTTGCTCTCACACATAACTGAAGCAGGAATGCAGCTACAGCAGGAACAAAAAGACCTCGAGCAACAGTTGTGGGAAGAACGACATGCTATACATAAGAAACACGAGGAAAAGGTGAAAGTCGCTCGTACGAAGTAAGTATGCATGGCTTTCATGGTCTCTTAATTTATTGTTGTTCCGCTGAACGTTTCTTGGTAGAGCTGGGTTGATTGGCGCAGGGTTGTCCAAGCATGAGGCCGATGTTCGAGGCTAGACAACTTGTCATTAACGAACCTGCCTGACCAGTCGTTGACACACAGATGATGAACGACGCATACCGCAGAGATCTGCAAAGATTCGGGGCTGAGCGGGCTTTGCTCGCCTGGGATGGTCTTATCCAGAAGCAGCAAGCAGCCCTGGAAGCCCTCGGAGTCCCGACTATGTTCCCTACTAGTTCCCAGGCTCACTGCGAGGTGAGTATGCAATGCACATTATTATCACGGGTTTGATGCGAAGGACGTATATTTGCCGTAACAGAAGCAACGAAGAGTGGTACAAGTCTTGGAAGGGATCGTAGGGTGAGCCTGGCAGCAGGTTGTTCTTCGTGTGTCCACTTTTTTCTCGAGAGGAAATAGCACTTCCGGTTCTGGTCGCTCACTGTGCGATTTTGATTTTCAACTTTGTGAATAAGTATACACGATTGATAAGGCCTGGAAAGTGTTTACACAGGTGGGAGTTCTAGAGGCGGACCCGTAAGTTCTGGAAGTGCCTTGGTGGCGTTAGGATATTTGCATTGCTCTTCATGGCGCGCTAGCGGATATGGATGCAGGTCGATCCTCACAGCTTTAGGCAATTGGGATTCATTCGTATTTTCTGTAGATATGCGATCCATCGGACCTCCATTCATGTAGGCGGTGTGCAAAGTGCTGAATCAGTGTGTGCTGGAGATGATCGATGATCCACCAGAGATGGACACTGTTCTCACAGATACGTTGTGACTCGGGGTAAGCACAGCGAAAGTAGTACCAGTTCGCCGCTGTGGCACGGTCACGGGCCTCGGGAGATCTGGGACTCAATAGCATATATCTCGCTTCTTTCCGTCAAAGTTACTGCTTAACCCCCACGGTTTAACGTTAATCAGGGTTCTGGTTGACAAGGCAGAAGAACCGATACGGCTCAAGTCAAAGGTGAGGCCTTGAGGAATGAATAACCTCGGAGCAGGTCAACATATGATGAAGGACAATTGTCTTCAACGACTGCAATCACTCGACAATATTTGTGTATTTGTTGGCGATAAAGTCGAGGCACAGAACCAGATGATGAGGAACGGGTCCGTTGGGTCCGCCGGCTTATTCTGTCAGGCAACAGATTCGGCTAACCATAAAAAATTGACCCATGTAGCAATCCTCAGGGTTGAATCATGGTCGGGTGAGCTGGCGGTCTTCTTTCATATCTACATAAAACTTGTTTGTGGGCGTCCGTCGTCTTCTCTGCGCACTGTTTAGTGTATCCGCCGTGCTGCATTGGTCTATTTTCCCATATGCCTTACATTGATATACCGTCTCACGACGACTACCTGTCGATTTGGTACATCACTGACTCGGACTATGGGAATGTAGGAAGCTTTGACCCAGAGAAGCCCACCGTCGTTATATTGCATCCACTCTTCCTCGACTCGAGTTGGCTCACCAAGCATTTCGACGACCCAAGACTATCTTCGGAGTATAACTTGATCGCATTCGACCAACGCACTCAAGGTCGCTCACGATGTCGACCCAATGCAGTACACGATTGTTATGTAGATGCGGCCGATCTAGCATTGGCCATGCAAGTGCGTCTTCTTGGATGAAATACTCTAGGACAATCCCTCATACCTCACATCAACCAACAGACACTCCTTTTACCCCCCTCCCACTTTCTCGCTTTTGAATGTATATCTGTTAACTGTGTCCTCAGGCTCACAGCAATGTACGTGAACTCATACCATGTATAGTAAAATTCTGACGCTTTTCAAGGTGGCCAGAGCTCGCCTTGAGTATGACGCTTTGTAATGTACCACCACCAACAGAGTGCGTTTCCTTGCCCTCGTGCTCCTGGTTGATGTTGACGCGCTCCAAGACTCAAATGGGTTTTCAACGCGTATGACGAGCTCTTGCAGCTGTGGTGTCACGCAGCCGACTTGGACTCGTTTGAACACGCCGGCAACGAGGTTGTTACCTTTATGACAGGCGAGGTAAGACACCCACGCATTACTATGGGAATGTGAGCTCATCGTAACGTTTTCAGACTGATAATATTGACTTGCAAGACGACGTTAGTAAATCGGAACAATCGAAACGTCCTGCACTAACACATGGGTCAGCTGATTGCATATTGGGAGGTTGTAACACCTCCAGGAAAACGGCTTCGCATTGTCGAACTCGTGAATATCATGATGAATGTGAGTTCCCCCTCCCCAGCTCAAGGGTTTGAATTTGATGACATGCGATCTATATCAGCGAACACCTCTCAACACTAAGGAGTTGGCGAAGATAAGATGCCCCGTTCTGATAATCCAGGTATCTTTCACAGTCTTCGACTTCGTGCTTCGGCTAAGCTTTCACCAGAACGAACACAGTCCTGTTGCGCCCCTCACACACGCAGAGTCATTGAGGGATCACATACGAGATGCTACTGGGCAAGAACCTCGTCTGTACGTGATCAAGGGTTCGTATCTAGTGTGTTACATCTCGTTTCAATGGCGTTGACTTGTCCTACTCGCATTAGGCGCCAAGGCCTGTATGTCAATCATTCCGGGTAGCGCTTCTTTGGTCAACCGAGTATTAGCCGGGTTCCTGTCTCAACTTCCGCGAGCGCGGTCGGACCTTGTTCCCCCACCCATTCCAATATTCGACCGCACGAAGATAGCTTTACAAACACTTTCGGAACTTGTTGGTGATCCATCTATTGCACGTCGAAATCCGAGGTCTTCGCTTT
Source organism: Gyrodon lividus (assembly GCA_014904945.1). Classification (NCBI taxonomy): domain Eukaryota; kingdom Fungi; phylum Basidiomycota; class Agaricomycetes; order Boletales; family Gyrodontaceae; genus Gyrodon; species Gyrodon lividus. Next base: position 155,249 of record MU127426.1, read on the forward strand.
CGTTCTCATGTGTGACTCCGGAGGTTGCCAAGAGTCAGCTTGAAAGCCTCAAGTTCTATGCAAAGGAGATAGATAAAACCTATTGCCCGCTAGGAAGAGATGGTAGGCCAATACGGAAGTAAGGCGCCTTTACCCTTCGGCCAGATGACATTCCCACCGCGCCATTTCAGATACTCTGAGCGGAAGCAATCACACTGGTTCCATGGTGATAACCGCGGAATAAGTCATGTTGGTATGTGTGCTGTAATTTAGCCTCCACGACGTCCATCTCATCGCCGTGCTTGACAGATACCGAAGAGCTTTTTGCTGCCCAACAGAAGTTCAGGTCCAGGTCACCCGAGCGACCTGTAGCTGGCTCACTGACCGCGAACGGGACCGACCTGGTCACAGAAGCCGTCGCTCAAGATGGTCGGATGCGCAGAACTACACATAACACCAGTTCGGTTGAAAAGCAGGTTATCAAGGGGTCTATGTCGAAGGTCGTCACACAGAGCGCTGCACTCAAGGTCAACGGTCAGGGGATCCCTATACCCAAAGTCCTACTATAATGCTCTACCGGGGCTGGCGCCTGCGCAGGACATATAACCTCACGTACAAAAGTATTTTTATACTTGCTGTTTTGCTAACAATTGCTCTCCTTAAGATACCTTTGTATTTTGGTGGACTCTTCACCCCAGGTGAAACATCTATTTCGTCCACAGCCATAACAACACGATATATTCACTATTTAGGATCATGTATATGTATTTCAGGAAAGTGGATAATTCAGGGTTTTTGGTTAAGCCAAGATGTAACAGCCCACGAAACCCAATAACAAATCTAGATGCTTCCTTCTACCATCTTCGCCTTGTAGTATCTGACCATCTCTTCAATCCCCATCCGAACGCTCCAGCGCGGTTGCCAACCCAGCGACTCCTTGGCTCTCGTAGTATCAGGACGTCTCTTCTGGGGATCATCCGTAGGTATAGGTTTGTAAACGATGTCCACCCGTCGGGTCGGGGTGACGCCATCCTCTCTTTGTACCTTCTCGACTATCTCCCGAACTAGCTCTGCGAACTCTCTTATAGTGAATTCGTCGCTGTTGCCGATGTTGACTGGGCGTGATTCGTTCGAATTCATCAGAGCGATCATGCCATCCACCAAATCATGAATGTACTGGAATGACCGGGTCTGCTTGCCGTCGCCATAGACAGTCATGTCCTCGCCTTGCAGGGCCTGAACGATGAAGTTAGAAACAACCCGGCCGTCATGGGGGTTCACTAGAAAAACATGGTGAGATCGAGTAAAGCCTCATATCGAGAAGCTACGAACTGCGAGGGCCTGGGACTTGAGGTCAGCGGACGAAAGGTGTTCAAAGTGCTAGCGTGAATCTCACCATATGTGTTGAAGATACGTGCCACACGGACGTCGACACCGTCTTGTCGCTGGAAACCGTATGTCAAGGTTTCAGCGGCACGCTTTCCCTCGTCATAACAAGCGCGAGGGCCAATAGGGTTGACATGCCCCCAGCTAATGCACGCGTCAGGCGCCACGTAAGTTGTAAGGAGGAGACACTCACTAGTCCTCGGGCTGGGGGTGTACTTCAGGGTCGCCGTACACTTCTACGAAGCACTGAGGAATTATCAAGACGAATAGAAAGGATGGGCTGACCGGAAGTACTGCTTATCAAGAATCTGGCCTTTGTTCGCTTTGCCAAGCCGAGCATGTTTAGTGTGCCGATGAAAGAAGTTTTTATGGTCTTGACGGCATTGAATTGATAGTGTGGAGGAGACGCGGGGCATGCGAGGTGATAGATTTCTGTGGTAAATAAGCACATGGTTCTGAGAGAATGGATATAGTGGACGCACGATCACATTCGATCATGAAAGGCTCGACTACGTCGTGACGGACCAATTCAAAGTTGGGGTGACCGACCCAATGACTGACGGTGGTCTTGGAGCCGGTGAAGAAGTTATCTAGGACAGTGACTTCATGGCCCAAGAGCATGAGTCTGTCGACGAGATGCGACCCGACGAAACCAGCGCCACCAGTGACCAGAATACGCTTTCGTGCGGAAGGGAGAAGTAATTTTACAGGAGGAAATCGAGAAAGGGTTGTGTACGAAATCGCCTGAGTATCTGGATGATAGATAGACTTTGATAGATAGGCATTAGGGCCTTGGGTGAAACGTGCGTGTTCTATTTCCTGCTTCGCGTCGAATTCTTGAACCTGATCTATTGGTGCAGTCACGACATAATGCGAACGAAGATAGAGTGAGCGTAGGGCATCGATGGGGACTTCACTATCGAAGCCGAATCGCTGGAAGCCGACGGTTTGTATTTCTTCACCATTCTTATCCAGAGTGTGGACCTGTTAGATTGTGGTTAGTATGCGGTGCGATGAACAAGAGATGGAGAAACTGTACGAATTCTGTTGGTAGTAAACTGGACATGAGGACGAAAGTAACGAAGGACTTGTAAAAGAGCGAATATTTATTCGGGACAAGAGGAGAAAATGACTCACGGGGTTGACAGCAGAGGACATACTATACTTGGGACGGTCAAGCACTGCCGGCACGCTTCTCGATGGCCAGGATGAGATTCGCCGTCAGCTTTTTCTACCAATCACCATCCTCCACCGCCACCTCCCCGATCAGGAACCGTGTAACGTGTATCTCGGAATCGGAACTCCCTTATCGAACATATCCATTTATCCGAATATGTCTGCAAATTAATTATTCCCTGAAATCTTTCACAGTGGCATCATGCCTCGAATCCAAAAATCTCAATCTCAAAAGCAAAGACACGATCCCCTCCTCGCTCAGCTCAACGAGGACGAACTCTATGCAAAGTATGGTCGTGTCACTCAGCCTGGTAAGCGCACAAAGTCTCGAAACAACGCGAGAGAAGATGAAAACGACGAGGTAAATATCGATCATCTTGGACAGAATGCAAAGACGTTCAATACATCATCGCTAGGTGATCCTTGATCCTAAAACATCCCGCAAAATCTTCGAGCTTGCTCGTGATCAGCAAGAAGAACTGGAGATGCCGGACGATCGAGATGACGACGACGGCGACAACGCAGACCTAGTTGCACGGAATCTGCAACCCCGGATGCGAATAGCAGATGTCATGTCAGACGAGAGCGATGATGAAGGAGCCGAGGAAATGAGCGACGATGGCGACGCCGAGGACATGTTTGTGAGTCGCAGTTTCCATTGGATCAATTGAGGGTCTCATGTCAATCAGCAATTGGATTCCGGCGATATCCAAGCATTAGATACCCTCCTTCCAGCTAACTCGGGAGAACGGCGGACATTAGCAGATGTTATCTTTGCAAAACTCGAAAATGGCCAGTCTGGCAACGTTACAGCTATTCAGAAAGTACAGCAAGGTTTGTCACCAGTTACCACCGCCCACATACCGTCTTACGAATATTACAGACAAGGAACACCCCGACCCAGCCCTAGGACTTGACCCCAGATTGGTTGAGTCGTATTCAAAGTACGTGCAAATCAGGTAGTATTACACACAAATATAACGAGACCACAGACTGGCGGTCTTTCTCCATGGGTATAAATCGGGTCCCTTACCAAAATTCTTCAAGGTCATACCTTCCCTTCCTGCGTGGGCTCGTATATTAGCCCTGACCAGGCCCGAAAACTGGAGTCCCCATGCCTGCCGGGCAGCCACAAGAATCTTTGTGTCCACTATGAAGCCCCCACAGGCTCAGCTGTTTTTGTCCGTCGTATTGCTCGACGCAATACAGGAAGATATCCAGGCCAACAAAAAACTCAATGTACAATACTATGAGTGTCTGAAGCGAGCTTTGTACAAGCCAGGTGCCTTTTTCAAGGGCATCGTGTTCCCTATGCTTGAGGTAAGCCCCTGTAACCTCTGTCGACACTTTTTTTTCATTATTAGGGCCATAGCGCGGATGTACGCTCAAAGAAGCTGCGATCATTGCGTCCGTGGTTGCCAAAAAGAAGGTTCCTGTCCTTCACTCAGCTGCGGCATTGCTGCGGATCGCACAGATGGACTACACTGGTAGGATAATTCAATTCCCCAACGAAACCGGAAATTTAGTATCACGGCATAGGTCCCAACTCACTGTTTATCCGGGTACTCATTGATAAGAAATACCAACTCCCATACAAAGTAGTCGATGCCCTCGTATTCCACTTCATTCGCCTTTCGAACACATACAAAGCTCGCTCTCGTGGGGACACCGACAAACTGCCCGTATTGTGGTATCAGAGTTTACTTGCTTTCTGCCAAAGGTACGGACGACAGCCGTTGTACACGTATTAGCTGGTTTATTGCTTCTTCAGGTATGCACCTGATCTGACACCGGATCAGAAGGACGCCCTCTTGGACGTTGTTCGGGTTAATCCTCACCCTCAAATAGGCCCTGAAGTACGGCGAGAGCTGGTGAACTCTGTAGCGAGGGGCGAGCCACGGCCAGATGCTATTCAGGATGTAGACATGTCATGACAACGTGTTGTCTCTGTGTTACATTCTTACCTCTCAGTCTGACCGCGTAAACGACACTACAGCACAGGGGTCCCGCTATATGTCAGCTGAACCTAAAAGAGCTTCACGGGAGGCTTACACCGTGAGATGATACCAGGAGTAAACATTCGCATTCGACTATCTTCCCTTCTTATTTATCAGGACATTGTGTTTGAATCTGGTGTTCTGAGGGCCGCGGGCGCTGCACCAAGCGTACCAAGATTGGGGTCTCTTCAGGAGATGGAGATGTCCCTGAGCATATGCATATGTCAACGTCATCGAAATCTACGATGCCTGCCTCGTTTCGGTTTCTTGTTGTTATCGTCAATGGACTGTTTCCTGTCGAACTCTCTGCCCTATGCAGCCGTGAATGTACTAACCTTAGGAAGGGCCTTGCCAAGATTATTACCAAGAGCTGATCAGTGTAATTAGGTGATCATGATGCTGGAGACTCATGAGACCATTGAGAGCGGACAAAATAAACGACCAAATGGGAGGGAATCGAGGTAACCAAGGAGATGGAGGAAGAATATTCACGGGAGGACAAAAGCAGTCATTCCGTTTCTGGCGACAATACCCAGCTCCCAAATGTCGGGTCTGAGAGGACAAAGTGGGGTGGTCTTTGGACTCGGAACTAATGGATTTAAATTGTACGGAGGGACGACGACCTATCGAATGTCTGGATACAAGCTGGAGCCTATCATACACTCTGCGGTTGTAAAATGAAGAACTAGAGTTCAGAGGGAAAGAAAGACACTACATGTCGCAGGGCGGCGATGTGATATCATAAAAATGGCAGTCGTATAATTTCATAAAAAGCGTCACTCATAAGGGTTTTGATCAATGTCTCCATGCCCACAGTTCGTAAGATTGCGGATGGCTGACTTCATCAGCCTGAGGGGGATCGCATCTTGTACTTGACAATATTATCGTCAAGGAGGTTTTTATTACGCACAAATGCGTCTTTGGAGAGGCTCATCCACATGATGTGGGTTTCGAGCTCCTGATTTCACAAATTTCTGTTCATGTGATGCCATCAGCCGACTGCGGGAGTAATCCTCTTTTTATCAACACGTATCGTGCTACGGAGCAGTGTTCGTTCCCGATTTCCTGAGCGCAGACAGCATTCAAGTTAGTACCCGCTCGATGACGGGCCTGGCCTGATCTGCGGTCACGGCGGTGGAGAAGGCCCTTCCTCCCTTGGCGCCATGATCCATAAGACAATTCAGTCCTACAACAGTTTCGTTCACTGGCGGGGTAGTTGTGGCGATGATTGGGGAGGGCAGTGTCACCTTGATCACTGCGGGTGGAATGAGCCTCGAACGTCATGTAATGTAGTCAGTTCAGGTGTGCCGACTCTAGAGAAAGTTCTAGTTAGCAAGGGTGGAAGAGTTGTCGAGGTCACGGTGGCAACCTCCAATTGTACACTTATTTTGACCTGCCATTGCATGACTAGGATTCTGGATGTTCACCATATGATTGTCGATTTCGAGTTCAGAAAGTTATTGCCCGAAAGTTAGGTCGCGTTTGACGGCGACTAGCATACAGTAAAGGTCGAACAGCTACTCAACGCACACAGAACTAGCACCCACAAGCTTGCCATGCGAGACGTTAGCGTATGAGCGTTGCATATCCTCCTATCAACCTATGGTATTTCTGATCCAAGGTTCTACTACCTCACCTGCAATCTGGTCCGAGTTCAGCTCCATGAAGAACATGTGCCCATTTCCGTGAATCCCGATATTTTCCAAGCGGATATGTGTAACATCCACGCCAGCCTCTTCAAGAAACTGGACTGTGAACTCGTCATAAACTGCATGGTACCCGGATTCTGACGTGACAATAAGTACGGGAACCTTTGCAAGATGAACTAGCTGTCTTGGTGGACGAGCTTGCTGGAAACAAGTGTAGTTTTCTCCTTGCCGTAACGCGATCGGGCCAAGGTCCAAAGCAGATGAGATTGGTGGGTCAAAGGTGAGGGGGATGTCAGTCAGACCAAAAGCCCGAGCTGACTGTCTCATGAAGATCGCGTTTTGAAAAGGCGGTCCATTTGGCTCAAGGGCTACGATAGCTTTGACGAGGTTTGGACGAGCGTCACCCAGTATCCATCCAAGACACCCAGATTGGGAGTGAACCACGACAACGACGGGCTGGAATGGTCATCGGGATCGGTGTGGACTGGCAGACTGATTATTACGCACTCCAATTTTTTCCAGCAGTGTTGAACCAGCAGTTTTCATGAGCTCGGAAGTCTCAGCAGCGGAGGTGAGACCTGGTACAATGGAGTGGTAGAACGCGTCAAAGACCGGATCGCCTTTGGTTCCGCTTCCGGGCCACTGCGTATGTAAAGTAGCCTGCGGCCAAATGTCGTATTTCGCAGTGGCCGTGAATCGTGATTCAATGGTATGTGTGGTAAAGATACCAATGTCGCCGTCGACTTTGGACTGCCAGGCGGAGCGTCCCCGAGCGGGTTGATCGACAATGAATACCTGGAGAGAAAGTGAAGTCCCTTCACATTTGTTGGAGGGCAAACGCTACCTCGTAACCCTGATGCAGGAAATAGTCTGACCATCCGGGTCGTCCATCTGGCGTATTCAGCCAGTTTGTGCCAGTCATTCCATTACCATGGATAAGAAGGATAGGAATGTTACGCGTCACCCGTGCTGGTGTTAAACGTTCGACATACAGTTGCCCATGACAAATCTCTGAGGAGCCATGGGGAACATAACAACCGCCGACATAAAAGTACTGCCTCGTGTGCAGAGCTCTGCTCGAAGGATGTGGTTTTGACCTCACGGGCACCCGTGCACGTCTAAGACGATACACGAAGAAATGTTTTAGAAGGATTCCTACGATCAGCAGCCCGAAGGTGTATTTGACGAGTGGGATCATAAAAGCATTCATGCAGAGTTTCAGGCCAGACTAAGAATAATTGTTCGACTCGCCACGAATAAAAGGGATACAACTAAGGAAGACACGTAGTGACGACTCGGACTAGGAGCAACCGTATCGGAAGTAGCACTGATCTCAACGTAACAACAAGTTATTCAAGGGCCAACATGATCACACAAGCTCCTCAATGTTTCCTTCTCTTTTTCGTCTGTCCGCTTTCACCCCCTGGTGCCACACGAATAGCACCCAACACCTCTGACATTTGCTGGTCCGCGGTACCTTTGGTTTCTTGTGCAGAGACGTGATTCACAGCAGCTTTTTTGGTTTTATTCCCCAATGCAGCGCCGAAGACTGCATCAATTTCATCCTCAGGTACGCTCCGTTTTTTCGACGATCTGATCTCCGGCGTAACCGGAGCTGCTGGAGTTGAGGGCTCTGGTCGAGAGGGCGGAGCTTGTGAGCTCGGCTGATCCGTCTTCGGGGCATTGGCTTTGTTGTTTGATTGCAGTGTCTTCCACTCATCCGGGCGTCGTTGTAGCAGGTATAAATTGAGATTACGAGCAAAGAATTTTCCGTAGAACGATGCTGCGAGGAATTGCTCGTAGGGAATCAGAGAGCGTGCGATTTTTTCCTATGGGGAAAATGAGAATCGTCTCGCACGATAGTATTTTGTGCCTACTCTCAAATAAGGATCTGCAAAGGCCCAACAACGATCGCCGACTCGACTTCCTATCCGGTCATCGACGAGAGTGTGATAATGTCCGATGAGTGACATGACAAAGCGGCGTTTGCCTTTGAATGACACGGTCGATGATTCGAGTATTGCATCAAGAACCCGTGAACTCGTTGCGTTGTGAGCTATGCCTATAAGGTCTTCCATGGAGAGCGAGCTTACGCTGTGAAAACTGGAATAAATTAAAGTGAATCAGTCGTGATCTGGAAACACGAACCTGTCTACCGCTATCGAACAGTGGGGCTCTTTGAGCCTTAGGAGAGACTGCAAGATGAGGGCTCCCTGAATTTTTGGTGCTCTTGGATTCTCGACTTCGCCTTTGCGACCCAACTTTGTCTTGCGGTCTGTGTCAGGCAGAACTTCCTCTGCTGGAGGCAATGCCTGGTACTCCTGAAGGGGCTATGGAATTATGACATGAAATAAGAAGTCAAGCAGACATACCCCCAATGTTTTCAAAAGTAACAAACATGGCACAAGCTTCTCCCGATCCTCTGGACTCGAAATCTCAACAGCAGCGAAGACAGCCTAGATGAAGAGGGCTGTTAGATCGAAGGTTTTCAACGAACAGGATAAGCTGACTTCACAAACGTCCTTTTCGTGGCTTCCAAGGCTGCAGCACCTGTCTACGCAGGCGCGAAGAACTCCCGTTCTGGAAGACTCTGTGACTCACGGATTAGCGAATAATCTCATGATGCTTGGAAAACTAGACTTACTGGTCATTTTGCTCCACGACGATTCGAGCTCCTCGAGGGCATCACCAAGTTGACTGCTGTCCAGTCGCTCGACAGCTTTAGCAACGACAAAGTTTGCCACTGGGTGGAATGCTAGTCGGGCAAGCTTGCCCCGGAAATACGTAGGCCAAAGTAAATTGAAGGCTTGTCCCGGACATCGCGATACTAATGTTTCCAGCAAGTGAGAGGAAGTAGGGTCTCTGAGCAATGTGACAAGATAGTCAGATGCTTCAGGCAACGTATCGGGGTCCTCGTCTGTAGCAGATACATGGCCGTTCAGACGGGCTAGAAAAGGCGAAGGGAAGCACGTACGATATGCGGTGATCATCCCCACTAAAACTCGATCCACAAGAGAGTCAGGGAATGACGCGCCACCATGGTCTGCCTCAATCTCCAGGACCAGCTGACATCACCTGCAGTTCAGTTTGACGAGGTGGCGGATAACTCATAACACTCACCTGCAACAATGGACTGGCTACCTTGTTGGCAGCTAGAGCCCTGACCTCATTCGCGTCGAGTCCATCTTTCAAGGTCCGCACGAACTGAGCAGCAGCATCGCGGAATTCGCTTGGTACCGATGCTCTGAAGTCCTCCTTCGCCTTTCCTTTGTCACTGAAAAACACAGTCTTCATCGTGCCTTGCTTTGCTTTCCATGACGTGCTCTTCTTCGATCGTACAGACTTGTGGGCTGCCAAGTTCTCAGGGAGCACTGTTGGACACAGCAGAAGGAGTAAAGAGCGTAGCACGTGTGATGCAAAGGGGTCTATAATGAGAGAATTGAAGCTTGGGCGAATTTCCTGAGGAAAGAATGTCAAAACGCGAGATGTATAAGGAGGGCAGACTATCCACTTTACATATGTCCAGCACAAGCTGGGTCAATGTTCGAAGTTCGCCCTTGTCCTCGGAATCGGGGACTTCTGGCAGGATGCCTTTGGTCTGTAAACAACTTTCATGGCTAGGCTCACAGAAAACCAAGCGAGACACCATACCTCCCGAGAGATCGTCCAAGAAGCAACCGAAAACAATGTTTGGCAGACATGCGAAGCAAATCGATGTTTGAAGAGCGCCTCAAACCTGTCTGAGCGTTGAGTCGGTGCCATAAAGACAATATGTGACTATACCTACGAGCCGCTCAGACTATCAACGAACACTCTCCGCACGAAGTCGTCCATTGAATGTGCCATTCGCTCCAGCACAACCGAACAGTCTGGATCTGTAGCAAGCTGTTTCTCTTTCCCTAACATCTCATTGAGGGCAGCGACGAAAAACAAGCGTTTAGCTGCAGGATACGCCAAAAGGACTCATGAACATTCGAAGTTGATTTTCGGGGAAACCACATACCTTCATTGGGATCGAGGTCGTCATTCTCGTTCACGGGTTGGTGCTCGTCTTCTTGCCATGTTCGTATCTGTTCGTCGACGGTGCGGAAGTATGCTTTGATGTCGGGATCAACATACCCAAAAGGTGCTTCTGGGTGTACATCCTCTACTTTGGGAGCAGATATAATCCAGGATGGTTCCCCTGAGGGTTTTTCGTGATCTTTCTGCGCTTGTGAGTGATCCTCAGACGGATCAGGGTTGTTTGATTTCTTATGTTTCTTGCCGCGTTTCCGAAGTTCTCTGGGCATCTTGGACACAAAGTACCTGTGATAACTGCAGGGTCAGTGAACGTCACTTAGCTCGGTTCGATGTGCCTCAAAGACGAGGAGGACAACCAGTTATGAGGACCCAGAGGGACCCTTGGCACCGTGATCGATGCTCTATCACTTCAGTATCCGACAACAACAACCAGAGTCACTCATGATCAAGAGGCTTCCATGGCCCCAGCATCTTGCGCTTTGTGTCAGAACGCCAAGGCAATCTTGAAGAGACCCAAGACTGGTCAACAGATATGCAAAGAATGTTTCTTCTTCGTTTTTGAAACCGAAATCCACCATACCATCACCCAAGCAAAACTCTTCAAGCCAGGAGACCGGGTGGCCATTGGCGCATCGGGAGGGAAAGGTATGTTTACTCTCTCGAGATACATTCGTCTCAATGTATATGCTGATGCCCGGAATCTCAGACTCGACTGTGCTCGCCTATGTCATGAAGACATTGAACAGCCGATATAATTACGGTCTTGATCTCTACCTGCTCTCGATAGACGAGGGAATAACAGGTTATCGAGATGATTCACTACAGGTATGTGATCTCCACCCTCGCGTTCTTTATGACACTAACATCATTCGAAACAGACGGTGAAGCGCAACCAGATGCAATATAACATACCCCTCAAAATTCTGTCCTACGAGGAACTCTACGGCTGGACCATGGATGCGATCGTTTCTGAGATAGGCAAAAAGAATAATTGTACATTCTGTGGCGTGTTCAGACGGCAAGCTCTCGATCGAGGTGCTTCCTCGCTAAACGTCGACCATATTGTTACCGGCCATAACGCCGATGATATTGCAGAAACAGTGCTAATGAACAGTAAGTGTCACGAATCTCCAGAGACTTCGCACCTCATGTTGCGTCCCAGTAATGCGTGGTGATATCGCTCGTCTTGGTCGATGCACGATGATCTGCACCCAAGGAGAGGACACCATTAAAAGGTCGAAGCCTTTCAAGTACGCATACGAAAAGGAGATTGTAATGTCAGTCATCTAGGTTCTGTCAACTATATGCTCGTCTCAACTTTCGATAGGTACGCATACTTCAAGAAACTTGACTACTTCTCGACAGAATGCATCTATTCCCCTGACGCATATCGCGGTCACGCCAGAACGTTCCTCAAAGACTTGGAAGCTGCTCGCCCTAGCGCAATTATTGATATAATCCATTCAGGCGAAGCATTTGAAGTCAGGGAGGACGTGAAAGCGGGACAGAAGCCACAGCGTAAGCACCATATGTACTCTGACCACATCAGAGATAGCTCACAGTCTTGTAGAAACATGCAAGCGATGTGGCTATATGTCAAGCAACGAGCTTTGCAAAGCATGTACGCTGCTTGAGGGCTTAGAGCGCGGTATGGCGAACTCGGTGATAGTGAGTCCTACTCTTCCATACAAGAGCACTTGAAACCAATCCAAATGTTTTACAGACAGACAGAGCCCGGAAAAAAATGGACGCGATGGGACCTGCACCAGATAATCTAAGAACTATTCCTCTTTTCCGATCACCACTTCCCGCCGTTTCAATTGAGTCGCCAGCACAAGACCGATAACATATTATTCTAGTCTACCCTATTACTTTCGCCGTGGGCGAACTGAACTTAGCTCTAACCAACCGTGTAGAAGCCACGACGATAATCAGATTTCATGATTTCACGGGGACAATAGGTTATATCTATATCTCGGCCCAACACGAGATCATGTAGTCTACCTCGTAGGTTACAGTCGACGGACACTGTAGATCACAATCCGCTCTAGTATGATCCGCTCCATTGACTAGCCAGACGGTGATTTTCTCCCTTCCACATCACAGAAAGTCTTCACAAGGCGATCGCATTTGTCCAACAATTCTTGTGTCCGAGCTTCGTCTACCTTTGACTCCATGAGTTTCATCGTGCCAACTCGTTCACGTCCCCACCGGTCTGTCTCTGAAATGTACAGGGTGCCAACTTCGACAGGCTGATCCGTTGAGCTTGCGACGGTGCTGACGACAGGTAGGCATGCAAGGGGAACAAGTGACAAATGTACGGCGGATATGGACGCCTTGAGGGGAGTGATAGGGTGATACGGGGATCCTAGAAGTCGTGCCTGGGAGAGATCGCGTTCAACGAATGGACCTGAACGTGCGAAATACTACTTGCAATATAGAACGACATGAACATGCACATCGAAGTGACCGTTCCAAGCAGTGCACTGGCTATGTTCGTGCCAGCCACTCCTGGTAACACTGTGAGGTGTCTTACGACTGGCTTGCCATCGACCTGATCGTGGGTTGCCTCGCGATCCAAGTGTAGAGATATCTGGTTCATCTGATACTTGGAACACTCATACGAATGTTGGGACTTCACCAGCTGCCAGTCTTTGGGATCGTAGAACTCGGAGCTGGCTTCGTGGGACGACACCCACACTACTCGGGAGCCCGTGGATTTTGTGTACTTGGCTAGGATAGGTTCCAAGGCTCGGAACTAAGGCGAGACATCAATATCAATGCAACACGGCTGCCGAGGGACGCACTAGAACGTAGTGTCCAAAGACGTTACATTGCCACACCCAGCCCAGTCCATCTTGACTGACGTCGCCAGTGCTCTGGATGTAGTACCTTGGCGTAGTTACTGCCGAGACCCAGTCTGTAAGGAGATACCAGACAGCCAGCAGCCAGTCGATTTGCGCGAAGCAGGCCACTCCCGCATTGCAAATGAGATGCGAAACGTACGGATAGCTGCGACACATCTGAGGAAACAAGATGGTGATGAACTTGAAGGACCTACGTCTGAGAAATTTCATCCGCAAAGCGAAACACGCTTTGAATGTAGGACAAGTCAACAGTATGTATCGCAATGTTCAAATTCTTGCGAAATATTTCAGCGTGACCGTCATAATCTGGCAAGTTCTTGAGACGCTGGACGTGTTTGTCTACCAGGTCGTAGAGCTTAGCTCGGGCGGCTTCAGCGCGTTGTTTGCTTCTGCAGGCCAGGATTAATGTAAGGCCGTCGCATCTGATTTCGAGTCCCTCTAATGCCGGGGAGACATTGTGAAATGCGTATTTTGGTTGAGCATCTTCCGAAGTCTTGGTTGACAGTTGCAAGAGCAGACGGTGGCAAATACCAAAGCCAACACCACTGCAGAGTGCAAGTCACTTCAGTGGGAATACTTGAACAAGATATTTGACCAACCTGTTGGCTCCTGTCACAATGATGACTGGTCGTGAGTTCTGTGAGGACATGTACATGCACGAGGACAAGTTCGCATGAGTCCCACTTGGGACCATGATACGATTCTTCAGTTTCAGAGTCCGTAACCACTTTCTTCTTGTGACTTCAAGTTAGAGGGTGCTGGTAATTCAACAGCGTATGATATATGATATACGTATGCAACAACACTAAGCAAGTCGACAGAACCAAGTTAGATAGATCGCTCTCAATGAACCACTAAGCATCGGTCTTCTTCTTTTTCTTCTTCGGAGACTCTCCGTTAACAGCCGCAGCCGCAGCCGCCTTTTCAGCTTTGCGTGCCTTCTTCTTTGCCTTTCGCTCGGCTTCAGTCTCGCCATCCTCCTGCAAGTACAATCAACAATGCGAATACGGGTAGGGTGATAGTCGAAGGCCAACCTTAGGTTCCTCTGCATCAGCTTGACCGTTTGCTTCGCTTTCTCGCCGTTTCCGCTTCTTTTCTTTCTTGCCGTCCGTCGACTCCTCATCAACATCCATCTTGTCAGCGACGTCCGAGTCAGCCACCTTTTCCTTCTCGGACTTGCGCTTCGCTCTTCGTTCCTCCTTAGCCTTCTTCTTGTCGGACTTGACATCCAATACCGCTTGGATAGCCGTCTCTAGCGGCTCACGTTGGGTAGGGACGAGGTCGACAGCATCTGCGGCCGTGTTATACGTTTTTGTGTCACCTGTCATCGAGAACTTTTGTTGCTTCTTCCCGTCGTCAGCATACCGCCGGACACCAGACATGTCGTTCTGGTGTTCTAGTGCGCGCAGTCGAGACTCGAGTTTAGCACGGTTCTCAAGACCAACAGAGGGTGCTTGGTCCTCAGACTTGCCGTCGGCGTCGGTGAGAGCGTCAACACGGATCGAGAGAGCAGCTTTTGTTGCAACCATACGAGCCATCTGTGAGACTCGTTAGCGTGTGATTATGCGCTGGAGCGACCGACTCACTTTTCCCTTGAGTTTTGGAGGAGCTTGACCAATTAGTGATGCCTAAGGGCTATGCAATCAGCTGCGGTAAGTGTAGAGAAATGTTGCGTACATGGTAGATCAAACCGTATTTCGGGGTATCATGCTTTGTTTTCAGCGCACGGAAAAGCGCTTTTTCTGCACCAAGAATCTGAATGGTAGAAGCTGGGTGCTTAGCCAGGCTCAAAAGACTCCCGGCATGTGATATCAGCCTTGCACCAACAAGATCGCCAACGAGTGCCGTGAGGTTTGGAGCGATAGCATTCATACGATTGCGCAGGTATTCTGCGAGCTGAGCGCGGTATGCAGAGATGGAGATGACCTGATCACAAAGTGCGTGTATGTGTTGTATATCGCTGTTTGAGATCTCCGTACCCATCGAAATCTCGGCAGCAGCTTTAAGGACTGCCTCTAAGTCTTCCGGCAGGATGGTCTCGAATGTGGTTGTCGCTGCGTTTGTGCGGAAACCCATTGCACGAATGACTTTCGCGTAAGCGAGGTTATCCGAGATTATTTTGGCCATTTCGGGGAAATGCCAGCCGTACCATTCCTAGGAACACATGAATCACAGATGCACCAAATTTGCGTGGGCAGTCCACTTACCTTGACACGCATGGCGTAGATATTGATCTCCTTGTCCAGATCGTCGAGCAAGGCAATAGCCTGCACAATCATGGTGTCGACCTTGTTTGGAGAAAATTTTAACTTGAACCTGAGAGACGCATTAGTTACACGACGCTGGTCAGGGTGGGCGCAACTCACCGGGATAAGGAGTGACTCAAACCCAAGCTCATGGTGGCCAGGTCTTTAGGGTCAAGCCCATCCATCAGGGCTGCTATTTGGCTACGGATACCTCTCCATAGGTCGCTGTGGTCGTCGGGTGGTGATGGTGCGGAAACTTTTATGCTGAGTTTCTTCGATATGGAGTGGGCTACAAGGTATGTCAGCACAACACATGATGCAGTAAATTTCACATACCTAAGCGGGGGTCTACCACCACCAAGGACTCCTTTCCCTTGCCTTTCCCCACAACTTCTTCTGTCAAGAATTTCTTCAAGCCTTTCCCTAGCTTCCCCTCCTGAACAGCCGTGAGATCCTCGACAGCAGTTGCTGTAGAAGTAAAGCGATGCAAAGCCTTGAGTTTCAACCTTTACGAGAATAATCGCCCGTCTTCAACACAGTTAATAGACACAGGTAAACGAGAGATCGACGCACAATTTATTTGCCTTCTCCGGGGTGTCGAACTCCTTGTACAAATCGGCCGAGTCGAGTTTTGCTGAATCGCTCAACTTGAATAGGCAGTAGCCCATTGCCGTCTCGTATAGGACCAGCATCGTGAACTATCTTGACCAAAACCAAGGTATCGACTGAAAAGTAAGATATGATACCTGTTACTTTTGCTTGTGTCCTTGACCTCCGTTCCAAGATTTTTCGAGCGTGGTAATCTTGCCTCGTCGCCACGTGGATAACCTAGAAAGGCAATCCTGTAATGATGCTCCCGGGATCCCACACGATCAGAGAGCACATGGTTCCGCCGTGAGCAAGTCATCCAACAGGCGACCGAACAACGAAGATTGATTTGGTTTGTCTTCAAAACCGATAAGCTTGTTTGTTCTACTCGGTAACGCGTACACTCATACCCGTCGTTTGACATGCTCCTCAACACAGTGTTGTCACTCGCCTTGCTCGGGACTACTGTCAAAGCAGGGATCCAGAGACCTCTCACCACCAATGCCCACGCCCATGGTGATGTGTCGTCGAGCTTAGAGACGCCATTACACATTATGAACCTATCTTCTGTTCAGTCTGAAGAGTCCTTCACAGCTCTTACACATCCTCGGTTCCCCAATCACCGTGTTCGCGTCAAGAAGTCGAACTTCTGCGACCCCACCGTATCGTAAGTTTGTGCGCACCTGATCGACATATCTTCTGTTAAAAGTGTGCAGTGTCTACACCGGCTACTTGGATGTGGACCAAGGTGCAAAGCACATGTTCTTCTACTTCTTTGAAAGCAGGAGAGACCCAGCCAAAGGTAGGTTCTGAATTCCTCGCCCACAGGCCAAACGGTGAACGTGTCACTTTTCAAGATGATGTCATGATGTGGATAAATGGAGGTCAGGTTGTTACCTTTCCAAACCTCCGACTCTGAATCGAACGCACTCCAGGCCCGGGATGCTCGTCTTCGCTCGGCCTCTTGTTCGAACTAGGTGCCGATTTACCTGATTTGTGTACCAAATTTCTCGTTTGACACTCGTGTGCGACCAGGTCCTTGCAGCATGGACATCACAGGCGCTTCAGTCAATGGCACTACATGGAACCCTTACTCGTGGAACAATGAGGCCAACATCTTCTTCCTAGACCAGCCGTAAGTCAAGTCACCGGAACCATCTAACGCGTGCATCCCTCTCATCCACGTAGTGTCGGAGTTGGATATTCATACGCCGACTTTGGTGAAACAGTTGAGACCACTGAAGAAGCTGCTCGCAATGTCCACGCATTTTTGACTATCTTTTTCGAGACTTTCAAACAGTTCTCTGGGAGGGCCCTTCACCTGTCAGGCGAGTCGTATGCAGTGAGTAGATTCACTCATGTCTTGGGCCGATGTATGACCACGTACGCTAGGGCCGTTACCTTCCCGTCTTCGCCAGTGAGATAAACGACCAGAACCTCATCGCAAAGGCCGAAGGTCGCGATACTATCAATCTCCAAAGCATCCTCATTGGGAACGGTATCACAGATGTTTCAACGTAGCTTCCGGATCTTCTCCTGACATACTTTTGCTAAGCCTCAGTGTCTGTAGGCTATATGAGGGTTTGTACGACATCCAGTGTGGTACATCAGCATTAGAAGTGCCTTTCCAAACTATCAGCAATTGCGTTCAAATCAAAGCGGCGGTAGGTGGATACATTCTTTCCCCACCTCCCACTCACACCTGCGTTTTATAGTTACCAAGGTGCCAGGCAGAAATGCGTAAATATTGCATCGATCAATTTGACCACATGGGATGCGGGGCCACCGTAGAATTCTGTGATAACCATATCAGAGGACCTTACTGGGAGAGCGGCAAGTTCTGCTCCTATCGTGAATGTGTACCGACTTACGATCTCATCCAGGACGAAATGTCTATGACGTGTCAATGGTTTGAGTCACCTTACTTGAAACTTGGTGAGCCAAGTTACTGAACTTGGTGGATTCCTAGGTCTGCGAATCTCAAGACCTTTGCTACCCCGAAGATGAAGCGATCAGGGAATTCCTCGATCTGCCCAGCACCCGTGCAATGCTCGGCGCTGAAAGCCCCGGAAATTTCAGTTTGTGCTCTAGCGTGGTCGGCCGCAACTTCGTTTCGCATCTGGACAAGTGGGCGCACCACACCCAAGATTATGTTGCCGCGCTTCTCGAACGCGGCATTCGAGTTTTGATTTACGCTGGGACGTACGACTGGCAATGTAACTGGGTCGCTAATAAGCTCTGGGTCGATAAACTTGAATGGACTGGTAACGAAGCATACAACAAGGAGGAATGGAGGTCTTGGCTGGTTAATGGAGAGGCAGCTGGAGAGACCAAAAGATCTGGTAAACTGACATTCGCCAGTGTGTACGGAGCTGGACATATGATAAGTGTTTTCAACTCTACTCCTTTCGGTTCATAGCCTGACCCATAGCTTACGTCCCCCATGACAAGCCTCAGGAAGTATTTGCCTTGGTATCTAGATGGCTGGCACAGAAAGACATCTGACAAGCCTCATGTGTATCGGCTATGTCAAACTGCTGAAATCGATGCTACATTTCAGATAACCACCAGGGTGTGCTCTGAGGCCAAGGTGATCAGGTGGAAGGTGGTCGACTGGTGAGCTCTTTGTAAGAATCGACTACGCTTTGTCCCCTATGCCCGTCGGAGAAGCCCATAAATCCACGCAGCTGCTGGGTACGCATGAGTGCTATTTAGTAGAGTCTCCATAACGACGAGGTCTTTGTCTCCAAAAAATGTGAGTCTGTGACTTTTATGCAATTTCCCTAATAAGGAGCTGCATGCAAATGCAAATGATCGGTCAGTCTGGGATAAAAAGCTCGTTACAACTTGACCAGTGGTTTGTTTCCTTCCCGTCGATGGTGCAGTCTTGAGGTCAGGACTACCCTTGAGGTGCGGATCGCTATGCCTTTCTCTAGTCACCTTTTCCTCATTGCACCCTGTAGATCTCGTTTGGTTTGTTGCCCTAGAGGCGACCTGCTCCTGTCCCTTGTTTTGTATACATTCTGTAAAATTCTAGAAGTCATCCAAGCATGCAGGTCCTTCTTTTCGCTGTTTTCACTTGGACCCTCGCTGCTGTGCACGCGCTCCCATTGAAGCGGACCTCAGTAGACCTAGGGGTTTTGAGTGAGTCGCAGCTAATGATTGATCCAGGAGCCTACTTGCTGATTGTATCATGACTTCAGTGTTTGCCAATGTTTTGGAGCAGCTAGAGTCAAACTTCTATTTGCAGGCTCTTCAAACATTCAATGCTTCCAGCTTCGAGACGGCAGGATTCGTCTCATCGGAAGTCGTCATTCAACAAATTCAAACGATCGCATCTGACGAGAGTATCCATGCCGTCATTTTGGAGGTTTGTACACCATTAAGCGATGGAATATCCGTTGACCGAGACTCCCACTTTCCAGTCTGTCATCAACGCTCTTGGTGGCCAGGTCGTCTCTAGCTGTACATTCGATTTCTCTTCTGTGCTCATAGATGTCGATACGATGGTCGCTACTGCCCGCGTAGTTGAGAACGTTGGCGTCAGTGCCTATCTAGGCGCGTTGACTGCGATATCCGATCCCGCACTGGTCACTGCTGCTGGCAGCATCATGACTGTCGAAGCTCGCCACCAAACAGTACTTAACCTCTTGTCCGATGCAACGAGCATCCCCCAACCATTCGATATGGCTCTTACCCCAGCAGATGTACTTGCACTTGCAGGTGCATTCATTTCAGGATGCGACTTGGGAGTGTCAGGTCTGTCGCTTTCAGCCCCTGCAGAATGCTCTTGGCTGACCCATGCAATTTAGCAAATCCTCCGCTTACCGTCACGAGCGGTGGTTCCTTAAAGACGGGAACAAAGCTTAATTTTAGTTCTCCCGCGCTGAACGGGACGATTCCAGAAAATGTGAGCCCCCCCCATTTCACACTGTCAGGGCGAATCTGATTAGGCGGTTGTCGCCAGCAATTATCTTGTCAGATATTTGCAGGAGGGCTGAATTCGTCTGTGTTCCAGCCAATCTGTGATTGCGCCGTTCCTGCGAATATCTCTGGTCCGATGTATGTCTTCATCACAGACGATGAAAAGGCCACGGCAAAACGCTACATGGATGGGACCATGAAGGCGGTACCTTACACGAGTCATGTTGTCGCTGGCCCGGCACTCTTGTTCATTGACAACGCACCGGACCTCATCGGTAACCTGATCCGCCCTGGTCTCAATGGCACCAGTGGGAATGGAACCTTGGTTACAGTCCAGCCTGCTACGGCAACGTCGTCATTTGCTGCGCCAACCACGGTGACATTGGTAACTGGTACGTAAATATGACAAAGTCTCGCTCTAGATCTTCAATTGTTATTATCATGAAACGCAGGGACAGCAACGCATTCTTCCGCAACAGCGACCTCCTCCGCTGTAACGAGCCCCATTCCTACTTCGATGGGTTCCTTCACAACTACGATTTCTCCAACACAAGCTGGTGCTATTCTGGCTAGCTTGGCATCTGTTTCGCCAACTACCACTGGCTAAGTTGTTTCCGTGTTTTCCTTCTTAGCGATCGATCAAATTATCTAATAATTGGTTAACTACGTTTGTGGTGGAGAAGGCAACTGCTTGACAAGCAGGTTGTGTGTATCATGATCTAATACAAATCTAATGTAACATAACAAGTTCCAAAGTTGATTTGAAGTCCAGAAAAGGTGGTATCACAAGAAAGGTACAAAGTTCCATCATTCGTCGTCACTATCCTCACTCGATGACGTGCTGTCTTCGTCTGGGCTTAGCTGACCACCAGCGAACTGATTCAATGACATTGGTCGTCCAGGAGCATGCGTTGCTGCTGGTTCTGGTGACATTGCAGCCGCCAGTATATCTTCGTCTGACCCCTCCAATTGTTGTGCCATTTCTTGTTCAAACGCATCGAGGTCGATCTCCTCAGCATCATTGTCTCCCGGGGGATCACCGCCCACAACTGCATCCCAGTCGTCTTCTGAGTCAGAATCCTCCTTGACCGGGGGTGGGGGTCGCGAGGAGGGTAGGACGACAGAGGTAGACGCGTCTGGGAGTGCCAGTTGAGTAGGTGGGGGCTTTGGAGCCGGGGGCGATGGTTTTCGGCGTTTAGTTTGCCGAGCGGGAACACCAAAGTCAAGCACTTCCTCAAGGTCGGAATCCACGAGACCACGGGCGTCAGTTTCTCTCTTCGCTTTCGAGAGCTCCTTGGCTTTGATTTTGAGCTTAGGTAGTGACTCCTGCTTCATCTGAGGGACGCTGCGTGAGGCTTTGACTTTGAGAGGCGGGATTGGCGGTAGCTCTTTTGTGGACGCAATGGGTATCTGTTTCTCCTCTAGAGACTTCCTTGTGGAAGTGATCGTTGCGAGGACTTCTTCGAAGTCGTCGTCTGGTTCTCCGTCGGCATCCTCCAGCCCATCCAGGTCTCGTTCTAACTCCTTCTCCAGGTCTATGCCATCATCAATGGGCTGGGGAGTGGGCGCCGCTATTGCTGCGAGTACGCCGCAAATCAACGCTTGCTGAATGATTAAGTGAAGAGAATACTTACGCGAAGTCGCATCTCGAGGAATGGTGGATACGGAGGCCTGTGCTTTGCGGTCATAACTGAAACTCATGAACGAATCGATTTTCTCGAGCGTAAAGGTCTGCGACACCATGCAGGTTAGAGACCAGTGTGCTTGCGATTGAACTAAGAACTTACACCAAGTTCTTCGTCGTATATCAGCACGCAGTCATACTCTTTAACTGGCTGCTCTGTTCCCTTGAAAATATGACTTTCCCCTGCCTGCAACACCTCTTCAGTGGCCGTTCAGTGACATGATCACGAACATACCATACCTGCGTGCTGGGTCGCTCCACCGTGACGCTCGTAGACTCCTTCCCACGTTTTACCTCGATAGACCCAGGCTTGTCGGCGCCAATAGATTCTGGCTTGAAGTTGTCTGTAGAGAATGGGATTGAACATCCGTTACACACAGCACAGTGCCGAAGACCGAGACATACACCGGAAGGAATAGAAGTCGCGATCGGGGAAATTACTAGCGCGCTTGGGTGGGGCAATGCCCTTGCGTGCTTTGAGAGCGCGACCGAGGGAAGTGCCAATGTCCACTTTGTAGCGCCCTGTGACGGGCATCCATTGGGTAGCTTGGGAGGTCATGGTGGTTCGATGACAAGATGTGAGTGACCCGCCTTCGAGTAAATGGAGTGCTGGTGCCAACACACGGCCTTGTGCTGAAGTAAGCATCCCTGTGGTTGAGATAACAGTGTTCCCGATTGTCGGAGTCCTGAGGGGAAGCTTCTTCTCCCATCTGATACAACAAGGAGCGCCAAGTAATGCATTACAGCAAGTACAGAAAACTATCACGAGGAATCATCTTCATCGAACCGAACCTTCTTTTTCTTCTTGTTCTTTGAATTTTCCAGAACATGAGCCACACTACCTCCTTCGACCTTGGCGTGCTTCCGTTTTTTCCGCTTCTCCTCCACTGTGGGTGCTGCGTCTTCAACAGGCGCAACAAACGCCTCTGCACGTTCTGCGTGGCGCTTGGACGTAGCTTCGGCTTGCTATATTGCGCAGGCTCCTTAAAACGGGTATGAAAGTGAAGGCTAACATACCGACCTTTTGTTTTCGTTGCAGTAGTTCCCGTGCTTGCTTTTCGTGGGGCTTAAGGAAGTACTCTCCAGACTCGAGTTGCAGATCGACCTGTGCAATAAAACGATGCTAAGTGGTCATCCCATTCGTAGATAGCTTCGTCAATACCTTGCGAGGTTGTTGAGGTGGTGGGAAGGGCGTGTACACTTTCTTTGCTGGCTTTTCTTTCATGGCGGGCTGAGGATCAAGTCCTGCCTCTTTTCGAGCTGCCTCCTTTGCTGCAAACTTCTCGTTCTTCCGGGAAGTCTTTTCTGAGGTCTTGAGGTGGCGTTTTCGGAATTGAGGGAGGAAACGATCCCATGATTCGTTGGCTAACTTGGGATCCTTGGCTAGTTCTCGTCGTACCATGAGTTCCTGTGGAGCCGCTTAGTGATAGTCGGATAATATGAGAGGATCAAACCGACTTTTATTCGATATATGGGGTGGATGTTTTTCATGCAATCCAGAATGATGCGTCGGACCTCCTTTAAGGATTTATGTGGGCCCATGACACTAACGGTATTGCCTTGAACCAAAACATAGCATTGCGTCAAAAGCTCGATAGCCTAGTCCCTGTCTGTGAGCGCCCACGTGAAAGAGTCGTATCAGACTGTTTACCTTGAGAGTACTACCGTCCGGACCAATGATGCGTTGTCTCCTCTTTACGAAACGTTCTTTATTCCGCACGAGGTTTCCAATCTTGATGATGTCACACGCAATATCGTCCTGGAGGATTTTTGCGGCTTGATTGGCTGCGACGCCTCGAGCGAGGAGCTTGATCATGTCACGAGCTTTAAGCACAATGTAGGGGTCATATGTTTTACGTGTCGTGCGCACGGACATCGATCCGTGCACCAAGTCAAGCGTGCATGCGATGCCCTGCGCTCTGTTTAGCTTGAACGAAACCTAGATGTACTAGGGACCAACATGAGATTCCAGTGCCCGCGTGACGGCACTCCACACCTCCCTTAAATACTTCTCTCTGTACTTTGGAAACAGTGTTGCAAATGAAGATTCTTCGATGAATACGCCGCCTTTGTTGTCTGTTGGCAGGAAAGGATCGACCTTCCACTGCTTGCAGGTTTAGTGCAGATGCCCTCTTCGGACCAAGTTGAGTTATGCTCACGCTGGGGTAGTCGTCAGACAGTCACACTATCGAGTTCACTGGAAGAAGTAGGCTTACTGGTCAATATCATCGGTATCCCATGCTGATCGAAAGAAAGTCAGAAAGACGCAAAGACGGGAGGGGGAGACTGACGTTTATCCTTGCGGTGCTTCTTGTTCGAACTCTTAGCAGGTTCCTCCATCTGTTCTGTCATGCTTCTGTGGGTACAGTACTACTTGTAAAGGCCAATGTCAGCGGCTTGAACAGGGCAAGCTAGTCTGTTCGATGACGGCCGTCTCCTAGTGTCTCGATCAGGTCAAAAGTTATGAAGTCACGTGCACATGGACTACATAACCCTCCGAAAAGCATATAGCATTGTTTGCCAGTAACCATGGACAATCTCCCAGAAGACGTCTCACTCGAGGAAACGGTATCATTGTCATATGATGACGCTGTTCCCTACGAGGAACAAGTCTCGGAAATGCAGACTGCTGCCGCAAACACTGGTGCACGTCAAGCGGCATTACTGAATCGCATCGGCAACACTAAAGTATATCTACTCTCCGAATCTACTCAAGCTAGGACAGCGAAGGTGCGCTGATATTGTATGTCGAAATGCACTTGGTGGGCAGCAGCCTGATGCTGCACGTCTTCTCCCTTGAAGCGGAAACATTCCGAGCTCGAGGAGGATCAAGACGTTGACATGGATGAAGGTGCGTCACCGTATTTTGAAATGGTCCGTTGTGCTCCTCTGACTATAAGTGCTGTAGACTCCGTACTGAGATCTAATGCGCTCTTCCTCACCGGGTCACCAATCTCTCACCTCCCAACTACTCGAATCTTTGCGTATTCCACGCACTTCGATGCACATCCTATGGCCCTTGAATGGCTGAACGACAACAGTTGCATCTTGGTCTTCGAGTCCAAAGCTCTGGCACGTTCCGCATACCGCTATTTGCGAAAGTCAGCTGCGGAAGACATGGATGACGAAGGTTTCCTAACCGCCAAGCCTATCCCTGTCACCCTTTGGCCGCCAGAGGACAGAATTAATAAGAGCCTTGGAAAGGGCGAAGGGTTGAAGGGTGTTATAAGGATGAGGTGGGCGAAGAATGACGACGTGAAGAAGAAGGGTGCGAAGAAAGAGAGCGAGTTTTACAGGAAGTACGGGACGAATGCAGGGAAGGATAAAGATGGGCCACAGAAGCGAATGCGAGAGGAGCATTTGTCGGTGGACGCGTTGAAGCTTGACGATGACTTGGATGACTTTCTAGGGAAGGATAGACGGACGTCATATTCGCCATCATCGCCGAAGATGCACGCCGACCGTTTGGGCGAGGGCAGATCGCTAATCAAGCGCACGTCTTCACGAGAAGAGCGTGTCGACCTTAAAGACCGCATTTTTTCCACATCACACGATCGCCGCCGTCCCCGGAGTGACCTAGCATCCAGACTCTCAGATTCTAAATGGACACACTTTGGAGCAGGGCAGGGTGATTCTGAACGGGGCAAAGGTAGAGGACGAAGGAACCCTCGACCGCAAAAAACTCAGCAAGATCTTGATGACGAACTTGACGCCTTCCTGAACGAGAAACAGTAGTTGGGGTGTGTGCAGAGTTATCAAGGTCAGCAAACTGCTGACCCTTCGTATCTTTCAGATAACTCTTATCTTATGGGCGCCTCACGGATATCGTGTCAACATCAGTGTAAGATACTGTCACAATCATCACTTTGCAAAACTCTCAAGCGGTGTCTAATTGCAATGTGCGAGGCATCGACAGCATCCTCTTGTCGTATGGCATTGGTTGTTGAGGTCTCTTATTCATAGCTACAGTCGCCTTCTGGCTCGGTTGTAGACCAGGCTGCATTGTGTGCATGACGACCCATGTTCATGCTGAGTTTAATGCCCATTTTGGGTGAGGGCATCATCCAGATGCGTTCATGCAGCTGCTTAACTTCACAGCAAGGGGGTCACCTTCATCTCGTTCTGACTTGCCTTCTGTGTCTTATTTTCATATCTTCCACTCGATAATGCACTATGTCGTACACGAGCTAGACGATACTACCCTTGAAGAGTTCGAAACAGGGTTTCATGTCAAAGGCGTATCAAGTTCGCGGGTGTCAAATCATGGGTCGTGACCTCTTTCAACGAAACAGGTCATCGCCTTAAGGACATGATTGAGGTCACTGTATCGAGCACTATGCTCCCGTCGTCGATTGAGCGTTCAGGATTGGTGGAGTTCCGTAGGTACAATGGCAACATCACCACTTCTGTCGTTAGAATCTGTCTTCAACTGGTTGACCATCACAGCCATGATGACGTCAACTTGGAAAAAGACTTGCACCATGGACAGACTATCAAGAAGGGGAAACAGCGAGAACGCGTTGTTGTGCGTGTCCTGACATGAGTTATTGCCCATTGCCAGACAGTCTGCCTTTTATCTAGCGCTTTGGTACTCTCATAGTGGACATCACCAACGATACGCATTCAGGAACAGAGCAAATTCTCGCAGGGGACCTAGACGACGGAGCTGAATGGTACGGTTCCGAATACATCACCAAGCTGAGTCGCAGGGATCAACTTGCACACGACGACTACATCTCCGTTGGGGAACACTCCAAGGTGCATTTCCAGTGCATATATGCGTTTTTCCCTTTGCTCTGATGACGTGATATCCACGACCTCCGCCATTGTAGAGCCGCAAATCGTGGGCGTTGATGCATGAAAGCACTACGGACCCGTACTATGCAGACAACAAATGCCGTCGTTGGCGGCGATGGCACAGGCAGCTTGAGAAGCGCGAAGAACGGAGAAGGACGAAGAAGGCATATGAATTTACGGCGTGCTCCGAAGACCTTGCGTTGGTATTCCTGGACGAGCTGAAGATTCAGAGGTGGACGATATGAAAAAGGTCTGTTGTCGCAGTTGGACTGAGGATAGTTGTTCGGGATGCTTGGACTGCCTGTCGTAGTGTACAGGAAAGAAACGATGCATCCGCACAATGGGTTTGTCCCAAGGACCATCCCGTGTACCTGACGGAGCAAAGACCACCGAGGCTTTCGATCGAGTGTCTATCCCTTGTTTGCCCATTCCTTCGTAGGCGGTGTTTGTGTTTGACTAGCGGGAAGAAAGGATCCTGTGAGAGATGGGAGCTTAAACGAACAAGGTCATCTGCGCAACTTCGCGAACTACGGCCTATCCCCAGCCTGAATTGCAGTGGTTTCCTTTGACTGTACTCCCTAGTTTGTTGTGTTAAACTCATTAATGTGTGCATGCGTAATGTGTGATATTTCCGAAGTTCGCACTCCAACATGAGGCGTAGGGGCGATCGATGACCTAGTCAGGAATAGGGGCAATCCCACAATGGTGCTCACTGCATCCGAATACCGATGGAAACTCTTCTCTTGACTAGTGGCTTTTGACTTTTCGCAAGTATGACGAAGAAGACATCTATCAAACGCAGATCGGAAGGACTGGAAAGGAGCTCACATGCGGAAGAAGCGCTAACCTCTCGAGTGTCTCCACCACTATTGCTCTCCACCAAGTCTGACACCGACGATGAAGATGGCAGCAGTGCCAACCCACCCCAAGAGACTCACGAGGTCGACGACGGAGGGATGAGCGACAGGGAAGGATACGCGGGCCCCTCCGAAAAAGTTGTCAAGCCGCTCACTCTCGAGGCTCTTGCGATTTTCAATGCTGCCCAAGCACGCACCGGCGTGATATACATCTCGCGAATACCGCCTGGCATGCAGCCTGCCAAGGTCCGTCATCTTATGTCTCAGTATGGTGAAGTTGGAAGGGTGTATCTACAGCAAGAAGGTGGGTCATGTCTCTTGATCTTAATGTCCGAGGCGTTCGCTGAATGATGAATGACTGTGACAGACGCGAAGATTGCATATCTGAGACGAAAGTTCACCACTACAAAGAAGCCTCACTTTGTAGAAGGCTGGGTAGAATTCAAAGATAAGAAGGTTGCGAGATCTGTTGCTGAGATGCTCAATGCTCAGCCGATCGGCGGGAAGAAAGGCACCCGATGGCGAGACGACGTGTGGACGATGAAATACCTTCCAAAATTCAAGTGGAACATGTTGACTGAACAGATAGGTGAGGACATGAGTGCTATAGTCGTTACAGTGGTGCTCAAGGCAAATTCCAGCTCACGAGGCTGCTGTACACACGGCCAAATTGCGAGTTGAGCTTGCTCAGTCACGGTCGGAGCAACGCGACTATATGAGAAATGTGGAGCTTGCTCGTATACTGGACAAGCGCAACGAGAAGCGGAAAGAACAGGGACAAGGACCCCTTGAGCCTTTTCAGAGAGTAATCAAACGACTGGCTGACGATGAGGACGGTGAAACTTCACGGAAGCCAGGGAAGCGTCCGAAGGCTGTTGAGATCGCTAGATCTGCTCAGCTGAACAATGTACTAGGTAGTATATTTTGAGTTAAGTAATGCTTGTGATTGGGATTGTGTATGGCAGGAATGTGCCGACGCCACGTCAAATGTCAGATTAAGTCGGAGATTGAATGCGGAGGGAAATGGCGGGGGCCGCCCGAAATGGTTCTTGCATCGCGCACACATTGTTCACCAACGCTGAGTCGGATATTTCGACCAGCCTCAAAACATAGCAGTGTTGCGATCCAAGAGGTCTGTCTTATTCTCCTCATCATGCATACAAGCGCTCTCTTCAATCCCACTACCTCTTCTCATCATTCTTATTCTCAAACAATGGATTAAAAGTCTCTGATTTCTCTCTCAGTTCTTCTTTCTTCTTAAGATATCGCTCATGTCTTCTTGGTCTGCTTCTGCTTATCCACCTCCTCCACGGCGCTCTCGCTCTCGCTCTCCAAGAGGTGGGTACGGTCCACGACCGCCCTACCCTGATTCGCACCCTCAGGATCACCGCGGCGCATGGGACTACGACAGGGAAAGAGCATGGGCTGACTACGAGAGAGACCGCGCCGTGTACGACTATAGCAGACGTGGCAGAAGCCGTAGTCCTCCCCCGGACGAGAGTACGTGCTAATAGGAAGTATCTCGCATCTCGCTCATGGTTACAATTTTTTTCGTAGGCCGAAAGCGCCGCCGTTCTATCTCGCCTTATGACCGGGAACGTTATGACCCTCGTCCTCGGTATGGCGACGACTACGGTATATTCCCATTAATTATTTGCAGTCAGAATATCGACATTTCCTTCTGCAGATGCCCATTCTCGTGCGCACAACTATAGGTCACCTCCTCGCGTGCAGTTCCCTGCGCCTTATCCTCCTGCGCCACCTCCACCTTCGCGGCGAGCACCTGTAGACCCTCGTACTTTGGATCATTCTGCCACACTGAAACAGTATGCAGAATGGTTCAGGTATTACTTTCCACAACAGGCAACCGAGGAGGACAATGCCGACAAAGCTGCGGAGCAACAAGCAGGTGATGGTTCAAAACCCCGCAATGGTATCCGTGCACGCTGGGAGAAGTACAAGAAGGAGTTCATGTCTACACAGGTTCGTACCATTTCGTGCAGACCATCGACACCAGTACAAATACTCTCCCCAATGACGACTCTCGAGGTGGACCTGACTGAACTCTCGTATTTGTATTGTAGTTGCAAACGATGTTTGACCATCACAGAAAGTCTCCGTGGTTTGCGGAGAAGTATGATCCAGCAGAGGAGTTTGTAGCACTCCGTCGTCGCGTTAGGAGGGAGGGATGGAAGGGTCGCCTGAATACGTTTCTTCAGGACTTGGAGTTGGGCAAATTTGACCCCGACTTGAACGACCCTGAGTCTGGATCCAATGCGCAAACCAAGGACAGTACGACTTCAGGTGATGCAGGGGAGAACATGGCTCCTTCGGAGGAAGCCAAGAACGTCGCGGATGATGATATGCAGTTCAATATGGACGCTGAGGAAGATGCTGGCGATCATGAGGCTAGCCGAGTTGAGAACGGGAGAGCGGCCTTTGACAACAAGCGGAACAACCGTGGCGAAGAAATTTCTGTTCCCCCTGAAGGTAATCAAGTTATGATCCGTACTATTCCCCCGGACATTGGTCGCCTCAAGCTCGAGGAGGTGTGTTTCCGCGCGATTTACTGTTTTCTCACTTGCTGATGTACGTTGTACAGGCTTGTAGCAAGGTTCCGGGATTTATGTATTTGGCGTTAGGCGATCCACTTCAGAAACGAAATTTTTACCGCGCCGGTTGGATCAAATTCCGTGATGACGCCGATATGATCGGCGTTATGAATGAGTTGACGGACAAAAAGGTGCGCTATTCGAACAATTGTTCTCGAGCACTGCCTAGAATGTACCACTTGCTCTAGATCGAAGGATTCAAGTTACACGTGTCCCACAACCTGAAACCCTTTGTCAACCGTGTTCGCTATGTCCCCGAGGTCGCGAGTAAGCCAGACCGTATCGAGAAGGACCTTGCGAATGCGAAGCTTTTGGCATCAATCTTGGAAGAAGAATCCTCCACCCTGCGCAAACCTCCTTCGGCGTCTTCTGCAGGCGAACACGGCATGGAAACGAATGGTTGTGTAAAGCTGGAGGACGTTGCGATGGACACGCATGCAAACAACGAGGACGATCCAGAGCTAAAAGAGGTTGGATCTGAGGCACTAGAGCGGCGGATCGAGAAAATTATGGGAGACTTGCGGGAACAGGGCGCTGACGAGAAGACCTTGGAGGCGAAAAAGGTGAGCAGCCCTTTATTTGCCGAGTTCACAGCGCCCCTCATGTTATTGTTGTAGGCAGTGATTTCTCTGGACTTATATATTGCCTACCTGCGCGCAGCATACCACGCGTGCTACTACTGCGCTGTTGTTACCGATCATCTTGAAGAATTACAGCGTAAGTGCCTGAAGCACGTGAGGAAGCCCCTGTCGAAGTCTCTTCTTGAGGAGGTCAGAGCAGCTGAAGCCGAAAAGGCTGAGAAGGAAAAGAAAGTAAAGGAGGAGGAGAAAGAGATCGACGTTGCAACAACCAAGCCCGCTGAAAACAGGGACTGGAAGAGGAATGGTAAGGCACTGCAAGACTCCCGTATCCATTGCTGATCGTTTATGCTGTCTATAGATGAACGGTGGTTGGAATGGTTCGATGCGAAGATTGCCCTCCTCCTCAATCGAAATGGGGTCGACCCGCGTGACTACGGGGGTAAAAGTTATGATGAGTGAGTGCTCGTATTGTTTGCTACTTCCCAACGCTTTGATCCTCATGCCATAACAGGGAACTCTCGAAGTCAGTGGAACCATTTATAAAGCAGGAAGACGAAGGTCGTTTCAGATGTAAAACATGCCAGAAGCTTTTCAAGGCCACCTCCTTTGTTGAGAAGCACATTGCCAACAAGCACCCAGAACTCGTCAAACAACTCGATGAGGTAAGAACTGGAATTCTTTATGGGAAAAACTGATTTGATTCACATGTCGGCAGGTCCCTTATTTCAATAATTTTGCTCTGGACCCTCACAGGATTCAACCCTTCACGCATCCTCCTCCCATTACAGGCAACAGTCAGGCTCCTCCGCAGGCATATGGTATTCAGGGACCGAGCGTCTACCTTGCAGATTATGGTCGCCCCAATATCTACTACGGAGGCCACCCTACGGCATATGTACCTCCACTGCCACCGTATATGAATAGCGGATATTGGGACCATTACCCTTATCAGTACCCTCCTGGCTCTTTCCCGCCCCCACCGTCCCAGCGAAGGGAAGAAGCTACTACGGCCCGCCGTTTGAGCGATCGCATAAGCGGATATGCACCAGGCTTTGATCAGCCAATGGAGGTTACGATTCCTGCGGCGGCAGGTCTGCCTGCTAAGCCGGTCATGGCACTGGACGCTCCCCTTGGTGGCCACGAAGGTAATGGCAGAAAGAGCGGCCGTCGTCAGGGCACAGGAGGCGGCCCACCACCCCCACCACCGCCTGATGCCAAGGAGGACCCGCGGGCTGCTACGGGGAAGAAAGTTAGTTATCACGATATGGACTTGGTTGCGGAGGGCGATGTTGAACTGACTTACTGAAATTTTACCTTACACCTAACTATTTTGATAACTGTCATTCCTTTATGAAATGCATTAGTGATTTTTACATTGGCACCCCCGGCCGCGAATGCGAAATGAACCTGTTTTTGCCATGAGGAGTACGGCAACTGACCTGTGACACAAGTGACACTGGAAAAGGCAGCTAGGAGACGTCGATCGAGGGTCAACCTCCCCTCCTCTTTCCTCGCCCCCAAAATTTCTTCCAACTTGTCTCCTGGAGAGGCTGTTTCTCTTATACTCGTCTAATCGCTGTGGCCTGGAGCTTGATTTCTTGTCGACTTGCCCTTATTCGTCGTCCACATTGACCGTACGCTCTGACCGCTCATGGCCGGGGTAAAACAAGTCCTTGCTCGCCATCCTGTGTCAATCCTCTCCCATGATGATTCTGCAGTCGGACCTGAGCTTGTTGGCGCAAACAAATTTGCAGTGACCTGGCCCGCAGAGCCTCCACCACCTGTTCAGACGCCTCTAGGGCATGCGGTCGAGCGATCTGTCGTGCTTAGCTCTTCTGAGGGAGAGTCTGATCTCTCAGAGAGAGAGTTTTCTTCATCCAACGACAAACTCTCTCAAACCGAGCTTTCTGATGGTTATGATACCTCCCCCAATCACCGCAGGAGGTTTCACCAGCAACCTGTCTCTCACACGCATGACGGGAGCTCCGACACCCCGCGGCTATCGCGCACATTCTCCATGCCTTTGCCTTCCCAGCTACAGCATCTTCAGAACCCATGCAGGACTCAGGGGATTCCTCTGCTTACGACCGAAACGCCCACCTTACCTGACTCATCCTATCCTTCGCGTTTCCATGATGTTTCAGCAGAGCTCGCAGAATGTGTGCAAATGGTCGTTCAGACGCTTCTACAGATATCCCCAGGGCAGATTCTCGACCCTGCAAAGGAGCAGTACGCGGCCTGCTCGTTGTCGGTGCCGACGTCCTGCATGTCAGCCGTACTCACTACCATGAAGAATCTCAATTTCGTGTCTGCCAACATGCCGGATCTATGTGTACAAGGCGAACCCACTACCCCGCCGTCTGGACATGATACACCCCTTTCACCATCCACTCCACGCACCCCGATCACTCTTTCTGATTTTGATGTCGGAGAGATGCTCCAGGGTGTTGGCGATTCGTTGAACGGATGCGCAGCACAGATAGGCGTTGACCTTGTACTCTTCCATGCGGATGTCGGTTTGAGACACGTTGCTGTCCGAGGCGAAGAGTTTGGGCTATCAAACACGCTAACATATGTGAGCATACCCGAAGAGTAATGAAGCACTGATCGTGCTGACGCTTCCCAAGGTTATCCGACAAATTATGAACACTGCACGACAGGGTGATGCGATCGACGTTGGCCTGTCTGTCAGATCATCCTCGGATGATTCTTGCGAATCTCCAATAGCTGAGAACGCTCGCCCCCGACCGAACGGAGGTTCGCTGACGTCGAGTGCTGAAGATGGTCACATTCTTTGTACGTTCGACATAACGCATCACTTTAGACAGTTCGAGACAGGTGACGATGTGTCTACTCCTACCAATACCGGTCATCCATCTGCTCGATGCAAGCCCAGTTTCGAATCTCCTTTGTTGCAGCGACTTTTTTTGCGCACAGGGGCCTCGTTCGTTTGTGACCTCCCTATCCGAGAGAACCTTCCTGGCCGAACATGCGAATTAGCGTTCCGCCTCGAGCGCGGATCCTCTGCCGCCATCAGTGCTCGAACAACACCTATATTGGAATATAACTCGCCACTTCTCTCCGGAGCCCGGATAACCAAAGAACCGACTTTGGAAGAGCTGATGCAGTTCTCGGAAACGCTGCGAGGGAAGAAGGTGACGTTGTATGCGAAGGAGAGCAGCTCGTTTGCCCACCACCTCACAAGTTACCTCACAGCCTGGGGCATGGATGTTAGCCACATCTCATCCGAATCCGAGGTAGACTGTAACCAGGGTGTCAGTGAGAATGCTTTGTCCTCTAGCAACGGCCAAGGGGTAACTGCGCCACCGTATACAAAGTCTCGACATTGGACCCTTACAGACCACCCTGTCCCCCAGGACAGCTCTGGCATGCCGGTCAATGGTGCTCCCCGCAGCGGTCCCGCAGTGGCTTTCATTTTCATCGATGACGACGTGTCGGTTCTCCGTGAGAGAATACAGAAGTACCGCACAGAACAGCAGCCTCCACCGTTTGCCGTGAATTCACGCAGCAAACGACCGTCACTGGCCGCTCATCACAGACCAAAGTCCTCACCACAAATCGTTAGAGCGCTTGGATATGGTTCTTCTGGTTCGCAAACAACCTCTGCACATGTTGTGGTGCATTTCAGTAGCTTGGCGAATTACAAGGTCGTCAAGGACATCATTCAAACTGACCTCGCTCTCTCTACCGACGCACCATTCTTCAAGCCACCTCTCGATATCATGGTCATCCCAAAGCCTGCGGGACCGCGAAGGTTCTTGACTGCACTGCACACTGCCATAACAAAACCTGTCGTCGATCCATTCTTTGCCCCTATCGCGACTTCTCCAATAAGCCCAGGACTTCACAGCCCGCCCTTTTTCAACTTTGGGCAACCTGCCCCCCCGAAGTCTCCTCCATCGCGCCCTACCAACTACCCTCGCACGTCCTCCGATCGATCCACGAAGTCGCCCAGGGATGGGTCAGGCGAGTCTCATGCTTTGCATCCACCATCTCCCCTTGCTATGTCAGAAACGGCGGAGTACTTCCCTGATTCAGTGAAACTTGGCACCTCCCCAGCTTCTGGGCTCGTGATCTCCAGCCCAGATGGTCAACCTGCTGGCATTGTCTTTCAACCTAGAGCAAAGGGTGCCAAGACACCCGTGCCTACCTTTGGCTCCAATGAGCCGCAAAAACCACAATTCCTCATCCCCACACCGGATAGGCTACGTGGTCCAGCGTCGCGCCGACCTTCGAGCAGCGAAGACAAGAATCCATCCCAGCAGCCGCTTTCTTTTGCTGCACTTCATTCCACCACAGTGGCTACTGGCACCGTTCCTCGCCAAGACCCATTACCAAGCCCTGACGTTCCAACGGCTACGAGCAGTATTGCCGCAAAAGGGAAAGTTAGGAAGCCGTCTGTGTTAGCTGATGATGCCCCCACACCCGTCGCTTCGCCGTCACGGAAAGGAAGTCCTGTGGACGCAAGGAAGATGGCATCGCCGCCGGGGACGCCGAACGCCACCCACCCGCCGACAAATACCTTTTCGAAGAAACAATCGAGACGAGCACAAGATCAGAAACCTCTGACACCTCCAGCCATGCCTGGCAGGGCGGGAAAGGGAGCAGCCGACACGAACATTATACCGCCCATCAGTGTCCTAATTGTGGATGGTGTGTGATATGAACTATAGCTAAGAACTAAGCTAACTCCTTGGCAAAGACAATCCGATCAATCAGACTATTCTATCTACATTCATGCGGAAAAAGAAGATTAAATATGATGTTGCGAAGAACGGAGAGGAGGCCGTCCAAAAATGGCGTAGTGGAGGCTTCCACCTGATTTTAGTGAGTAACCTGGTGAAGATCAAGTTGGTAGTAACCAGACGAAATCACAGATGGACATCCAAATGCCTATCATGGACGGCATTGAGGCCACAAAAGAGATTCGGCATCTCGAGGATCTCAGTGCTGCTGCCTACGCTCCCTCGACACCTCAATCCGACGGTAGCGTCCGTACACCCTCTGACGGAGCGTCTTGCGAGTCGCGCACACTACCATCACCATATCGTTCTTCAGTCATTATCGTCGCACTGACGGCATCTTCCCTGCAAAGTGATCGAGTGGCTGCGCTCGCAGCAGGTTGTAACGACTTTCTAACCAAGCCAGTGTCTCTGCAATGGCTTAACAACAAGATCATCGAATGGGGCTCGATCAAGGCGTTGCAGATGTGGGCTGACTTGCGCCCGGACGTTGTAAAGACTATTTCAACGGAGCAAACTGCGCAGGCCCAGATCGTTGCTCGGCGCTTGCACGTACCTGAAGGGCGGCCTACACCTGTGAATCGCTCCCCTAGTCGGTCGTCATCTATGGGAAAGACAGAAGGACCCACTGGAGGCGTGCCCTTTGTTGTATCTTCTAACACCTCACCCTCCTCGGAGAAGCTGGATGCGTTGTTGAAACTGAGTGACAGTTCCACCACTACGACACCTGCAATCGACACCAAACGAGAGCGGGGCGATAAACACGAAGGAGCAACTGTATCAAGTAACATTCATTGGTGTATCTCGCGTTAGAGTTTGGTGCTGATGCTTCAGCAGGTCCAGTAATTCAGGTATTGGCAATTCTAGGTGGAGATGGCCCGGTTTGTTCAGTGTGCAATGTCGCTGATGCCAATACAGACGATCCGGATAAACTAGCATCGCCAGCTGAATGCCCAACTGAAGGATCTAGCCTTGCGCCTCCAACACCCGGTGAGCTTTCATTATCTGTTTGAGACGCTGGTCATGAACATTGTCACACAAGCAAAAGAGCATGCTGGAAGTGCAGCAATAGGTGCAGCAGTCTCTCTAAACGATCCGCCGTCGGATTCAGCAGGCGCTCATAATGAGGCCGGCGAGATCCCCTGACGGTGGTGGGCGACCTTCGGAAGACTTGTCTGGATGATTACGCCTATATTCATGCCCTTCAATCTGAAGGTCGCCGCGTTCTTCCGCAAATATTTCTAGATTATTGCTTTCTCAGTTTTATTCGTTTCTTTTTGGGGTTCATGTGTTGCCGGTGATTTTAGGTTATTATGCTCGTTCACACGATATTCACGCCGCAACGACGTACGAGCTAACACTTTTACTTTGTTTTCCTGATGGGCTTTAGAAGAATGGAACATGGGATGTTTTGTTTTTTACGTGGTATGTCTTGACAAATTCGAGAACACATGTTGGTTGATCCTCCTTGTGTGGCAAGCGATGTTGAAATCTGTCGACCTGCATCCATACCACGCGTTATATAACAGGCTATCACATGAGATGCATATTCTGCAAAAAGATAAATATTTGCCCAGGTTAGAGAGGGGCTTAAGGCGTTGATGGCGATAACCATCTCACCGTTCTGATCTGGGGTGCAGTCGTCGTGCGGCTGTTCGATGACAGTGATGATGGTATGGAACCAGCTATACTACTAATACTAATCTCAACTCGTGGACTAGTAACAACCAGTTTACGGTGAAGATATTGGGACGATTTGTTGTACTCGATTGACTAATTCGAGGTTCGCGGCTAGTGGTGCCGAGATGATGCCGAAGGGATGCCGAAGGGATGCCGAATGGCTGATGTGTAGAGACGTCGGAGTAGAAGCTATAAGGTTTTACTCCGCCATCAGCTCTACTCCGCGATTTGCGCCTACTCCCAACCGCTCATTTCTCTGCTACACCAAACTCGTTTCTCGCACTGCAAGTCTTCGTGCACACCGTTCTCCTCCCAGAACGCTTTGTCTTCCTCACCGTGTTTAACGATGAACAGTATGCACGACAGCCACAAGCGCACTTCCATTAGTCAACTTCTCAATCCCTCCTCTGATTCTTCTGGCTACTCTCATCTGCCTAGCCTTTCATCCTCTCCTGGCGTTTCTCAGTATCAACATCCCCAACACCCTCCCAATGGTCCTTACCCCCAACAACCCGAATCAGGCTCCTCATTTCACCTTCGCGCAGCTAACTGGGAGCCCGTAAATGACGATCAGGCTGCACCGAAGCGCAGACCTGACGCAGGGCCGACTGTCGCGCGCTCATATCCAATGCCACCCCATATGTACGCTGAGATGAATGGAGACGTGCCACCAAGGCAGCAGAGACAGAGAATGGACGAGCATGGAAACTATCCAATACCGGCAGGTGCATGGTCTGCGCAACCCGAAGTTTCAACTGTTCCCTACGGATCTTCAGTCGTGGCGCCAATGTACTCTGATGAACGAACTGGTGAGAACAGTTTAGGTTACCACCTATTATGTCTCCTAAATCTAAACACACACACTACTTAGCAATATCAGGAGACTACACTCAAAATAGTCGGTTACGCGCTCAGTCGAATGTGTGACGTCTCACTGACTGTATCGTTTCTGGCAGATCAATACAACCCGAATCCACAAGAGCACCAGCCACAACCCATGCATCCTCACCATACATGTAATTGTTGTTCTTGTCCTATCTTGTTCATTCTTTCCTGAGTCCTCCATACGAAGCTTTCCAGAATGCTGAGAGAGCCTCTGTTCGTGTAGCGGCGCGATTCACTGCACCGATCCCAGGGCAACCTGTTTTTGAAGTGGGTGCATTAATGCATCCACCTCCCGGAATGTTTTCCGCCATGCTGTACCAACATCCTCCGCCATCACCTCAGGTACAGAAGCGCCCATCGACAGACGTCGAGGAGGCACCCTCGCAGAAATCGAAAAAGGCAAAAAAAGCCAAAGCAGCAGATGGAAACGGTGAGATTTGCGGGCTCACTTGTTGAATATCGCATCCTCACGCTGCTGAAGCGTCCTCAAAACGTGGTTATAACGCCAGGAAAAGAAGCGAGGCAGCTCAGATCGCTGCCCAAAATGGTCAGTAATGATTTTTGTGGATCGGGACGTGTGTTCATCCCCGCACAGCACAACTTATGCCAACCGTCTCCTACGCTTCTGCCCCAGCCGACAAGGGTAAGGAACAGGCTGGTGAAGGTTGGTTCCTCAACTTGTGAGCGTCACTGTCATCTGACCTCGAAGCAGCCCCTATGCGCATTGTCACTGCAGAAAATAGTGGTCAAGGCAATGAAGCCTCCGCTCCGCTTCATCCTGAGCTTCAATTTGCCCGCTGCATGTCTAATCGATATAGATCAGAGCAATTCCCGCGGTGTGTCTCTTGCACACGCCGATGGGCCGGTGACACATGCAGATTCCAAGGCATCCGCTTCTTTCTCAAGGACAACCAGCGGAACATCGTGGGTATTAGCTTTGTTGAAAATCAGCGACCGGATGCTCCAAGCATGAACTTTCCTGTCCAATGGAATGTTCCACTGACTGAGCAGCACATTCGGCGGACGAAGGTGATTCGATTGTTCATCTAGTTCCCTTGCTACGACTCACATTAGATGTCAGAGAACTATCGCGCAAGCATTGTTACCCACACTTCGTCAGGAGCTCGATCACCTTGCTTATCCGGAAATCATACGGCGGACGAGAGAGAGTGAAGTTCGTGCCACATGTGGTAGGTTTCGTTCGCATGACCAACTCATGTTTCTCTAATGCAAATATGTTTATAGATACATGCATGACATCCATATTCTCGTGCAGTTGGATGTGCCGATTGTGCGGCCGCGAAGCATGTGCCGAGTGTTTTGAGCAGGTGAAAGAGCTAACAGAAGACAAACCTGGTGCGACGCAGGCGGAGATTGTAGCTCTCCAAGCCAGACGGGAAAAGCACGCTCACACCAATCCGTTCTTCCTGTCCTGTACGCGCAGAAACGAGCATCATGCCAAGGATTTCTCTCCAATGTCGCGATTCTGCAAATCTGAGCTAGCGCAGGCCATCAAAGACATGGACGCGCTGTTGGAGCAACCAGACGTTGATGCGTTGCCAGTCATAGGAGCTATTGATCCTGCCCTTCAAAATGGACAAACCCAACTGAATGGGACCGCAAGCGGAGCTCTCAATGACCCACCCACGGACCCAGGCAACTCAGAAACACCTGCTCCATCTATACAGATGGCTCTCGCCACTATCCAAGGAGCGGAGGCAACAGCTCCAGCTTCAACTGGTGACCAACCGAGTGGTACCCCCACGAATACTGACCTTCAGTCGCATCCTGCTGCTGGACCAACAGAATCGCCAGAACTACCGTTCCACCCCACGACGACAATTCCAGACTCAGAGCTAACGGAGGAAGTGTTCCGACCTCTTTGGAGCAAAGGGGATCCTATAGTGGTCACTGGCCTCCTTCCAAAATTCCAGATCCAATGGACGCCCGAATACTTCCTCCAGAAATACAACTCGCAGAGTTGTCTGGTCCTTGAGTGTCAGTATGACACGAACAAGCGTGTCACTGTTGGTGAATTCTTCTCGTTGTTCGGGAAATATGAAGGCAGAGTAGAGTGCTGGAAATTGAAGGTTTGCTTAATTATGCTGGATGATCCCGTGATACTGACCACGGTCCCAGGATTGGCCTCCTTCGACTGATTTCAAGACTGCATTCCCTGAGCTCTTCGAGGACTTCAGCAGAGCCGTACCGGTGCCCACATATGTTCGCCGTGATGGGGCATTGAACATCGCCTCGCATTTTCCAAGCAACACTGTTGCACCCGATCTGGGTACGTCGTTATCTGCAAGATGTGGTGCGCGTTAACCAAATATGCAGGTCCCAAAATGTACAACGCTATGTCATCATTCGAGTCTGCGGGGAGCAAAGGCTCGACTAGACTACACATGGACATGGCAGACGCTATCAACATCATGACGTCGACAGCTCCCACCCCAGATGGCAAACCTGGTTGTGCCGCATGGGATCTCTTCCGTGCGTGCGATGCGGATAAACTACGGACGTTCCTCCGGAGAAAGTTCAAAGGGACGTATCAGCACGACCCAATACACTCGCAGCAATTTTACCTAGACAGCACGCTGAGGAAGGAACTCTTCGATATGTACGGCATCAAGAGTCATAGAGTGTATCAAAAACCTGGAGAGGCCGTGCTGATACCAGCTGGGTGTGCCCATCAGGTAAATTCGTTCCTCTGTTTTATATTTATCATAACCAAGACCATCGCCCCCCTAGGTGTGTAATCTCGCTGACTGCGTCAAAGTCGCGGTCGACTTCGTTAGCCCCGAAAACATTGCCCGTTGTGAACAGCTCACAAAGGAATTTAGAGAGCAAAATCAATCGATGGCATGGAAGGAAGACGTTCTTCAGCTGCGTACAATGATGTGGTTCGCTTGGTTGTCTTGCTGTCGCCAGGAGAAGGAGATGAACGAGACTTGAGAATGTTTTCACATGGAGGTGGGTAAGAGGCATCGTACTGTAAGATATACGATCGAGTGGGTATTTTATTGCGAGGACCAACTAATATAGAGGTGCAATCTGTGCTCCTGCTTTGCCATCTGATTTCTGTACATGCTTTTCGTTTTCGAATTCAAGCTTTCAATGCGTTGTTCGGACAGAAAGTGATTCGAGGTACTTGGTCTCATAATGCGGGGAATCAGGGAAACGAATCGGCCCCTATTATATGCAACTCAGAACCGTCATCTTCCGTGTAGTAGGTGCTGCGGTGCTGCTGTTTCGCAACAGCTCCGTCGCATTCGAAATTCGACCAAACATAAACGTAGGAACTGTGATCCAACCCTTCTTGTCATCCTTCAGCACTACAACTGCCCGAGACACCACGATATCCACCCCCACAAACATGACTTCCTGGATTCAACCGCGATTGACAGCATTGTACGAGGTAGCCGATATCGATGCTTTGCAGAGCGCCTTCGGACAGCTTTTCTCAGCCGAATGCGAGGTCCTGGTCGCTCATGCAGCACAACCGCTCCAGACCTTCAAGGACACCCTGGTGTCCCGAAGGGCCTTCGTGAAGAACGTGACGGCGACGGTGGCTTGGGGCGATGTCATTTCGACTAATGACGACAAGCCCGACCAGGTGAGCCCGCGAACGCGTTGTCGATCCGATCGACTTGAAGTGGCTGATGGGTCTGGTCTTGTTGACAGCCTTCTGTCGTCGCTGGCTCCCTTGTTGTGACACGCTTTCTTCCTTTCCGCGTTCGCGTCACTCAGGCCCAAATAAAGACCCACATAAACTTCAGCGCGAGGTAAGTACCTCGCACAGGTGGTGGTTTCCGACACTGACAGACTGATAATATGATCTCTATAGGATCGAGCAAGACGCAAGCGTGGAGGCGGATGAACAAGGCGAACAACGTCGTATCACCAGTTTCTATTATACTTCGGTGGACAAAACACCACCAATTCATTTTGCTGTTCCCCGTGCTGCCAACGAGGGTGGTTCCGATGAGTAGGAGTCTCAGGCTTACGTTCTACAAGATAGTTCTCCGGTTTCGACATGTCACTGTAACATCTATAGTCATGCATAGTATTACAACTTCCCTCGCTCTACCAAGCGGGAAGCCGGGTAGTCGGTGTAACCTTTCTTCAACTCTTCCGGACTGGACTGTGGACCATGTCCATATAACGTAGTGGGATCTAGTTTGTTATCAAGGGGTGCACCGTGCTCCAGCCTCTTCGTGACATCGGGGTGTCCGATCCACAACGTGCCAAAGGCTGCAGCGTCGATTTTATTCTGTGCAACGAGTCCTTCGGCCTCTTCAGGAGTGAGCCCTGCATTCAGGAAGAGGGCGGATTTCTTGATGTTCGGGCGGTAAGACTCCAGGACGTCGTGCTGCGTAGCACGGTGTTTTCCTGTGCGGTACAATTACAAGTGAAAAAAGGGGCCACAGAGATCAACTTTGGCATACCATCTATCACAGGATTGAAGAGGATATGATATCTGACTAACGCAATGTACGCCAAGTCCATGTCATCAGCGCAGCTGATGAAGTGTTTATAGGTAGCGATGGTTTCTTCCAGGGGCATTCTGTGGAAAGATTACCATTATATATGGTAGTGCATAAAGAATAACACAAACCCAACATCGTTGTAGCCTCCGGCTGGGCTCAAACGGACAGCCACTCTCTTGCTTCCCCAGATGGAGATTAGCTCCTTGAGAATTTGAAGCCCAAATTTGCAGCGGTTCTCGACGGACCCGCCCCACTCGTCGGTGCGCTGGTTTGCGGTGGAGTCCAAGAATTGGTGGACAAGGTATCCGTTCGCACCGTGAACTATCATCGGGTTAGCATACAGAACCGAAATGACATTTGAACGCTCACGTTCAACTCCGTCAAAGCCCGCTTCCTTCGCGTTAATCGCGGCCTTTCTGAACTGTTTGATGATAGTCGTGGGGTCTGGAACTTCGGTTGGCTAGAAACACGATGAAATATAAACTTGGGTGGGAATTCCAAGACTTACAGTGACATAGCCTGGCTGACCAGGGAGGAACCTGAATTTACCGCCGCGAGCAGCTTTGGCAGAGGGAGCATATACGGGCTGTTTATATCAAGAATGGAAAGAACACCCAGGTGCACGGGACCTACCAAACCAGAAGCTTTTTGTTCAGGTGCTTCTGGATGACTTACACGCCCAACTTGATCGGATCGTCAGTGATCTGCAAAAAGCCATACGTACCTGACTTACGATGCCAGAGCTGAACAAGGGGTGATGAGCGTCGGAGATGAATTGCAGCCACCGTCGATTATGTACCTGATTAAAAATAACGGTGCCTTCAGCATGGACTGAGGCTGTGATTTTCTTCCAGGCAGCGACCTGCTCCTTGCTCCAGATACCTGGGGCGTTCTGCCACTCGGTTCTGGGACCTCGGTCAAGACACAGCTCGCAGCAGGATGAAATGGACTGTAGTGTTTACCCCTGAGGAACCACTAGGGTGCCTTCGGTGGTGATAAGTCCTGCACCGCCTCGGGCGCGTTGAGTGTAATACTCGAGGTTGAGGTCATTTGGAACATTGGTAGGCACCGATCGAGAGCGCGTCAAGGCAGACATGACGACCCGGTTCTTGAGCCTGTGTGGGCCAATTTGAAGGGGACGAAGTAAGTTTGCGAAAGTCATGGGGGTAAGTAACTAAGTGGATGTGGAAAAGTTGGGATGTGCTGTTGGTTGGAACTGGGTGGCCCTGTGGACGTTTATAATGGCCCGGGACCGTCGCAATGTTACCTCTCGGCCAATCATATGATACAGTATAGCAAAGGACGATGGCATACTGCTGACGTCACGTCCCGGAGGAG
Organism: Gyrodon lividus; assembly: GCA_014904945.1. NCBI lineage: Eukaryota > Fungi > Basidiomycota > Agaricomycetes > Boletales > Gyrodontaceae > Gyrodon > Gyrodon lividus. The sequence goes on from MU127426.1 coordinate 198,768, forward strand.
CTAGCAGACGTTGCAAATACCCCACTAATAGGTTTCTGGTCGCAATGAGGTTTCCCTGAAATCATATCCCAAAAGGAAGAGATAAAGAGCGTACGAATCGTGAGGTCGTTGCGGCGCTAGTTGACAAGTGCATCCGAGTAATGATGATCAAGGCGGCACTATAGCGATGAGTGACTAGTGATCATCATCGATCAGCCTAGACTAGCTTTATTGTCATGGGTACGCAAGGGCGCTGACATAAACCCGTCCGACGGCCTGCGGCGGGCGTCCCCCGTCGCGTCTGTCAAACGCGACTACAGTCGACGAAACCATCAATATCACGTGCACAACATTACTTTGGCGTGGCAAGAGCAAAAAAATCAAAAAATATTCATTGAGCATCGAGAGTGCAAAAGTGACTTAGGGAAAGTACAAAGTAAACACGAAGCCGTGTCTTCTGAGGAGAGTTATTCACGTATCAGTGAGATTGAAACCGCCAGAAAACCGGAAAGTACACAGTCCGATAAAAATCCAGCTCGAGCCAAGAGTACTGCCGCTTCGCGTGCGAAAGCAGCACTACGGCGTCAGGCAGAAACGCTGTCACGAAATGCTGGTGCAATGCGCTGCCAAGGCACGGGAGGCAAAGCGGACAAAACTCCCTGACGGGAGTGGGGCAGCAGAAAGTGAGAACGAGAACTTACTGTCGGTGGGTTTGAAGTCGTCATTTGATGTTCTGATCTTGACAGGATGCTTGAACATAGAAATCATTCCTCCGTTCTGTGTCTACATCCGATCAAAAGGTCCACACCAGCTCAACCCACCGTCATCAAAGGAGGCCAATCTCGAGCGGAATGTGGTTTCTGCTCTCGCTGCTGCCCTTGTGGTTGACCTTGAAAGGACAAATTTAACCTCAAAGCAAGCTGTGAATTGAATAGTTTCGTAGAATAATCAATTCATAATACATCAGTTCTTTCCATCTCCGCTAGTTCTCGGCATGACACGGCATGGTTGGATAACCTGTGCGTCACGCAATATCACATCACGTGATATTGGATGCTTGGCTGGGTACCCAAAATGAAGTTGGAAATGTTTCACGGGACGATTTGGAGTCGACTGAGTCCTCCAGCAAATGGTCATTGCGGAGCTTTTCAATCTGGCTGCCAGGTTGCACGTGTGTGAGGGAACAGACAAGCATATCTAACAATCAGTAACATGAAGACAAGGGCAACAGTGACGATGTTGATATCCATTAAACCAGATCCTACGCGTGACAACGCTCTTCAGGCAGTGAGGAAATACATCAGCGATGTCGACGATCCGTTCGCCCATAAGTTGGAGGTGCTGTTGGGTTCGTTTGGACAGAGGACACAGGTTGCTGAGATGAAGAACATGTCCCACTGCGAAAACTGACGCACAGATCCTGTCACGTGCCTAATTTGGCGTTCTACTCGTTGTCAAAATTCGAGATTCAGGTCTTCAAGCTTCAAGCTTCAAGAATAACGTATGGCATCAGCGAACAGTTTCGACCCCAGGCAGCACGTGGGTGTGCACGCAGAACGGACCTCTCACGTCTCCAGCACAGACTACCCCGGCCACTATCCAGGAGAGGACCATTCTTGGAATCTCGCTAAATTCCAAGAGGTCTGTCCCTCATACTTTCGTCTCCTTTTATCCCAACTAATGCATCACAAGCATAGAAACTGACCGTCAATGTCGAGCGTCTGTCGAATCGCTCAATAGACTTCGATCTTGTTGGTGTCGATGCTTCCATCGCGAACGCATTCCGACGAATACTCATCGCGGAAGTGCGTTCAGTCAGTTGAAGAGTGGCGTCGGCTCGTGCTGACAGGATTAGGTTCCTACTGTGGGTATAGAACGTGCATACGTTTGGGATAATACCTCCGTCATCGTAGATGAAGTTCTGGCCCACCGAATAGGTTTGGTTCCCCTGAATGTGGACCCTGCTCTCCTGGACTTCAAAGATCGTGAGTATCACTCGGACATATGTTGTGGTCTTTTCTAACAGTGTCGAATCACAGCTCAAAACGATCAAGCTACAGACAGAAACACGCTCGTCTTCCGACTACGAGCAGCCTGCGAGCGTAGAAAAAATGCACCAAAAGATGCAACAGACCCCAAAAAACTATACACTAATTCAGAGGTCCTGTCTTCGCAATTAGAGTGGATGCCTCAGGGCGAACAGGCAAATGTCATGGCCGCAAACCCACCTGGGCCGACAAATCCAAATATCGTGCTAGCGAAGCTACGTCCTGGCCAAGAGATTGACATGGAGCTGCACGCTATCAAAAGTGTCGGGAAGGACCACGCCAAGTTCTGCCCTGTCGGTGAGGATCACAGTTTCTGTCTGTTCTGCGCCTGATGAATTGACGCGTTCCTAGCCACTGCATCCTACCGTTTATTGCCCAAGATAATCCTCAACCCACAAAAACCTGTACCTCCGCATCTCGCAGATAAATTTCAAAAATGTTTCTCTCCAGGTGTCATCCGCATACATCCACGAACGAAAGAAGTCAGTGTAGACGAGAAAAAAGCACGGTTCGAGTCCATGAGCAGAGAGGTGTACAGACATCCGGAATTCGAAGGATGTGTACAGCTTGCTCGAGTTCGAGACCATTTCCTTTGTGAGTTCAGCCTCGTTCCCGTCGGTCACTGTTTGCCCTCAATTTTCTGTGCAGTCAATATCGAATCGGAGGGATTCTACCCTCCAGAACGTTTGTTACTTGAGGCGATTTTGGTGATGCGGACGAAGACTGCTGCATTGCGTCGCGCTGCTGAAGCATTGTTGGATGGTTCTCGTGGTGGGACTGGGGATGTCGAGATGGCGGAAGCAGATAGATGACTTGAGATTAACATTCCATATGTTGCACATCTGTTGTCTATCATCAATCCAGTATGTATTACAGGGCGAACTTGCTCCCTGTAGAGATCAGTCGTGGTCCGGTTACTTTGTTGAAAGCCGGCGGTCATGAATTTTTGTTAGCGAGCACATCAACGACTTCAGGTTTCAACTTACTTGTTCAAGTACTTTCAAGTAGATCTGAGTGGCTTCAGCTGAGAGGTTACTAGCCCATCTGAAAATTTTCGCCCTCGGTGAGTCCGACCTTACACTTTTCAAAGGCTCGTAGCGTTCCTGCATACTCAAGATGCTCCTTTCTCAGGGTCCCATCCATTCGATCGTCAAACGCACTTGAATTTGTCCATCCTTTGACCCATCAACGACGGCACTCTGATAAATCTCATCCACCATGCCTCGTATCCGCAAAAGTGCGTGCATTTTCTCTGGCAAGATTTCCGTCAACTATCTAACCTTTCTCACTCCACCAGAGACGTCCAAGCGTGGTACTACCCATCAACGGGAGAAAATAAAACACAAGGCCGCTGGGCAGCGGAAGAAGGTCAAGAAGCAGGCTCGCAAAGATAAAGCTGCAGGGAAGAGTGAGTGTGACATCTTTATATAGGCTGGATTTCTAGTTGGTGTTAGTGTTTGCCGGACGATGCGGGACAAGTTGTGAGATGTTACTCAATTGAATTCAGGATCTACGAGGACCTCTTTGTCTAGTTGGATCGACGTTTACTGACATACTCGTATTTTCGTTCTCAGTTATTCAGAAGAAATCCAAAAAGGACCCTGGGATCCCAAACAACTTCCCCTACAAAGACCAGATCCTTGCAGAAGTTGCCGAGCAACGTCGCGAAGTAAGCGTTTTATCCCTTCCTGTTAACCCCTCTGCTCGACCCGCTAAACCTTTCATGCTAGGCAGCTGCAGAAAAACAACGCCGGAAAGACGAAAAACGGGCGGCCGCAGCAGGCATCGATGTCGATGACCTAGAGACGACCCAAACCACCGAGGGGATCGATATCGGTGAAAATGACGGACAAGGATTCGATGGGATCATGTCTTTGCGACCGGCCCTCATGTCGTCAGCACTTAAAAATAAGAAGGACAGCAAGAATGTGACGAAGGAACAGACACCTGCTATCCCCGTTTCGCCGGGCCCTCCGACATTTCGCGACGTTATGCAAAAGGCTGACGTGATACTATATGTCGTTGATGCTCGAGATCCTGCCGCAGGGATCAGTGACGCTCTTTTGAAGGAAGCAAAAGACAAGTCGTTAGTAGTGTTGCTGAACAAAGCAGGTGGGTAGATATGCGCAGTTTCTAAGCTTTTCAGGCTTATCTCGTGCTTCAGACACTATTCCACGGGAGTCGCTTGTAAAATGGCTGGCACACTTCCGGTCATCGTATACTGTACTGCCGTTCAGAGTATCATCTGCTTTTCTACCATCCGCAACGCCATTCGAACCTCCGAGCAAGAAACCCAAAACAGTCCCAATGAACGACGCCTTAGGACTGAAAGCACTGTGGTCGCATCTGGACGAGCTCGCAAAGAAGAAAAAGAGCGACGAACTTGTTGTTGCAGTAACTGGAGTCACAAATGTGAGTCTTACTGTTACTGCGGGATCATCCTTTTTTATTTATTTTGGAAACGTCAGGCAGGCAAATCAGCGGTTATTAACTCTCTTCTCGGCGTGGATGCGCTGTCAATATATAACACGCATACGGCAGCGTCTGCTAAAGGGCCATTTACGACGGCCTTGGCTCAGGAAGTTGTCGTGGCTATACCCGGCGCCAATACCCCGAAAGTGAGATTCGTCGACACCCCTGGACTGCAATATGTGCGTGCAGAATATTCAGCAGAGAAGGAAAAAGAGGAGACGCGAGCTCGAGACATCCTATTGCGATGCAGGGGTCGCATTGACCGACTAAAAGATCCATTATTTGCCGGTAAGCGCTGGAGAGCATGATTTTTGTGGTTCATGACCTAACGGGGAGTGTCCAGTATCCCATATCGTTTCGCGTGCGGACACGCAAGATCTCATGCTGGCATACGACTTACCCGCATTCGTGCAAGGTGACCTCACCGGGTTTCTTGGGGGGCTGGCTCGCGTAAGCGGATTGATCAAAAAGGTATGTATTGTTGATGCGACTCGATCAACGATCGTCTAAACGGTAGAAATGCTGACAACAACACGACAGAGAGGCGTGCTTGATCATGCAGGTGCTGGGCGTATCGTTCTCCGAGACTGGAGCACGGGCAAGTTTGCGCGGTATACCGTGCCTCCAGGGACGTCTACCTGTGCACCAAGCGAAGACGGGGATGAGGAAGTGCTGGCAACTGTGAGAAGCAGGAAGGAGTTACGGAAAGCGGGGGATGTCAAGCTGATCAAATTGCAAGCGGGCGAGGTAGACGAACGGGATGTCGAGTGGGACGTGGCATGGGAAGAAGATTGTGGTAGTAGCATTGGAGGTGGTGACGGAGATGAGGACCACGAAGAGGAAGACGGAGATGAGGAAGAGGAGGATTCGGATGCCCAGTCCAAAATTGGTGATGGCGATACTGACAAGGGGTCGGAGGTGAACGCCGAGGAAGAGGAGGACGAGGAGGACGAAGCACCCGAGCTGTTACCACCCCCGCCAACAAAGCGGAAACGGAGAGTATCATTTGCACTGCCAATGGGTGATGGGAAACGGCGACGAAAGCGGGACTGGACGTAGATAGGACTTGCCATAAGAGGAAATGCGGTGTAGATTATACGGTGACGTCAACGTCATGACTTCGGATTTGGACTGTTGGACTGCATTGTCACAAAAAAACGCGTTATAAGCCTGGCAAGACCGTTCGAAAGCGTGTTGTTATGTTGCTCCCGTTCACAACAACATAGCTCATGGTTAAGCCAACTTTCTTCCAGAGAGTCCTTGGGAGACCTTCCCAGCGATATACACTCACAGATACGATCACTCTGACACCACCCGATGGCACCAGCGACTATCATTCTACCAAGAAAGAGCTCCTTCGCATCGCCGCCGACCTTGGCAATGAGATCTCCAATGACAACCAGCCTACTTGTCACCCACACGATCCCCACTGTGCAACCTCCGGAGAATTCTTACTGGTTCGTTGACATAAACAATTCACATTCACATATGTCGTGTTCACTCAAAATAAACCATGTTCAGGTTGCCACCTCTGCTGCGGTCACTCTTCCCTCCTTTACCAGTCCTTCAAGTCCTGCTGCTAGCACAGGTTTGCCGATCGATAATTCTGGAGACGTGTCAAGCGCGGAATCTCGAATCTCTGGTCCACAGATTCAAGACCGCCTTTCAGACGATACCAACGAAGCGTTTTTCACGCCAGAAACCTCTCCAGCTACAACTACATCTTCTCCACCATTTCAGTCTCCAGCCCAGACCCCCGCTACCACCCCTTCCAACTCTGCTGCGTCCTCGACCGCGTCTCTCACCGACTTTGTGCGCTCCTCGACCTCACTCCCTGATCACATGATGCTATCAACGGTCAACACGATTCCTGTCCTTCCCGATACACGCCGAAAGCGTGCCCCTAACTGCAAACTTACGTACACCGATGAAGATTGGGCAAAGGACGTTCGATGGCTCGTGGCCCCGCAAACCGAGGGCACAACCGCAAAACATAAGGGGAAGACCGGGAAGAGACTCAGTGCGCCACCAATGCCGAGCGTAGCCACGTCGCAGTCTGCATCCTCGCTATCGACCTCTGTGTATTCCTCGACTTCCTCCACCAATTTTGGCCGCCTATCCTCAGCCCATCCCTATACTGCAACCTCTGCTCATCCGCCACCACGCTCAGGCAAACCGAAAGGACACAGTAAGGCGAAGATTAGTACTGCGCGAACGGTTATCGGTATGTCCGCTTTACTGGAGGTGGAAGAAGATGTGGACCCGGAACCTCGTTCGTCAGACTCTATAGTCAACAGCGACAAGGCTCTAGGTCGAAAACGTTCGTTGTCTTCGTCGTATACTCGGCACCAATCGCCTGGAAATCACGAGCCACAAGTGTCGTCGCCCCTTCGACCACACAGACTAAGGAGACAACGTAGCGCGTCATCCCCGTCCCTCTTACTGGCTGGTGGCGAGACCACCGATTGCCCATCGTCCCACCTCCATGGAACTCGTAATACATCGCATACGGAGCTCTCCGCTGTTTCAGGTCCACGTCGTGCATTCAATGCGGCCTCACGCCCGCTCAGTGCAATGTCTCGTATCACGAGTTCAACTTCAAAGTCGCCATATACTTCTGCCGCTCCGAATGCCCTCGATGCCCTCGCTGCACATGTGTCAGTATCAGATTCGCACGACGCCTTGCCGTCGAGTGGAACGCGCGGATATACAAGTCTCGTGCTGCCACGGGCGGCAACATCACCCACGTTAGGCATTGACCAGGGCACGAAGCGACCTTGGAAGCTTAGTAAAGGTCGATCGGCAGGAGCGACAGTACGCGACAGCATAGGTGCTGGCCTTGGGTTGGGAGACCACGTCGATCTCACCCGACCCGGCCTCGCGCAGACGACCATGGCAAGCGTAGAGGTTGTCCGTGGTATTGCAGCAGGCTCTGGGGCAATCATGAACTCGAGCAAATCTCGCGGAAACTTATTTGGTGTGAGCTGGTTCTCGAAGGACAAGGAGAAGACGTTGGTCAGGGGCAAGGGAAAGGCTCCCCAGGATAATATGGACACCCCACTTGGTTTTACAGCATATCGCGCACCGCCTGTCTATGTTGGTGGTGGATCCGTCTTGGTGCAGGTCTGGGGAGTTGGTCTGGAAGGAACGGATGCGCGTCTCGTGGGCATCCATCCCCCACGCCCTGCTGGCTCACCACTGCCAGGTGCGCCATACGGTACGAAAGCGCCCAAGAGCAGCGAAAAGGACAAAGGGCGCCACGCACCCGTTGGTTACATTCCCGGTCGCTCCTTTGTAGGTCGTGTTTTGGAGGTAGGGTGGGAAGTTGGCGAGGGGGTGGCGAAGCGCGGAGATTGGGTCGTCGGATTGATGAATGTGCACAAGGTCTGCCTTCGCGTTTTCTGTCAGTGCGATTGTAATTGACGAAGAATGCACTCAGTGTGGCGCTTTGGCTCAGTTCATACTCGCTGATCGACATCATGTTCATCGCATTCCGCCACCATTCATGCCTTCAAGATCTCCGTTTTCTTTGATCTCCTCAGCAGGAGCAGCGGACGAAGTTTCCAGTCATGAACCCAGCCAACGCAACTCCCCGATGTTCCCTGTACCTGACGAAGACCTCACAATCAACGAGCTTGCACTTCTTCCGCTCTGCGGAGTCCCTGCATATCGTGCTGTTCGCACGTTTCATCAGATCACGCAGACAATGGGGAAGCCGCAGCTGCTTTACGATAACTCTCATAATGAAATACACCCAATCATTCCACCTCGTAGCGACAGACAGGACTTTACAGCAGGTGAAGGCCAGGAAGGGCCCACCGCGCAGGGTCGACCTTGTGATTCGAGACCGCGTGCTCTCGTTCTCCGAGCACATGATGGACCAGGTGCATTTGCCGCACAGATGCTCGTACACGAGGGATGGTCTGTATGGACCCACGTGCCTGTGCCGTTCATGCTACCGGGACCCACGCCGGACGTTGCAGATGATCTAAAAGACGAGGAAGAAGAGAAAGAGCTCGAGAAACGGAGGAGCACTCTGCGGTGCATTGAAGAGCGACTACGTGGGTGGGGCGTGGACGAAGTACTCTTCGTCCCAGTCACGTCAATGCCTCTTTCTGCGCTGTTCGAGGCTTCCAACACGGCGGTAGACGTGATGTCGTCTTGGTCATCCCCTTCTATCCACGTTCCTCGCTCATCCTCTTCGTCTCCAAGCATTTCGCCGTCGCCGTTCTCGATGTCGACGACGTCTTCCCCGTTGTCTTCGCCATACACTCATATATTCTCGTCGGGGCATTTCTCATCTGCCTCGCCTCCATCGTCGTCGTCCCATCAAAACGCTTTCATGACACCCTATTCCTTCACCCCACTACCACTCGCACCATACGATTGTGAACAAAGCTCGACCGTCTCCCTGATCTTGTATTTAAATCGATCACGTGTACGACTTGACGCGATCCTGGATACCATTGGGGGCCGTGAGATATGGGAGGCAGGCAGGTCGCTGCTCAGTCGGGCAGTTCGCGATCCGTCGCGTCAAGACGTCGACGCCCAGTTCACTACCCTCATAGGTGACACGCCGGATCGCGTCGTGTCGACTGCAGGCGACAACTTCCGTGCTGGTGTCCGTTCTCTGCGCATCGGGAGTCCCAAGGACCAGCATCCCTTCGAGGATAGTGGGTACCACGAAACCGTCACCCACGGACATGGCAAAGAGAAGAAGAAGTCGAAGTTGAAGCCACGCCCCGTCAATTACTCGTGGGTGAACGTTGCGTCCGACATTGACTGGGAAGGCAGCGACGTGCACGATACTCTCTGTGCTGTGCTGAGGATGGCGGCGTCTGATGGCGTGAAGCCTGTTGTCGCACCTGTCGACTTGCCCAACGGTGCACACAGGGATAAGGGGAAGAGAAGGGCCGTGTTTGGTGTCGAAGAGGAGCTACAAGGCAAGGTGGTTCCTTTTGAGTATACACCGGACGTGTTCCTTCCTGGAGGAGGCTTGGACCATGGTGGAACGATTGTCTCGAGGATAGTTGGGTAGGGGTTGGTTCTTCCGTGGATATCTTATGACTGATTAGTAAGTCCCTTCGTTTGTCCTTGCAAGCCATTCATCCTTTGCTGACGCTACAACTTCAGTTCTCAAATGTACGATATATTGCATGCTTGCGTCTCTGTTGCTTTACAGAACATTTTGGATCGGATTTAAGGGCACAGAGTGTATTTCTCGTCATGGTACTTTTATTATTATTCATTACTTGCCTTTTGCCACATACCCACACATATGTACGTATCACGATGACGAACAGCACACGAACGATTCGCTTGCGTAAAGTACATACTATTAGTGTATTGCAATATGCGCTTCTTGTCGTAGGGGAGATGATCGATTTGCGCAGATTTTCAAAGTTGAAGTTGTGTCGCGGGTGAGTTGGGGTGAACGTGGGATCAATTTGTGTGGTGCTCGGTGGCTCGTCATGAATCTATTGGGTGCTTCCGTGCAGTGTACATAAACATGATGTTCTGCGCTATACAGCTCTGGTATTACAAGTGCAACTACGGTACATGTATAATGGCGCGGAGAAGCTTCAACCCAACGAACTCGGGTTTTTGAACATCTACGATCCGCCAAGAGCAAAGGGCATCGATACCAAGGGAATGAGGAGACCATCATGATCAATCGAAGTTTGTAGCATCGGTTCGGTTAATCCAGTCGAGTCTGGAAAATGATCAACGAATGACCAATCGAGCAGCCGACCCGAGATGAAAGCTCCCTTGAGCGGTTGATGTTCTACTTCGAATTATGAAGCCTCGAGGTTTCCTGCCCTTTCGTTATCTTAGGGCTATTTCAGCATCGGATTGTGTTGCGACCACGATGAACGGTTGACCGTCACCGCGTACGTGGTGCACATAGCGTTGAGGGCAACGTTTTTGGTCAGCATGGGAATTCTTGCCGCGGAGGTCCTCGCAATTGCACCTTCTCCAGTCTTCATGAATGTATTACCGACACATCGTAAACTTGCCACGCGAGTCTTCACCAATACTTGATAGAGTAACACAAAGTAGTAGAGCGATACGAAAGGCATGATGGAATGGAGGGAATACAAGAAAAGTCGAGGAAAGAAAACTTGAGACTTGATTTTTCTGAGATATATCGAACCAGGCGCTGGCTTCTCCAAGACAGGAAGTAACGAGAAACTTTGCCAAACTTGAAGTCTGTTGGAGGCTTGACCGCCATGAACCCTTCACTTGTACGAGCTTGACCTCTTGCCCTTGCCAAAACAAACTGACGGAACATGACACGTTCAAAGGACAACGGTGTCGATGCTTTACCAACGGCCGCCATTTTCAGCATGATTGGAGGAGGTAGAGGCACCATTGGAAGGGCCATCGAAGTCCTTGCGAGGGCTGCTACCTCTGGGCGGGCTTCTCGAGTAGCTCCTACGCCTTCTGTAATCAGGTGAGTAACGTCCACTACGTGGTGGTGGGCTGCGACGGTCACGCCAGTCACGGCTATCACGACCATAGGGGTCTCTGTCCTTGTCCCGGTCGTGCCGACGGTGGTCACGATCACGATCACGGTTCGAGTCGCGGTTTGAGTCACGGTAGTCACGGCTTGAGTATGTATCCCTGTGTGAACGGCGATGTCCCATATATTCTCCCGGAGTAGGTGCATGAGGACGGTCGGTGACTGAATAATCCACTCGAATACGGCGGCCGTTTAGTTCCTATGTTCGGGTTAGCATCGACCATATAATCGGGGAAACAGTTCAACTGACAACGCCGTTTAGCTCCTGGATGCAACGTGTTGCCTCTTCGACGCTTGACATTTTGATGAAACCAAAGCCACGGGAACGGTCGGACTGCGGAATACAGGGTTAAGGGTTGATTATGGCGTGGACGCAACGCGCTTGCTTACCCTCTGGTCGTAGACGATGGTCACTTTTTCAACTCTTCCGAATCGACTGAACTCTTCATCGAGGTCACGCTCTTGTGTTCTGATGCTCAAGCCAAAAACCCCCAGAACCGCGGTTGGGTTGGGCGCCTGCTTTGCCTTATGAGTACCACCAGCAACGAACAAGTAAAAGTGAACATACAATAGGTGCATGGGAGGGTCGTTTGGGAGGAGGTGATCTGCGACGGTATGGGGGACTCTTAAAACCATTGCTGCGAGCCGGGCTGCGAGAGCGAGAGCGACCCCGAGGAGGCGGGGCGTCACGATCGCGAGATTCAGAGGCAGCTGGTGCGGGAGCGTTGTACGCGTCGGAATAAGGATCGACTGGGGGAGCTGCAGATTCACCGTATTGAGACTGTAAAATTTTTAGTTGTAGTTGTGGCTCCTTTACGGGAATAACAAAGACGCACCATGACAGTTCGAGTTTGAAGAAGATATTTACGCGTGTTTGTATCCAAGTCAGGATTCAAGTTCAAAGTCAAATTTGAATCCCGCAATGTAAAACTTTATTTTTGACTGCTGTATAGTTTTGTAAGCCCCCGTTTCTGCACGTTCAACATACCCAAACACCACACATCGGCAAGACCAAGATGGTGAGCTCGTCGTCTCAGATAATCTCCGGTCATCGTCCTCACAATCCTTCCGTTATGTAGGGTATCGATCTCAAGGCTCACCACGTCAAGAAGGCCCAGCGAACGGCCCCCAAGAGTGAGGACCCTTACCTCCTTTTGCTCGTCAAGGTATGCTCGCAGTATCACCCTGCGAAAAGCCCATGATTCACTGTCTTCTAGCTTTACCGTTTCTTGGCGCGCCGTACCGATTCAAACTTCAACAAGGTCCGGCAAAAGTCTGACTCGATTCTCGACATCTTGGCTAAACTGTGTTTGGTTTGACAGGTAATCCTCCACCGCCTTTTCCTCTCCAAAGTCAACCGCCCCCCGATCTCGCTGTCGAGAATCGTCAAAGAGACCGCTGCTACTCCTGATCTTGCTTCCAAAATCGTTGTGACAGTCGGAACTGTTACCGATGATGTTCGTCTCGTTGAAGTCCCCAAATTGTCCGTCGCCGCGCTTCGTTTCACTCAAGCAGCCAAGGAGCGTATCCTTAAAGCCGGTGGAGAAGTGTTGACCCTGGACCAGCTCGCACTGCGCGCGCCTACTGGCTCGAACACTGTGCTGCTAAGGGGAAAGAGGAACACCCGCGAAGCTGTCAAGCACTTTGGCATGGGCCCTCACAAGCACAAGAAACCATATACCATCTCCAAGGGCCGCAAAGTAAGTCAGCTCAATCAAGGCATGAGCATCAGAGCATCAGGTTCCTAACCGCCTCGTTCACAGTTCGAGCGCGCTCGTGGTCGCCGAAAGTCTCGTGGCTTCAAGGTATGAGAAGTTCACAAAACCGACATGGAGTCGGACAGAGGACATGTCATGTCGAGGGTCCGCTATATGCATTATGGGTTTACTACGAAACACTATCATTTCATATTCTCGTCTGCACTTGTACCCTGCCTCATTTATGCATATGCCATATCCTCGAGCGCGTGTATGGACGCACAAGTCAACTAGTTGGATAGCAATTCAACTACAGGACCATTAATCGCAAATTTTCTGAATACAGTGGGCGCCTGGGGTAAGACACAGGTGTCAAGGCGAGCGCTGTCGTATTTGCTCTCAACTCTCGTTATCGCTTTGCTCTTTTTCCATCCTAAAGGCGGAGCTCAATTAAACACTCTTGTCCTGTATGTCGTGAACTCACTGTTGCTTGGCTTATATCCATTGTATCGTCCCACTCCCGCTTCAACTTTGATGATTCTGATTGCATAGTGTCATCCATCTGATCACCCTCCTGAGAATCTGACACATTCGGGTCATGGATTCGCCATGTGGTTATCCTTGAATCTTCGCCACCAGTGACAAGCACCCCATGCTGTTCGGGAGACAACCTCAAGTTGAAGGAAGAGTGAAACTACACACGACTCTCACCTCTTCATCCCAGTGAAGGGAGCGCACGACCCCAGTATGGCCACCAGCCCAGACAGAATGTATCGTCCAAGGAGCAGCGGGGTTTGATATATCATTGCCGGTCATCAGGGCCAAATCTCCCCTGGCATAGGTGGTTAGGTGATATCTCGGTGAAGGGAACGGTGACCAACTCATTAGAACCAACGAACACTGCGAGTCCGTTTTCTGCTTTCTGGGTACAGTGCCCCTTTATGAGATAGTCGGTGACCCAACTATGCCCGTGATCGTGCAAAGAGGGGCCGCGAATGTCCATAGATGACATTTGTTCGAGCTGACCGTCTGATATGAGCCCTACAGAACGTGGCGGTGCAATAAAGAGGCGCAGACCTCATTTGACCAACAGCTGAATGTCTCCATATCACTAGCTGCCCAGACGCGTGTTCCACGTGTGTTTTGTATCCACCCACCCTGGGATACGCTGCAGCCCCAGTTCCCGACATGCAGAACAGCCTCATCTTCGTCTTCCTCCAGAGCGTTAGATGTGCTGATCAGCCCATCAGATGATGTTGACAGCAGTACTTTTCCGGAGCCGCGTGAGGACCCGTGTTTCAAGAAATGTACGGCTGTGATGTCGTCCGAGTGCGTAGAGCCGTGGGTGCGTAATGGTGCTACCGGATTGCGAGGATCCCTTGGAGAGACAAATAAGATGTTGGTAAGACAATCTTAGTCAAATAATGGGCGGACCAGTAAAGGATGAACGCGTCCTCCTTTTGCAGGTCAGTTCCTGCAGCGACCATCAAACCATCACTCGACGCATCGCAACAAAGAATGGGGCGAAGTCGGCCAGATGTTTCCACTGGTTTCAGGTCATTTCTCTGAGTTGTAAAACTACGTGTTTCCCGAAAATGTGGATAATAGGAACCCACTTTTGATGCTGGTGGTCCCGCTTCGCTCATCCCATGCTACCACACAACCATCTTTTCCGGATGAGAGTAGCATCTCGCGATTGGAGGTTCCCAGCGCGTGAATAGTTCGCAGATAGGTAGTCGCATTTTCATGACCTTGTAGAACTCCTACGCTTTGTAGACTGGTTTTATCGAAGAGATGGATCTGGTTTGATGGCGATGAAGCTGAAGCAGCGTAATAATTGCCCAGGGTTGTTAGAGAAAGCACATAACTTTCATCGGGAAGAAACGTCCGATGCAAGGTCTGCTTTACGACTTCTAGAGATGGTGATTGGAAGAGCGACATTTCGTCCGGTATGTCACGCGCGGAGAGTACTGAAATAATGTAGAGACTTTCTTACATTGGATATGTTTCCGGTGATTGCCGCGGGTGCCAGCAGATAGTGACAGCAATTTGGCTCGTTCTGTTCATTCAAGTTCTCCACAACGCTTTCCACGTCGCACTTGCCTGTTCGCGGTGACTCTCGTATTTTCCACTGAAACCTTACACTCATTTGAATCTCACACTCGTTTTGTCCTATCCCTCGTGCCTCTTTCCTTCGTTCGTGGTGCACCACCATATTCCCAGACCCAAGAAGCCCACTGTCTGGAATAACCTTTCTTATCGAGCCGTTCCAGCATTCCCTGATTGCAGCTTCTACTCATCATGTCTCATCGTGGTACGTATAATGGCGTCATGAATTAAGTTTAGCTCGTAGTGCTTACATGGATTGGCCAGCACCTCGAATTCACCGACTCCCGCAGCGCCTCGACTACAATTTGGTGCCTGCGCCGCTGGGTGAGATGCAATGCGTATCTAATGGGACTGTATCGCTCATTGTGCATCAGATCTTTCCCTTCCGCTGGCTACGGAAAAGTCTCCGCTGCCAGCAATTATCGTGACCCCGTCTTCTCCTGCGCTTGACGCTCCTGAGTACTACATTGCTTTCCTCACACCGCCTCCTAAACCATCGTTACGCGAGCGCATCACCCAGTCTTCTATGCTACAGGGGCCGCTGCTGTTCAAAACCAGAACAACGTTCATCGTCGCTCTGCTGTTCTTCATTCTGGTTTGCCATCTATTGGCTCATCTCGCGGTCCATCGTCCACACTTTGACTTCTACAAATCCGCCGACACCCTTGCCATGCACTCGGACTCGCATGCGTCTCAAAACTCGCTCTGGAATGTCGTGTCTTTTGACCTCCGATCTCTACGGAGTTCCGATATCAATGACGAGAGAAACTTCATCATTGAAGACCGATTACAAGCCACGCATCGCTGAGATTGCTTGGAGACGCAACATTTGCTCTATAATTTTCATAGAGTCCAATGCGAGCCAGGGATTTTCTCACGTACCCGTTGCTAGGAGACTCTTTCTGTTGTTTTGCTATTTCTCGAGCATCTTTCTGTTTCCCCAACCCATATTTATCTTCGTCTGGCACCTGAATTTGAACTGATTTATGTACCGCACGGCCGCATCATCACCCAACAGTTTTCACAGGCGAACCTATGAACCACTTCAACGGAACTCAGGACTCGGATCCATGTGTCAGGTCTTCTGCCAAAGGATCAAAAGAGTTTGTTGGTTTCGAGGATATGTTTATCCCTCAGCAGATTTCAACCGCTGAATTCAGGATAGGTTCTCTTGATTTCTGACGAAGCTTCTCAGAGATGTCGCCGACTTATTCCGTCTACAGTGAGCAGGATTATCGGTCAACGGACGTATCCTCATGTAGCCTGAGAGTAGGGATATGCTTCTTCAATTGCGGACTGCGAATCCCAGCCAACCATCGAACGATGTTCGGTGCTCCCGTCGTAAAGCTTGCTCAGCAGCGCCCATTCTGTCCGATTTTTCTGCCTTCAGCTGTTAGACGACTTCACGGCCATTTGAAATCTATCGGATTTGGTCTGTGGTGTCAGTAGCTCAATGGGACCCTTTCTAAGTATTTCTACATCCTCTTCATCGGCTACTCCGAGTTTCGCCCCGTCAACCTTGAACAGTATCATCGTGCAGAACGACTACAAACACCGGCATCCAGCCGTTCGTTTACTCAACCATTAATTCTGCTAGCTCGTTCGCGTTTGCCTATTCATATGTAATATCGATCGTGCCAGTGCAACAACTTCATCTTCAGTTACAACGTACCAGGACGTACCGCTCGAAACTACGCTTTTCCTGGTCCGGCCTACAGCGCAAACGTTGAGTGAGACCTCCACACCCTAGTGTCGTCGCCGACCTGTACTGCCCATTCACAAACAGATCCGGATCGACTGACGTCAAGGAAGAGCACAAGTTCAATGGTAACCACTACTTCAAGGGATTGTAGAATACCAGTTCCGATTCCGTCCGCGTCCAATGTGTTGGGGGCCTCTACCTCGGCTGCCATTCAGCAAGTAACATCAAAACATATGACAACGACGCAGGCAATCCCTACCAATATTGTTGATCGTTGAAAGGTAAGATACGATACCTCGTCAAGCTTGATGATCCAAGGAGGGTATTTTAAATTTCATTTCCTGTAGCAATACACTGCAGACAAATACTCCGCCCGCAATAACTCGTTTCTGCAACACCTATCTCCGTCAGTGGCATTATACAAGCCATGACACGTCGTCGATACGATGGTAACTATGGAGAGCATCGGCTCAGAGAGTCCCGTACCTGTCCCCCCACAACGTATCTTCTAATGCCACATCACCACATCATCAAGTGACAGATGATGCAAACCGTGTGGCTCCAGCTAACTGCATTGAAACCGCAACCGCCAGGCCCTTGTCCGTGCTCGGAGTCAGAGTGCTTGCACCGGTCGATCTCTAGGTATCGAGCTCACAGACGACATAAAGAAAGTACATTAAATTCGCCTCTGCCAGGTCCTGAAAGTTCAGGGGAGCGGAGAGAGGAAGTGCCTCGGATAAATCCAGTTTTGTTTGGACGGCGGATGGCTTCCCGTGGTGTCTCGTCTGTATACAGACCGGAACACACAACTCATTGCAGGCGAGTTGTCACAAAGCAGTAACGGTCAATCCTCTGTAAGCCTACAGTTTATCTGGGTTCCTATAACTAGCATATACATATATTACCGCTCGCGATACTGAATGCATTACTGCCTTTTGACGTAACGGCTTATTTGCAGACGGCTCTGACAAAGTTCCGTCGCGAACGGGCATGCCTCCCGCAAGTGTGCACTCGGCTGATGGTATGTCCACCTTGATCTCTGACACGTCGATGTCGATGTTGGTGGATATGGATAGATAGCGATTTCGACCCAAGCGCCAGGCAGGAACTGCAGTTCGTTTCACCTCTTGCGGAGATGGACGCTTCGTCGACGCGGTCGCAACTTTTCATTGATGTTATCTTCACCCGAACGCGGGGTCTCAGAAAGTTTGGGAGCCACGGGGCAGAGATCGGCAATCCCCTCGTGCTGGGGTTTCAAAACTTCATCCCTAAAGGAGGCCAAGGAGGCAAACGCACATTCTACTAATCTGTGTAATACTGAGTTAGAATAGGCCAAGTAATTGATCCGAGGTGGTGGTTTCAAGAAAACGAGGTGCGTGAGAATCTAGTTATTACCACGACCTTAAAGTAGATTATCCCGAACACATTTTTGGCTGGGTTCGCCTTACCACTGCTCTTCAGCACTTGGCTCGTCGTTCTAGTAGGGCGTCCTTTGCAGCGTGCACAATGGACGCACTGTTTGTTCCCCTCGCAAATCTAGCTGGAGCATCTGTCGACCAGATCAAGGTAATTGCTCCCAAGAATTCATTCGTTGTCGGTGACCCACATTCTGCATAGCTCATCTGGTGTTTGCTAATTGCCTATCCCCTTGGAAGTCTCTTCATTAGAATACCATCGTCCCAGCCCAATCTCAAGCACTTATTCAGTATATTAGTCTCGTTTTTCTTCTTTATACCCGTCCTCAAGCTCCAATGGGGATTCATCCAACTGCTTGGTAGCATCCTCGGGACTTACTATATTGCTGTGAATGTGAAGGGTTCCAGCATGCCATGGATCGTTTTCACGTGAGTTTGGCAACCAGCGCTTTCGCATATCATGCTGACACATTTCTTCCAGCCTTGTCATGGGACACCTGACTGTTAAGTGTGTATTTGCTCCGAGCCTCGGCGGTTTCTTCTGTCGTCGCTGACAGCCATCTGTAGCCACATCATACGCGCTGTCTATGGTTTGAGTTATGAAACTTTTGAGATCACTGGCCCTCAGATGGTCCTCACGATGAAACTCACGACTTTTGCTTGGAATGTTTACGACGGCAGGAGGCCTACAGAGGTTTGTTGTTCTGTGTACCTGCATTTCACTTGGCAACTCATTCGAAGACAAACCTAGGATTTAGATAAATGGCAACTTCAGAAACGCGTCATCAAATACCCAACATTACTAGAATTCCTTGGATTCTCGTAGGTCACCAGTTTTCATGGATTTTGCTCTTTCTGATTGCCTTGCGCGTCAGGTTTTACTTCCCTGGCATTTTGGTTGGACCATACCTTGATTACGCATCCTACACGTCACTAGTCGACGAGTCGCTGTTCAAGTCAGCTGGCGGCGAATCAGCTAAGCTGATGTGGAGGGCCGTACCCGACGGCAGAAAACGCGTCGCCTACCGCAAGATGTTGACCGGGCTTATATTCTTGGGTCTCTTTATTGTTCTGAACCCATCCTTCTACTATGGAATCGCCATCACACCCCGGTTCCAAGAGCGGAGCATTATCTATCGGTGAGTTAATGTTCAAATAATGACGCGTTTAACCCAACGAAACCTCTAGGATTGCGATTTTCCAATTCTGCGGCTTCATCGAGCGTTCCAAATACTACGCCATCTGGACCTTGACGGAGGCACGAGGAAATGCCCTTTGCCGATGCATGCTATGAGTTAACCCGTGTTTTAGGGAGCAAGTATTCTTACCGGACTTGGTTTCACCGGATACGGCCCCTCTGGCAAGTCACTTTGGGAGGGAGCAGCAAATGTCAAAATCCGTGACATCGAACTGCCATCGAACTTCAAGGTCCTCCTTGACTCGTGGAATATCAACACCAACATCTGGCTCAGGGAGTGCATCTACAAGCGTGTCACTCCCAAGGGTAAAAAGCCTGGGTTCAGCAGCAGCATGCTTACCTTCTTGACGAGTGCATTTTGGGTACGGCTTACATTACGTCTTTCTGATGAAATAACTGACTAGGACGGCTTAGCATGGTATCGCGACCGGGTATTACCTCACCTTCACCTTTGGAGGATTTATCACTTATGCCGCTCGGATGTGTCGCGCTGGCTTCCGCCCACTGGTTCTCCCACCCCCTGGAGCACCCACCACATTGACGAAACGCGTCTATGACTTTCTTGGTACCATAATCTCCATATTGCTCCTGAACTACGTGGCTGCCCCTTTCATGTTGTTGACCTACACGGATTCCATGGAAGCATGGTCGTGTCTCGGCTGGTATGGTTTCTGGATTGTGGGTTCTGCCATCGCGTTCTTCAATGTCGGGGGATCGAAGTACCTGCAAGGCATGCAGAAAAAGCAGACTAATGTTACCATTAGTGGCAGGAAACCTTAGACGCCAGGGTCCGCTGGTGATGAGTTGGGAAAGAGGGTGGAACTGAAAGGTCTTGATTATTATATGGATGATACCGTATCTGAGATCAATATAAGAGATAGTTTATGAGCAGACGCACTTCCTGTGTGACATGGAAAATGTCATATGTCACATGTCACATGTCAACCTCCAATCAGTGAATGCTGTGACTGACGTGACCTCATCAGCATGTGTGTATGATTCATGATGCGCCTCAAATTTCCAGGATCAATCAATCTCTCTGATCGGAGAAGGCCGTGTATAAGATATTATTCTGACATCTACTTCCCAACCAGGTGCCATCAGGTGCCATCGCGAGCTTAAAGGGACCGCCGATTGAGGACCAACAGAATATTGACGCTGGTTCGGCAAACTATCAATTACCCTCCAACTCCCATTATGCCTAGGTCCAAAGGTGCCTACTGCGCACCCTTGTGCATAGCGTGTTTCGTAGGATCGGGTTAGCTTACGACACGACTCGGTATAAGATTCCGTAGGTCCTTACCATGAGCGGCTAAGTCTTACTTCAACTTCCAACCCCACTCCTCACGTACGTTTATCCAGGCTGACATTCGACGGGGGCTGACGTACCTGCAGAATGTCGGATGTCGTCTCCGTGCCCATTTCTGTACAGCTAGCTCGTAAGTTATTCTAAGTACATCAGAATCACCCGAAATCAAAAATACTCAGCCAACTGATGCGCATTTGATCAAGTGAACATTGGAAAACAGTCTCGAGCCGGTGCACTTGGACTACTGATCTATGAACGATGTGAGTCACTCCTACTGCACTATCTGATAGCCGACCATCATCTTAACCAATGGTTCAGTGATTGTCATCCAGGAGGAGGTACTGCATGAAAGGATACAACCTAGATGCAACAAACTAACTTACTTTCGATATGACAGGTTGACCTCGTCTGGACCAAGAAAAAAGGCTGGGTCACTTATCTTTACCTTTTTGTGCGTCGCTCGCCCTCGCATCCGCGGCTGCCATCTAACTTACCATACAGAATGGCTGGCTGGCCCTGCTATGGTTGTCTTTCGATATAAGTCAGGTCGAAGCTCCTCATTCTTTGCCTGCCTGCTGACAACGGTAGATAGTTCCCCTCTTCCCAGGTGGACTAGCACCATCTAACGTACGTCTACGATCTTCTTCCTGATGGAGTTATCATATCTACAATCTTATATTGGCTTGTATAGATGTGCGCGAGTTGATTTCTCCCTCTTGCTGATCTAACGGCATCACAGATGCACAATTTATCTTTTATGTGATGACATTGTGTAAGTTATCAATGGCCCTACCACAGCTTTTACTCTAACTTTCCTCCAGAACGCTCCTTATGACTATTTCTGTGCAAGGTAATGACCCTACCATTTGAGGTCAAGCGCACTACTGATATTTGCTCTACGGGTTTAGTGGTATTGCAACTTCGGGTATGCTACTTTTGTGCTGTTCTGGCACAACTACTGACTTTTATTAGGTATGGGCAATTTATGGTCGTAGCAAAAAGATACTCTATTTCCTCATCGCGCTAAGCGTGGCGGAGGCCGCAGTAATGATTGTCCTTATAGTCATTACGATCACTCACATAGAGCGTACGTCTGCATCGAGTCCGTGTACCATCAATGAAGAAGCTCATGCACCCAATTTATAGGTCTTCCTGTCATTTCAACATCCACAGGATGCTACTACGAAGGCCTGCTTCCACTTTCCGCGGGCTTCTGGATCCCAGCGATGATAGTGGAGCCTATACTTTGCTTGCTTGTCTTGAAAAAAGCACTGAGTGCCGCGAGAGGACGGACCAGGTTGTCCGTGCTGTTGGCGAGAGACAGGTCAGTACATACTATTGCATGAGGACAGTACATTTATAACCTGTGATCTAACAGCCTGCTGTACTTTGTTGTGTGAGCGTGATTTAACAGCGAAATCGTTGTCTGTCACTCACTTAAAATACGAAGCATCTTTGCAGAACTCGTGGCATCGACGGTTGTATGGGCACACCAACCATTCTACATTAATACCGTTATGCCGTGGGTCCTTTTGTAACGTTTCTGTGGCATTAACCTCGATCTTTGTCTCTAGCTGGTCTGCTGCCATTCCGTCACTCATGGGGACCCGACTACTCCTGAACACGCGTCGACACTTCACTTCACCAGTTGCCAACATATCCGGAAGCGGTGATGTAGAGTTATCAGCATACTCGGCGTGGGAGCCTCGGCGACCGAAATCGGTATCCGTAGGAGGCGTGTCGACGCTCTTAGACGTACCGGTGTAGCCCTGCGAATGGTGGAGATGATTTGCGGTTATGATTTTTCTTTCATGGATATTTATTGACGTTCATGACCTGCCACGCACACTACGACTTTATATGTAATGCTCGAATACACCTTCATCAGTTCGTGTAATTTGTTAACGCTAATGATTTCGTGGTGTTTTCGGAACTATGTTTATGCAAGCAGGCGTCTGACGTTTGTCCATCATTCATCCCCGTGCCAAGGCTTTGGCAGGCACACAACGACGATTACGCGACTGGGTACTGAAGTATGAAACACCCTGGGGCCTGTGTGCTACATCCGATGCGGTGTGGCCGCGATGCTTTTTTGCCTGCTCTACGGACAAGTTGATCGACTCGACTCTTCGTCTTGAATATTCATGTTACCATTTAGAAGACAAGAGGGTCCGCGGATCTGTGCACTTCACAATAGCGATCATTCCTGATCAAAAATTGGAGAGCCAAGACAATGTATACCAACTCAGGCTGAAGACAGCGAAGGCTAGGAAATGTTGAGGCTGTGAAAGTGTTGCCAGTGTCGATTGTATCGCTGTATTTACGTAAGTGGGGTTTGTTAAAGCTGTTCTGGAAAGTCCAGCTATTATGTAACCCCCCCCCTCTCTGTGCCCCCCTTCAGCGGAAGGCGAACCCCGATCGTACTATCATCGTAGTCACAATGCCTTCGTAATCGAGGTTTGAGCGACCTCAGCGGTCCGATGGACGGGCCACAACGGTATGAGGCAGTCAGAGCAATCACAGTTCCGGGCTCTCGCCTCACTCGAGCGCATCTTACCACCGTCGATATGGAAATAGAATTGGGCGCAACAGCTGTCAGTGCCACGTCACATCTCCAGAAGTGATGGATCAGTTGGGCCGAAGACAATAATGCTCGACGTCATGTAAGAGGGCCAAGGAAATCAAAGAGTTCCTCCATGCGTCCGCGAGAAGTGCAGAAGCGGAAAGAAATTTCGTCAGGACCTGGTCACAAAGTGACGTTCTGGGGCACGGATTATTGCAGCTACGTACACAGATCGTTGAATGAGGGTTATTGAGGTCGAGAATCGAGATTGGTGAGGGAGGTTACCTTCACTCTCCTTGCCCAACGTGACTAGCTGAAAGTTATTGGCCTATCTGCCATGATCTGAGTGGCATCTTGCTGCGTGCCAAGTATCATCGTTTGGGATGATGCGAGAGGTATGCTTCCGCGAAGGAGACAGGTTCATCTCAGGACCGACCTTCAAGACGAGCGCACACGGATTCTCACGATACCCTAGACCGGTCCTGGTATTTCAATAATGGGTGTCAATCATTGCTGGCGCTGGGGCAGGCAACGGGTTGATTTGAACTTTGGCGACTAAGAAAAGGGTATTGCGGGGACTTCCGGGGCTTGAGTCGTTTTGTGGACCGGAAACTGCCTTGACAGATGCAGTGACCTTCGGCACGTGTTTCGGAAATGATTTATACATTAGTACTAGTCTGGTTAGTACGGCGTCTCTCCTGTGTCCTGCAAGGGCACTCCAGACATCTCACCACAACCGCCACCACCGTTTTCACATCACCATGAGCGTGTCCGTTGACGACCTCGTCGCTTCTCTTGCCGAAAACCACATAGGTCAGGAAGCCATCGACTTGGCTGCACTTCAGGCATGTACTTCATATACCCCACATTTCTTGGCGGAGGTGCTTATCTATTGGCCACCCCCGCTTTCGTTCTATTTCTCTAGGCCCAGCTCGCGCAGACCTTACTCGCGCACCAATTATCCCTCCCTTCTCCCCATCCTCACCCCTCGTCTTTCGTGCATGGGGTCAGTGTAAACATCGTCCGACGTGATCCAACGAATGTGCAGCGTTGTACTACGCCTACTGCTAGGACCCCCTCATCCACCACCTTTACCTGGCCTCCTCCCGTTCCAGAACATGCGGACCATGCTCGTAAGCGTAGCACCTCTTCCGTACGGCGACAAAGCATCGATGAAGGGTGGCATGATTCCGACGAGATGGACGAGGAACGCATTGTGGAAGACATGGTAACACTTGATTCACCATGCTCTCCAAATGCGTACCTGTGGTCACCCTACCAAGGAGATACCCATGGATCTTCAACGAGGCCGCCTTCTACCCCAGCCCCTACCCCCATGTCCGTATCAGGCATGAGCTCACCCATTGACCCGTGTTCTTCGTTATTCACATCCACCGACCCATTTTACCTGCAAGCATCGCAGTCGGCGCAGCAATCCCACTCCTCATTTTTCACCCACGTAGGCAGGCCGAGTTCCCACTCACCATTTGTGATCGGTGTTCCTTCTTGGCAACGATAATTCGCTGGGGCAATTTGAATGGGAACAACTAAATTATCTCGGCTTTTGTGTTACCCAGATGTGTACGACTCACTCCACAGCCCCCCTCTTATCTTTGTTGTACAACCATGACCATGATTTCCCCTTCCCCCAGACACTGACCCATCACCGCGTTCACGTACACCGTTTTCGTGCATAAACAAGCACGCGAGGACACCGGGACGACGTCTAAAATATGTAGAGCCTACACATGGCCGAACTACAGTGACCAACTTTTTACCGTCGGACAAAGCGCCCTACCTGTTGTAATGGCTGGGCGCTCTTCATGCACAGGGCAGGCATACTTTTTGGGTTGACCATATCCCTTCGTTGTCTGCCTTTGCTAGTGAATGCCTTGGGTTTGTTTCTATACAGACTACTACTACCTACAATCTTACATGTGTCCTCCACGATTTTGGACCATCTACTTCGACTATCATGTTGTATGCTACATTTTTGTGAACTATATACCTCCTAATATCAGCCTTCTTCCCATCGCTGCTTGTGCAATGAGCGTTGGACTTGTGGTGATTTCATAATGAGAAACCACGCAAAGACCATGAGTTCCTACTACGTACGTATGTTCCGAACGGCCATGAAATCCGCAAACTTTACATCATGGACGTAACCAGGTTTGCGGGTTTGCAATGTGTGGTTCACGTGGTTTCTAAGAATAACACTACCATTTCTCCCAGTCCCATTTCAAGTAGTACATCGCTCAAGCGCTCACGGTCAAAAGAAAATGACTCGATAGTGTGTTTCGAGTTAGAAATGGAGCCTCTAGGAAAAGGTCTGCGCTCTATATGTATCTGTAAACCGCCCCTCACATTTACAAGGTTCGATGCCTCGGAACAGAAAGCCTGCATGATGCTATTTCTAGCTCCCATTCCGTTGTGTAGCGCTTGGGACTCCCAATGTCCACTTTTATGCTGGGTCGCAGCCGAAGCTGTCCTTCTGCACAACCAAAATTCACAGATCAAGCATGCGGGATGTGACAGTGGAAGAAGCCTTACATCCTCGTTGGTAGTGCAACACAGGGCCACCAGACCGCTGCCACACTGCCCAGCAGTACTTGGGTCGCTGCAGCCAAGTCCTACAAGCTTGCTTTCGTTGGTGGGATTGTCTACGCCATAGTTTTGCATCAGCATAATCTCTGCAGAGTTGGAGCCCTATTGACGTGCATGGACACGTGATGATATTCAACGAGTCAGCTATGACAACAGTTTGACACGGAGCGTGGAGGGTGCGCACAGGTTGGCTTTGGTAACAACATTTGAACTGCGCTCCGCTTGGGCATTGCGCGACCGTCGATGAGGCGACGAAAGCAAGTGAGAAGAAAGCAACACTGCGAAGTGAGAGGATCATGACGACTTGGACGCGTCGACGTTACGAGTCTGAAATTGGAATCGGAAAACACTGCTGAACCCTCAGCCCGACGAGCAGTCCTTATCTACCCTCCCAAGCTCGCTTTCTGTTCGCGACCCTGGTCAAAACTGCTACGATTAACGATGGTGACCTGAATATCGTCTTCATGGTAGGCTCATATCTCACTGCGCAGCACTGTACGTGATATTGGTATTGGCATGTGGTGACGGAGATATGAACACACTTTCGCCACGTTTTTGCCGGTGTATACTTTCTCCGAATGATGCATGTTATAAATCTGAGGTGCTCAGACTGGGCAATTTGAGGGGGAGAGGGGTACATCTGCAACGACCTGGTCAATGCACACATAGTCCAATTCGACTAGGGCAACCTCATTAGGGCCAACACATTCGCTTTCACTTCATGCCTGTTTTCGGATCCCGACGCTGGGGATGCGTTTTTATTTCCGCATGTCATCGAGTCAAATTTAGGTGCTGCGGCGACATCGTCGTACAATAAGTATACAGCGAGAAAGAACTAGTCCTATCAGAGCTTGGAAGGATTTTCGGAACAAGGCCAGTGCCAAAAAAACAAAGCTCGTCATCGTCAGTTCAATAGGTATTTGTGATAGTCGTATGTGCTCGTCCGACCCTGAGACTATGGTTCTCTGTTGGCTAAAGAGCTCCGAGTTCGAGTGGTCTTATGCGGAGGACGGAGTAAAGGATAGCTGGAATGTCTGAGAGGTACTCATAAAGACCATCACTATTTCTGCGTCCAGAGGTCAACGCCCTCCAAAGTTTTGCCTATCCCAGTTACTTGATGATGCGTGCGAGTTCGACGCTAGCAATCATTATGTTCTCTCGCGTTTCCTCTGTCTTCAGACTTCCAGGCATTCCCAGTGGTCGGAGTCATGGTGCTTTCGATCTCTCCTTGCGTTACGAGTGCTTGTTCGGTACTTCAGTGTGAACGTGGGTTGAAAGTAATGGTCATTGGAATTGAGACATGATATGCAGAATCTAACATACACGAGATAATAACAGTAATGTAGTACAAACAGGTGCGACAGTGAAATGCTCGGTGCTTGTTCATCAGCTCGTGTACAACCTTGGTATTATTCTGCGTGATACCGGGGGGCGGGGGTATGATGGTGTCCAGCCTAGAATAAATCCTCTAGAGTCATTTGCTTTACGATATCCTGCCCAAGCGCAGGTATCAGAACGGTGAAGTAGTCGGTGAATGAGTACCAAATACTAACCGTATTCGAAACCATCAGTGCGAACTCTTCGAAGCTGAGTTTTCCGTCTCGATCAAGGTCACCTTCCATTATTGTTTTGTCAACAATCTGCTGGAGTTGCTGATCCTAGAAAACCGTGGACAAATTAGTTGTCTGATAAGTACGATGATGCCGGAGTCGTCAACGCACCTTGAGGTTGTTCCCAACCATCATCTTGAGTACGAGAAATAATTCTCCGTTGGAGATGTAGCCATCGCGGTCGACGTCGTAAACTTTGAAAGCAACTATGTCGCAAAGCGCGTGAGGATCCAAGCAAGAAATTTAAAGCGCGGCCCACATCGTAGCTTTTCTTCTCTGCCACCACGGCTACTGAAAGCGCTTAGGCCGCCGACGAATTCTTGGAAATCGACAGTCCCTCCACCACTGATATCAACAAGCAAAAAAATAATTAGATTCCGTACTGATGGGTTAAGGGGGAGTTTTTTGATCACGAGATACGCACTCTTCGTCGAAGATGGCTATCATTCGCGATGACAGTGGGTTGGTGGCGATCTGGGGTATCTGCAAGAACTCTTCACGATCTATAGACCCTGATCCATCACTATGAGGATGTGAGGGAGCTGGGAGCGCCCGGATATCGCAGCAGACGGTACCTGTCGAGTTTCATGAATCGTTTCTTGAGTCGTTCTAGTTCAGCGGACGTGACTAGTTTATCGACGGGTTATTTGAGGGAGGTGATGACTTGTATAATCCAACGTACAATTGGACCGCTTTTGCATGTCCTCCATGAACTGGGATGCTGTTCATTATTTCGTGAGTGCTGTATCATTGTTATGTTGCGAAGTGACCGACGTGTTTGACCCATAATGAATACGATGCGAGCACGTTCGAGTTGACTGGGACTGTGTTATCGAGACTTCAAGTAGTACTCGAGGAATATGTGCTGGAGAGGAAGCCTAAGCTGTAGACAGCATCATCAATCGTGGGAAAGCGCGCCATCAGCCCGTAAGGGACCAGGTGAACCGTAGTAACAGTACTTGCAAGTCGACGAGGGAGTATATGTTGCGACCATGGTCAAGCTGCAGCAGTATCACCTTGTCAGCGCGACACATTCTTGGCAGATCACACTGCCTAAACGCGTCACCGAAACCCGTTATCCTAAAACTTACGCCATCTCTTCCACGCAGAAATTCGACCCACTTGCATCGGCATAGCGTCCATCCCTACCCATATCCGTCATCTCTCCACGTCAACCACAAGGCTTACTTCAGTGGGCAGAGTGCTAATATTGACACTTGTTCTCAACCGACGCCCTCGGATGCCCAGCGGCGAACTATCTATGCCTTATCGACCCCTCCTGGCAAAGGAGGTGTTGCTGTCATCAGGATATCAGGGCCCGACGCTCACAAGGTCCGGAAAGCTGTCACTCGTGCCGTCCGCCCCCGTGCTACCAACAAGGTACCTGTCCCATGGGTCGCGGAGCTTCGTGAGGTCATTGACCCTGTCACCCGAGACAAACTCGACGACGGGTTAGTCCTCTTCTTTAAGGGTGAGTAAATACCTCTCAGAAATATAATGGCTTGATTTGACACCTGGTACAGGTCCTAAGTCCTTCACTACCGAGGATGTTCTCGAACTGCAGGTTCACTCAGGCCGAGCAGTGCTTTCTTCTATCCTTCAGGCACTGTCAAAGTTGCCATACTGCCGCCCGGCGCAAGCAGGGGAGTTCACCCGTCGTGCCTTTGAAGGTGGGCGAGTAGATCTGACTCAGGTAGAGGGTTTGCGGGACTTGATCGACGCCGAGACAGAGGCTCAAAGGCGCTTCGCAGTGAATAGTGTAGCCGTAGGTGTCATCATCTGTATCAAATCATCTTTTCGCGCTAATCAGTTCATGTCCTAGGGCGTTCAACGAGCTCGGTTTGATGCTTTGAGAGCTCAAATCCTGGATTGTCTCATGTACGTTGAAGGGTTCATCGACTTTGGCGAGGACGTCGACGAGCTAGGGCAAGAACAGATGTTCGAACAAGGTCGGTTTACTGCAAGGCGTTTCCTCTGCATGAAACTCGGTACTCAGCCAAGTTCAAGCCTGCATCTGTGCTCAGGAGATCATACAATCCATCCGTTTGCATCTGTCTGACAATCGCAGAGGAGAAATCCTTCGTGCTGGTATCAAACTGGCTATCTTTGGGCCTCCGAATGCAGGGAAGAGCAGCCTGTTCAATTTCCTCGGTGCGTGCAAATGCTCCCTTTGCTCATGTTCCGTTGTCTTACCCTGTCCGTACATTGCAACCGTGGTTTGCCCCTCGCATTCTGCAACTTTCATATAGCCGAGAGAGATGCTGCAATCATATCTCCAATTCCAGGGACTACGAGGGACGTGCTGAGCCTCACCCTTGATATCGGAGGTTTGCCTGTCGTATTGAATGATACTGCGGGGATTCGGAAGACAACTGCGGACGTTGTAGAAAGAATCGGTATCGAGCGAGCTGGGGATGTGTGAGCCCAATTTGACTCATATGATTTGATCCGACCTAACGCCGTCTACTGGAAATATTAGCGTCGGAACATCAGACGTTTCCATTTGCGTCCTTTCCCTAGACGAAGTCCTATCACGAACAGCGGAGGGCGAAGCAAAGATTAAAATCCCGGAAGATGTCATCAACCATTTGAAACCTGACACGATCTTCCTTTTCAACAAATCCGACCTTGCCCTCGATTCATTATCATCAGATGACTTTTGGGAACCACTGAAACGTGCTCTGCCTCAGACCGCTCCAGATGCCACGCCGAAGCCGTGGAACATAAGCCTTCATACAGGCGAGGGAACGCAAGAATTTTTGGATGGTCTTGCGTCGTTGCTCAAGGATAGATACGCGTAAGTTATAGGTCGACAATCGCGCTCATTCTGTCTTCCTCACGTAACCACTTAAGGTTCTCTGAGACCATGTCTCTTGATGAATCTCCACTTGTTACTCAAGCACGACACCGAGACTATCTCGAATCCACAGTCAGGCATCTAGAGGAGTTCAAGTCGTTCCGTAAGTCATTCACTGCGTGCAAGATTTCAGCCACACTCTGACGCGTGCTTTTCCATAGCACTATCACAGATTGACATCGCTGCAGAATCCTTGCGTTATGCCGCTCGTGCAATCGGAGCAGTGTCTGGACTGGGTGTCAGTACCGAGGAGGTTTTGGGCGCAATCTTCAGTTCCTTCTGTGTTGGGAAGTGATGAGATTTGAGCAAGACTTGTTTGCAGTTCCCTACCTTGCAAATAATTTTTCTTACATGTAACAGCTAAACATTGAGCATGGACCCCATGCTAAGAAAGCAATCGATATGTCAAATGCACAATGGCAACGTGTGCTGCGTGACTATTGGAAAGGGAAGAATAGGGTATAGAAAGCAAACATCAACGTTCAGCATCCACCAATCTTCGCTATTAAAAGGCCGGGAACGGCCATGTGAGTATGATCTTCGCAGCCCGTCGGCGCAGGTGATTTCTATCTCCAAAGGGTATTTCTTCTAATTCGGAGAGCTGCTTAACGCCTTCACGCAGCGCTAGGGTCTGAGAGACACCGCAAGTGAACATCACGAACAAATGAGATATGGAGTGACTAACCATCGGACTACCTGCATCCAAATTGTCTTTGACAGATTCTATTTCCGCGAGGATGATGCTCAAAGTCTCCAGAGCCTACGCAGGAATCAGCGATGAAGGCAAAGAATATGATTCAAAGAAAACAGTAAGCGTACCTCTTCCTTGATGTGAACTTTACCTTTGACGAGACGCTGCAAAGCAACAATCCATCCACTCAATTGTTCCCCGCCAATCTCGACTTTCGGCTTCTTCGTCATTGGACCGCCTTCGTTCTCTTCCAGAGTCTGGGAAAGCTGGCGTTTCCCGGAGACATTGTGAGTCGTGGAATAGTCGATGGCCTGGAGATCGGGAGATTGGCTGGTGAACTCGGTGCTGGAGTCAGGGCTCTCTCCGCTTGTGCTGTCTGGGTATACGTGGTGAGATGTAGACGTGGTGAATTCGCTTGGGGTCGGACAAAGTTCACCATTGGGTTCATCAAGGGGAGTGGAGAAAATGTCATGTCCATATCCTGTCTAGGAAGAGGTAACGAATATGTTAGCACACAAACCAAGCACACCACATCAACCACAGGACTAGCTACTCACCGATCTCGGCTGTGCACCCCTATCCACTCGAACAGTGGCGTCCTCCCCAAACATAAGGTTCAGCCGCTGCCTGAACTTTGCTCCCCGGGACAAATACGGCGTAAGCACCGCAGACGGCTCCACCTTCCTGGGGAGTCTCAATGTCGACATGGGTCGTTCATTCTCTACCTTCGTCGGGAGCACCATAACACGACCTTCCGCCGGAGCCCTATCGTCATGCCCTCCTGCCTCGTCCCTCACCGCGACCTTATCAGAGATTGCATTCGCACCTTCCCACTGGCCAACGGGATCCATCTCTTTGACCCCAAAGCTCGGTTCAACGTTCCAGGCGACAGGTGCGAGTACCGTCCCAAGCGCCGCGTCGACAAATGCCGCATTTGCCTCGTACGAGATTGGTTTGATTCGCCTACTAGTAGGTTTGCGTCGCGTAACGACCTCCGGGACGAGGGCCGTATTGGACGTGGACTCGGAGGCATTCTCAGAGGAAACCCGGGCTGTCGCACGCGTAAGACGATGTTTTTTGGGAAGACGAGGGGCAAGGAGGCGGTTGTTCAGGTTCGGTTGTTCATCTTCAGGTTCGGTAGTAGTCTCGACATCCGTTGGCAGGACAATAGACGTGTTGTCGTCATCCTGGTCCAAAGACACGGAAGGTTGACGTAGAGGAAATGCGTCGTGATGCTTGTTTGCGTCGAATGTACGCCGTAACGCGTCCACCAAGCTAAACGTGGTCGCGCTGGAAGCAGCACGAGGTGCTAGTGCCGGCTGAATATCTGAGGTAGAGTTGCGAGGGAGTGAGGGCTTGGAAGTGATGACGACGCCATCAAATCGCGCTTTCTTGACCTTGCTAATCCTGGTATTAAGCGAAGACGAGGACGGTCTCAACGCGCTGCCAGAGCTTCGAGGCTTGTCCGACGTTGTGGCTGTGCTGAAGGTTTGACCCCCTTGAGATACTTTCACTTTGGATATCTCAGCTGGAAACTCATTGTCTCCAGACTCTGGGGATGATGGACTTTCACCATCCCCTCCTGATGTCCTTAGTGAAGTCCAGGATGGGAGGTCAGGTGGCTGACTGGATGATGCAATGCAATTGGTAGCCATGATGTAATGAGCCACTTGTTGAAAGTTTGGTGGCACCAGCAATGAGGATTCCACTTGTTCTGTGGTCACAGGTGATGTCTTCTAAGCATGAGCAGCTGGATGAGGCATTATGGCAGAAAGTGTGAATTAGAAATACCCTTTGCACAAAACCATCATGTGGCTCAGGCAATGCTACATGAGATGCATTGACCAATTTTCTTGGAGTAGCTATTAATATACTGGTCAGAAATCAAGTTCACAAGGGAAACTAAAGAGCTTACAGTAAGACAGCATTGGCAAAGTAGGTAAAGATGGACAGGCCAATAGTGCTTCCATTGAGTATGTGTCAGTGAGCTGTGCCACTGATTTATGAATCAGTTCAACAGATGGCAGCCTGGCAAGACATAGCTCACTTTTGTGTTGTTGATTTGACAGGATTGAAGGCTACTTTCCATAAAAGGATTGTATTACTAGCTTACCAGTACAAGGAATGAAGATGGGTTCAAAGAAGTAGAAGTAATGACAAGCTATCACTCAATTGCCTTATAATGAAACTTAGTTGACACTTGTTTGTTAATGTTGTTTGTAATTTGACATGCATATGCACAGTTGTGCTTCATGACAACACAGCCTCATTTATAAATGACTTATATGGGTCAGGCTGCCACATAGGTTGAGGACCAGAGGTTAATGACCAAGTAACAAGACTTTATTGAATATTCTGATAAGAAATACCACTACTATTGTATCCCAATCTTTGAGACTCTTATTATGATTTGCCTTAACCCCTATACCTTTTCCTTTTCTGATCACTTGTACTACCTGTCATTCTAGGCAAAGTCCCTGGTATTCTGTTACATTCCTTGACATTTCATCCAATGGCATTTATCTGTTATGTTGATGAGGTCATGAGAACTCTATCAGATAACAACCAACAAGGACTATTGTCAAGTAGGGCAAGATCCATCAGAAGTCTTTACTGGCAGACTATAGGCCAATCAATGAAGAGAGTTCTCAGACCAAGAGATAGCTTGTTAAGCTATGTATTGCATAGATCTAACTTGGATTGTAACCAAGTAGAGTACAGGCCTTTATGCTGCGGAGGAATGGTGCATGGATCAAGGTATCCTAAGTAGGTAATGTCCAGGAAAGGTAACCAAAGATAAGAGGGATATCTGCCATTGGATGGAAGGTCATGTAATATGAAAGAAAAAGATAAGGCCAGGGACTTTGCCTGGAGTCACTGGTTGTACAGAGAGCCGAAAGGGGAAAAGGGGATCATGTGATAGTACAAGGTCACATGAAAAGAAAAAAAAGGGGCTAAAACATTCTACCATAACATTATCCCTCTTATCTGAATTTCTTTGATGTTCCATGACCTTCTGCCCAATGGTGTTTCTCCCTCTTATCTTTAATTACCCCTTCTGGTCATTTCCTACTTAGTTGTCTTGGTCTATGCACTGCCTTGTCCCATTATACATGTCACATCCTGTACCTTTCCCCATCTGTCCAATTCATTTCCAGCCCTTCACTGTTACGCTGATGAGGTCGTGAGAGCTCAGTCAGATAACACCAACGTGTCCTAGTGTCGAGTAGGACAATCTAAGTCAGAAGTCTTTACTGGCAGACTATAGGCCAATTGATGAAGAGAGTTCTCAGACCAAGGGATAGCTTGTTAAGCTATGTATTGCATAGATCTAACTTGGGTTGTAACCAAGTAGAGTACAGGTCTTTATACTACAGGGGATGGCGCACGGACCAAGGTAACCTAAGTAGGTATTGTCTACGAAAGGTAACTAGAGATAAGAGAGAAATACGCCATTGGGCAGAATGTCATGGAACTTCATAGAAAAGAGAAGAAGCGAGATAAGACCAGGGATTTTACCTGGAGTCACTGGTTGTACAAAAAGGTCATAAAAGGAAAAGAGAAGTCATGTGATGTGCAGAATCACGTGAACAGAGGAAAAGACGATTCTACCATAACATTCACAACCAAATTCTGAACTATTCCCCATACCATAGACCATCCCATGACATTCCAATATTCCTGCATCCCATATCCTGCATTCCTATATACTGTTAAGTCCGGGTTCATTCCTGGAATTCCCGGATTGTCCAGAGTGCAGAGAAAGTGGGGTTTGGCAGGAATTCCTGAGGGGGATCTGAGTGGTAAGGAACTTTGGCTTCAGCTTATGTGCTGCACCCCTGTACGAGTTCTGTTCCTTGATTTCAGAGCGGAGGGTTAGAGATCAATCCTAAGATCAACTTAAGGACTGAGGAAGTTCAGAGGGGATCAGGAAAGAACGGGATTTAGTTGATATTTGAACTAAGGAAATATCAGAGAGTACACGTGGGTTTATATACTGAAGAGTCCAGAAGATATAAAGATGTTAAAGTATGTTGGACAAATCAGAGTTTTGGGTTTCCGGAAGGAAGGAAGGAATGAATTGGAATGGCATCAGAATGGTAGAATAATGACTGAACGCAATGGCGCAATAGTTGTGAAGCAAGGGGGAAGGGAATTATTGATAGGAACTGTAAATGTCAAGAAGTGTCAAAGGAAAGTGACATATGTCAAGAGATAACCGAGATAGGAATACGAAAGTCCAGGATGGGAATACGGAAAGTCCGGGATGGGAATGCGGAAAGTCCGGGATGGGAATGTGAAAGTCCAGGACAGGAAGTATGGGGTTCGGAATGTCCGATGAAAGAGAAATTGTCTAAGGTAAAGTCCGAGGCCTGGGATTCGGGATTTGATCATAGGGGTTCGGAATTGGGCCAGATGGGTTAGGGGAGTTTCGGGATGTGACATATACAGACTTTCTGTATTCCTATCTCAGTTATATAGTGTTGCTGTGACTCCCAGTTTTAGCATACTGTGATGTACAAAGGAATGTGATGTGCCCTTGGAGGGAGCTTAGAATGAGTTCTCTGAATGAGGCTCACAGCAGGATGAAAAGACAGAGTGAATGACACTGCTTACTCACAAGTCACAACACAATGGCCCGTGCCTTGGCCAACACAGGATAACAACATTGTGGAGTGGGAATTGTGTAGTGCAAACTTCATGTCATATGGGATGATCAATATATGACACAGCCTGCAGGACAATAAAGTAAGAACAAGAGACTAGCATATGGAGACCTGTATGAGTGTCACATCCCGAAACATCCCGAACCCATCCGGCCCAATTCTGAATCCCTATGATCAAATCCCGAATCCCAAGCCTCGGACTTTACCTTAGACAATTTCTCTTTCATCGGACATTCTGAACCCTGTACTTCCTGTCCCGGACTTTTGCATTCCCGCCCCGGACTTTCCGCATTCCCATCCCGGACTTCTGTATTCCCGTCCTGGACTTTCGTATTCCTATCTCGGTTATCTCTTGACATATGTCACTTTCCTTTGACACTTCTTGACATTTACAGTTCCTATCGATAATTCCCTTCCCCCTTGCTTCGCAATTATTGCGCCATTGCCTTCAGCCATTATTCTCCCATTCTGACGCCATTCCAATTCATTCCTTCCTTCCTTCCGGAAACCTGAAACTCCGATTTGTCCGACATACTTTAACATCTTTATATCTTCCAGACTCTTCAGTATATAAACCCGTGTGTACTCTCTGATATTTCCTTAGTTCAAATATCAACTAAATCCTGTTCTTTCCTGATCCCCTCTGAACTTCCTTAGTCCTTAAGTTGATCTTAGAATTGATCTCCGACCCTCCGCTCCGAAATCAAGGAACAGAACTCGTACAGGGGCACAGCACATAAGCTGAAGCCAAGTTCCTTACCACTCCGACCCCCCTCAGGAATTCCCACCAAACCCCGCTTTCTCAGCACTCCGGACAATCTGGGAATTCCGGGAACAAACCTGGACTTAACAATGAGATAGCATTCTGCATGATACTAATAAATGTCAATATGACACAGTAATGACTCCCCCTCCACAGCCACGATTGCCTTTAGCACTTCGTCAGTGCCATTGCCTCATCCTGGTATCATGGTTGCGAGGATTTGGCTGCTGTCCTGGTCATGCAACATTTCTTGCTGCAGTGTCATCCACCCTTTGAGACTTGGCCATTCCCTCTTGAGAGAAGACTTGAAGATTTGTAAGGCTTCCATCAAAATGGGGTTAATCCGGTTGTGTTGCTTTGTGTCCATTAGGCTGCTAGAAGAGAATGCTTGTTCACATGGGACTGAAGCGGGCTGAATTGGGAAGTAGTCCATGGCCATTCGAAATATTGTGGGATAGCATTCTCATTCCAACTTCCAAAACACAAGGGGATTAGTATTGGCATGTGCAAGATTGGAAGTGGAGTATGCATTGTATTCTTGATCAATTGATTGGATGACCTGTTCTTCTGCCCGAATTGTCATGTTGGCAAAGCCATACTTCTCACCCAGTGTCATAAAAGCACGGGGTTGTCCAGAGTGGGTGGGTGATGGTGACACAACAATTTGAGTGGAATATTTTTTGTGGTATTCTTCCAGCTGTAACCAATTCAGTTTTTGAGTGGGGCTTCTGTCAAGTCCAGGTTCAATCCCGGCATTCCTGGAGAGTCTGGAGCACGCAGAAAGGCAAAGGGGGTCGGAAATCCCTGAGGGGGGTCAGAGGGGCAAGGGACTTTGGCTGCAGCTTATGTGCTGCACCCCTGTATGAGTTCTGTCCCTTAATTTCAAGGCAGAAGTTTGGAGGACAATCCTAAGATCAACTTAAGAACTGAGAGAGGTTTTCAGAGTGAAGCAGAGACTTCAGGGGATCGTCACATCCCAAAACTTTCCCAACCCATCCAACACAATTCCAGCCTCTTATGATCAAATCCCAAGCCCCGAGCCCCAGACTTTACCTTAGAAGATTTCTCCTTCATCTGATATTCCGAATCCCGTATTTCCCATCCCAGACTTTCGCATTCCTGTCCCGGACTTTCATATTCCTATCTCAGCTATCTCTTGACATATGTTCCTTTCCTTTGACATTCCTTGACATTCACAGTTCCTATCGCTAATTCTCCTTCCCCCTGCTCCACAATTATTGTGCCATCGTCCTCAGTTATTATTCCGTCATTCTGATTCATCCTCTTACTTTGTTCCGGAAACCCAAAACCCCGATTCATCTGAAATACTTGAATAGTTTTATATCATCTGGACTCTTCAGTATATAAACCTGACTTCACTCTGTAATATTTCTTTAGTTTGAATATCAACTAAATCCTGTTCTATCTTCCGAAGTCTTTGCTTCACTCTGAAAACCTCTCTCAGTCCTTAAGTTGATCTTAGGATTGTCCTCCAAACTTCTGCCTTGAAGGGACCAAACTTGTACAGGGGCACAGCATATAAGCTGAAGCCAAAGTCCCTTACCCCTCCAACCCCCCCTCAGGGATTCCCAACCGACTTTGCCCTTCCACTGTCAAGTCTGGGTTTGTTCCCGGAATTCCCAGATAGTCTGGAGTGTGGAGAAGGCGGAGTTTGGCGGGAATCCCTGAGGGGGGTCGGAGTTGTAAGGAACTTTGGCTTCAGCTTATGT
The DNA here is from genome assembly GCA_014904945.1 of Gyrodon lividus. Lineage (NCBI taxonomy): Eukaryota > Fungi > Basidiomycota > Agaricomycetes > Boletales > Gyrodontaceae > Gyrodon > Gyrodon lividus. The sequence goes on from MU127426.1 coordinate 236,705, forward strand.
GCTGTGCCCCTGTACGAGTTCTGTTCCTTGATTTCGGAGCGGAGGGTCGGAGATCAATCCTAAGGTCAACTTAAGGACTGAGGAGGTTCAGAGTGAAGTGGATCAGGAAAGAACGGGATTTAGTTGATATTCGAACTAAGGAAATATCAGAGAGTACACATGGGTTTATATACTGAAGAGTCCGGAAGATATAAAGATGTTAAAAGTATGTTGGACAAATCGGAGTTTTGGGTTTCCGGAAGGAAGGAAGGAATGAATTGGAATGGCATCAGAATGGGAGAATAATGACTGAAGGCAATGGCACAATAATTGTGAGGCAAGGGGAAAGGGAATTATCGATAGGAACTGTAATTGTCAAGAAGTGTCAAAGGAAAGTGACATATGTCAAGAGATAACCGAGATAGGAATATGAAAGTCCAGGATGGGAATGTGGAAGTCCGGGACGGGAAGTACAGGGTTCGGAATGTCCAATGAAAGAGAAATCTTCTAAGGTAAAGTCCGAGGCTCAGGATTTGGGATTTGATCATAGGGGTTCGGAATTGGGCTGGATGGGTTAGGGAAGTTTTGGGATGTGACATCCACGCACTCTGGACTATCCGGGAATTCCAGCATTGAACCCGGACTTGACATCAAATCCCTGTTGGGGTAGACCAAGATGTTGGGATGGTAGCCTTTGTTAGTGAAGAATGGGGATACTCCTGTGGTAGTGCTAGGGGCATTGTTGTATGCAAATTCTGCTCGGGGTAGGAGTTCCAACCAGTTCTGTTGGTAGTTGCAGTAGATCCTGAGGTACTGTTTGAGGGTCTGGTTCACTTGTTCTGTTTGTCCATCGCCTTGGGGATGGTATCCCAAAGTAAAGTGAAGGCAGATGTTGAGGGCTTTTTTGAGGGAGTGGAAGAAGTGGGAGACTGTCAAGTCCGGGTTTGATCCCAGAATTCCTGGATAGTCCGGGGCACGTGGAAGGGCGAAGTCAGTTGGGAATCCCTGAGGGGGGGTCGGAGGGGTAAGGAACTTTGGCTTCAGCTTATGTGCTGTGCCCCTGTACAAGTTCCATTCCTCAATTTCAAGGCAGAGGGTTGGAAGACAATCCTAAGATCAACTTAAGGACTGAAGGAGGTTTCAGAGTGAAGTAGAGACTTTGCAAGATAGAACGGGATTTAGTTGATATTTGAACTAAGAAAATATTGGAGAGTACAAGTGGGTTTATATACTGAAGAGTCTGGAACATATAAAACTGTTAAAGTATGTTGGACAAGTCGGGGTTTTGGGTTTCCAGAGCAAAGTAAGGGGATGAATCAGAATGGTGTCAGAATGATGGAATAATAACTGAGGGCAATGGCACAATAATTGTGAAGCAGGGGGAAAGGGAGTTATTGATAGGAACTGTAAATGTCAAGGGATGTCAAAGGAAAGGAACATATGTCAAGAGATAGCTGAGATAGGAATATGGGATTTGGAATATCAGATGAAGGAGAAATCTTCTAAGGTAAAGTCCAAGGCTCGGGGTTTGGGATTTGATCATAAGGGGGCTGGAATTGGGTTGGATGGGTTGGGAAAGTTTCGGGATGTGACAGAGACAAACTCAGAACCACAATTGGAAGTTATGTGGGAGGGAACTCCATGCTTGGAAAACATGTGAAGGAGGAATAGTTTTGTGAGGCTCAGGGAGTTGATGGTGTCGTGGGTGGGAATGAATATGGCTTGCTTGGAAAGGCAGTCAATGACTACTAGGATTGCAGTGTACCTCCCAGAAGAGGGAAGCTGCTCAATGAAGTCCATGGAAATGGAGTTCCAGGGCTTTTTGGGGATTGGAAGCTGCTTGAGCATTCCACAGGGGTGGTGTCTAGAAGTCTTAGCTCGAGCATAGGAAGTACAAAAACTGATGTAGTCTTTGACAAAGGTACGGAGTCCTGGCCAAGTATATTACCGACAGATGGGCTCTAGTGTCCTATTTTGCCTGAAATGTCCAGACAGGGGGTGGTCATGCTTGTATTGGAGGATGTAAAGACGTAGATCCTTAGCTTCCAGGATGAAGATGTGATTGTCAAGTGTCAGGAAACCTTTAGGATTGACAGCCCATTGGGAGTCCAATGAGTCCATGAGTCAGGCAGAAGCTATGGGGTTGGAGGACAGGAAATCTAGGATGTCCTTGGGAATGTCTTTGATGTTGAGCAGGGAGAAGGCATAGAGGACTGGGGCTAGTAGGATAGTGGCTCATAGGGACAAGGCAAGCTGTTTCTGGGTGAACACCAGGTGGAGGTTGTGAGGATTGACACAAGCATAGTCCTTATCCCCCTCTTTTGGGTAGATGTCCCAGCGTCAAGTGAGGGAATCAGGCTTAGCTCATAAGTATCCAGGGCAGAAGTGAATGATGAGGTTGAACTGGGATAGGAATTCCGACCAGCAGGCCAGGACTTGAGAGGTTGAGAAATATTCCAAGTTCTTGTGGTCAGTGACAACATTGATAGGGGTACCGGAACCTTTGAGGTAGTGACACCAGTGCCAGAAAGCTTTGTGGATAGCCAGGAGCTCCTTATCATGGATGTCATAGTTGAGTTCTGAGGCTGTCAGAGTGCAGGAGTAAAATGCAATATGGTGGAATTCCTCGTTGGGACAATGAATGAAAAGGATACCCACAATGGCATAGTCCAAAGCATCAGTCTCGACCATGATAGGACAGTCTGGGATCCAGTGAGTAAGGAGGCTCAGGTGAAGGTGGAGTGGCAGGAGTTGTTGAAGTTTCAGGGGGTGTTTTTCCGAGTGAGTCGGGTCAGGGGAACAATGATATCAGAGTAATTGAAGATGAAATGACAATAGAAATTGGTGAACCTGAGGAAGGACTGAATGTCCTTGACTTTGTGGGGTTCAGGCCAATCCCTGACTACTTGGACTTTTTCTGGGGCCATAGTCAATCCCTGGGGGGAGAGACAGTAGCCCAGGTATTTGACAGTGTTATAGTAGAACTGTTTTAACCTCTTTCTTTTTCTTTATCTCATGACCTTGTACTATGACATGACCCCTTTTCCCCTTTTGGCTCTCTGTACAACCAATGGTTCCAGGTAAAGTCCCTGACCTTGTCTTTCTTCCTTCATGTTTAATGACCTTCTGTCCAATGGCAGATATCTCTCTTATCTTCAACTACCTTTCTTGAATGTTACCTACTTAGGATACCTTAATCCGTGCACCATTCCTCTGTAGTATAAAGGCCTGTACTCTACTTGGTTACAATACAAGTTAAATCTATGCAATACATAACTTAACAAGCTATCTCTTGGTCTGAGAACTCTTTTTATTGATCCTATAGTCTGCCAGTAAAGACTTCTTGCCCTACTCAACAATATGGCTTGTTGGTTGTTATCTGATAGAGTCCTCATGACCTCATCAGCATAACAGACAGAGTCCAAGTGCCACTCACATTTGTCTGGTTTGAAGTAAAGTCCGTGCTTACAGAGATGCTGCAGGACTTCCTGGACATGTTCCTTGTGAGAAGCCATGTCATTGGAGTAAATGAGGATGTTGTGGAGGTAGCCCATGATGCAGACATCCAGGAGGTCTGTGAAGATGCCATTGACAAAATGCTGGAAGGCCACAGGGGCATTGGTGAGCCCAAAGGGCATCACCAGCCACTCATTTAAACTGTAGCAAGTCTGGAAGGCAGTTTTCCACTTATCCCTGGGGGCGATGCGGACAAGGTGGTAAGTGTGACAGAGGTTGATTTTGGTATAAACCTTGGTGTGACTAGGAGAATTGAGGAGGTTGGAAATTAGGGGTAGGGGATAGCAGTCTTTCTTTGTGATTTTATTGAGACCTAGGAAATTGATGCAGAGGTGCAGGGATCTGTCCTTCTATCAGACAAAGAGGACAGGTGCACCATGAGTGGACTTGTATTGACAAATGAAGCCATAGTTGAGGTGTTCATCTGTGAATTCTCAGAGGGACTCAAGTTCTGTAGCGGAAACGGGGCAAACAGTCCTGAGAGGAGGGGAAGCACCTTTCTCTAAGTCAATCTTGAGATTGAATTCCCTGTGAGGCACAAGGGTGTCAGCCTTGTGCTTACTGAAGACATCAGGGAAGTCGTGATAGTCTGAAGGGACAGAGGACAGGTTGACTTCTTCAGAGGCTTTGGGATTGAGGGATACTGAATGGAGTTTGGAGTCCTAGGGATGGAGGTGGATGCTAAACTGCTCAGAACCATTGAGTTTGCATGTGCACACAAAGGTGGCAGCATTGACAAACAAGATGTGGGGAGCTTCACAAGGCAGCTTGTTGGGGTGAGATGGGGGAACGGGGTCCAGAATCTCTGGAGGTGACGTTGGGGTCATTGGCAAGTCTTGAGCCAGAGTTCAGAAAGTAATACTGCCCAATACTGTCAAGTCCGGGTTCAATCCTAGAATTCCTGGAGAGTCCAGAGCATGCAGAAAGGCAAAGGGGGTCGGAGAGGCAAGGGACTTTGGCTTCAGCTTATGTGCTGTGCCCCTGTACAAGTTCTGTCCCTCAATTTCAATGCAGAAGTTTGGAAGACAATCCTAAGATCAACTTAAGGACCAAGAGAGGTTTCAGAGTGAAGCAGAGACTTCAGAGGATAGAACAGGATTTAGTTGATATTTGAACTAAGGAAATATTACAGAGTAAAGGCGGGTTTATATACTGAAGAGTCCGGAACATATAAAAGTATCTCGGATGAATTGGGGTTTTGGGTTTCCAGAGTCAAGTAAGAGGATGAATCAGAATGGTGTCAGAATGATGGAATAATAGCTGAGGACAATGGCACAATAATTGTGAAGCAGGGGGAAAGGGAGTTATTGATAGGAACTGTAAATGTCAAGGGATGTCAAAGGAAAGGAACATATGTCAAGAGATAGCCGAGATAGGAGTATGAAAGTCTGGGACGGGAAATACGGGATTTGGGATATCAGATGAAGGAGAAAATCTAAGGTAAAGTCCAGGGCTCGGGGTTCAGGGTTTGATCATAAGGGGCTGGAAGTGTGTTGGATGTGACAGTATCCCCCTCTTAGGCATGAACCCTTGAGTGCCTGGATAGGAGTCTGTAATGAGTAATAGAAAGTTTGAGGAGGAGGATGACAAAGAAGAGCAGGATGCACTCAGGGCCCTAGCAGCGTCATATGAGGCTTAGTGGAAGGCCAATGAAGCCTTCCAGGAGGCCATCGTGGCACAGCTGTTGGGCATCCAACAGATGCTCATGAGTGGCCTGGTGGCCTTCCTCAAGGCTCAGGGGTCCCAGGGCACAGAGTCCGGAGGACACTGGGAGGTGTTGGATTGGAAGGGGAAGGAGAGGGAGTGTGGAGAGGAAGAGTAGGGAAAAGATGGGGAGGATGGGGATGGGGAAGACATAGTGTAGCACATTCTGTCGGCCTCCTTTGTACAGTAGTGTAGTCTGTTTGTTCTATGAATTGTACAATGTGTTTCCACCATTATCTAAGGAAATTAAGGGGACTGGACTTTGTGGGATATGTGGAGTGGAAGTCTGAGACAAGTTCCAATGTGTGAGCAAGTTGGTCGCAAGGATCCAAGATGGGTGAAGGTGACTTTCATGCAGTCAGTCTGGAAAGCATGGGGGCAGTCCTGGAAATTCAACTTGCATTGGACCAGGAAGGCCTGCAGCTTGTGGGGATCAGTCCTGTCGAAGGTGTTAGGTTCCCAAATCTTCATGTGTGGAGATGAGGAGTTTTTGGATTCATGGCCATGGCACGATAACTCAGCAAGGCCATGAACTGTGTTTGTAAGTGCCATGATGGGATTAGGCAGGATTGTGTTATCTGGGTTGTCATCATTGTGTTTGTTGGGGTTGGGGTTGTTGTTGCCACCATTCCTGTCATCAGAGGGGTCCAGGGTGCCCCCAGAGGGGTAGCAACCTGTGGAGTAGGGGTGGAGATGCTTCAAGACAGGGCTCTAGCTTGAGATGTGGAAGTTGATGTACAATGAGCAGAGAAGCTTTGGAATTGTTTGGTGACATCAGGGAGTGCAGGGCATCTTCTTGGGCTGCCTCTGACTGAGCTGCATGTTTGAGCATGAGTCTGAACAGTTCTGGACATGTGGTAAAGAAGTGATGTTAGTGAACTTGTAGAGGTTTGAGTTTGAATATACTGTCAAGTCCAGGTTCAATCGCAGAATTCCTGGAGAGTCCGGAGTGCACAGAAAGGTGAAGGGGGTCAGAAATCTCTAAGGGGGGTTGGAGGGGCAAGGGACTTTGGCTTCAGCTTATGTGCTGTGCTCCTGTATGAGTTCTGTCCCTTAATTTCAAGGCAGAAGTTTGGAAGACAATCCTAAGATCAACTTAAGGACTGAGAGAGGTTTCAGAGTGAAGCAGAGACTTTGGAGGATAGAACAGGATTTAGTTGATATTTGAACTAAGGAAATATTACAGAGTCAAGGCAGGTTTATATACTGAAGAGTCCAGAACATATAAAACTGTTAAAGTATCTCAGATGAATTGGGGTTTTGGGTTTCCAGAGTCAAGTAAGAGGATGAATCAGAATGGTGTCAGAATGATGGAATAATAACTGAGGACAATGGTGCAATAATTGTGAATAGTGTTTAAAAGTTCAGTGTCAAGTCCCGGTTCTTTCCCGGAATTCCCGGATAGTCTGGAGTTGCAGAGGAGGTGGGGTTTTGTGGGAATTCCTGAAAGGGGTCGGAGGGGTAAGGAACTGTGGCTTCAGCTTATGTGCTGCGCCCCTGTACGAGTTCGGTTCCTTAATTTAAGAGCAGAGGGTCGGAGGCTGGTCCTAAGGTCAACTTAAGGACTTAGAGAATTGGAAGGGAGAGGATCAGGAAGGAACAGGATTTAGTTGATATTCGAACTGAGGAAATATCAGAGAGTACATGGGGTTTATATACTGAAGAGTCCGGAAGATATAAAGATGTTAAAGTACTATCGAGCGAATCGGAGTTTCAGGTTTCCAGAGGAAAGGAAGGAATGAATCGGAATGGTGTCAGAATGGTAGAATGATGACTGAAGGCAATGGCGCAATAATTGCAAAGCAAGAGGGAAGGGAATTATCGATAGGAACTGTAAATGTCAAGAAGTGTCAAAGGAGAGTGACATATGTCAAGCGATAACCAAGATAGGGATATGAAAGTCCAGGATGGGAATACGAAAGTCCGGGATGGGAATGCAGAAAGTCCAGGACGGGAAGTACGGGGTTCGGAATGTCCGATGAAAGAGAAATTGTCTAAGGTAAAGTATGAGGGCCGGGGTTCGGGATTTGGTCATAGGGGTTCGGAATTGGGCCGGATTGGTTAGGGAAGTTTCGGGATGTGACATTCAGTCAAAAAACTGTTGGAAAACCGGAAACCAAACCATTTCACAACCAAACTTCAGTCATGGTTGTGCTTGGTGGTTACCAGCCTTGGTTTTGGTTGTCTACCCAACATAGTGAGTACTAGTGAAGTAAAAACTGGTTGCATGATACAGAGGGACTGGTCAGATCTTGTACTAATACATGCAGTCACTAAACTATGACAATGACTTCATCCTGAGTGCAATCATTCTCTGCCAGGTCCTCATCCAGATGAAGGAGTTCTTCATACTCATCTAACAAAAGGTCAATCTCCTCACAATCTTGAGAGTTTGATGCTGCCCAGTCAATGATTGAGCTACACCACACATGCTTCATCATTTGCAACTCTTCAAACTTCCCTGCTCCTAGTCGTGATTGCCAGTCAGTGGCAATCTCAGCACCTCCAGAAAACAGTCGTTTGCATGGGACAGATGATGCTGGAATGCTGGAATGGCACACACGTCCCTTGCACTCTTGGCAAGAGTTGGGTAGATAGACGAATGTCTCTGTAAGCACATCAGCTTAGAATCTACTATATTAAAAAAATAGTAAACTTATTGACGTACCAACCACCATTGAATAATATCCATGTCCTTCGATACATTATCAGTCAGGTAGTGCCAAAGCTCAGCCGCCCAACCCAAGCTGTTGGCATGACTGGCCTTTGCAAGGAGTGCTTGCTAGTGTTGGTCATACTCAGACTCCAGTGAGTTGGGATCCAGTTGATGTGATGTTGACATTGACCCAGTGGTAGTACTAGCATGGGTGGGACAAGAGTTCTGGGTACTGACAGTGGTGGCCTCGGCCTTGACCTTGTTCCAATATGTCTCCATGGCCTGCTCAACAACCTGCAAAGCTTCATTGTGCCAATTCTTCACAGTCTGATTCCCAGTGGTGATCTCCCGCTGCTGTTGCTCAGCTCCACCCCATGCCATCTTGATATAATCAAGCTTATAGTACGGATGTATAACTAGTATAACAGGCATTAGCATAAACCCGAAGCACAACATAATAATGACCACTCACCAAGAGCAAGAATATATACCGGTTTATCGTCAAATTGTGTGTAGTACTTCCTGATCTTGTTGAGCCCTTGTTTGATTGCTTCATGGTATAGGGTATACTTGGGGCTGCCCTTCTTTGTCTCCCATGCTGTTTGCAGTTCTTCAAGGGCCGGTATCACCTTCCACAGTGTAGCACGTTCATCTGAGAAAGTTTGCTGAATGTTGTTAGCATCCTGACAGTCGCAGTATGTGAGATGTGGATTGAATAAAAATGGCATGAATAAACTCACTGATATGATCGCCCTCATGTTGTTGACACGTTCCCAGTCCGCCTGCTTGAATGTGAATGCTGTCCATGGAATGTGTTTGACGACAGATCCATTCTTTCAAATGGTTGTCATAGGTCCGTATAACTCATCCACTGAACTAATAAATAAGTTGATTGGCTGAATTGATGATATTCAATAAAAATCATGACATGATAATGTGACCACACCTGACAGAGATGGTGTGAACAGCCAAGCATGCCATCTGCAGTACCCCAGCAGATGTTGCTATGGAGTGGAATGGAAAGTGCCTTCTCAAAGCCACATTCGAGCTGAAGGGTGTGGAAGTATTCAATATGTTGTCCTGAACACTGAATCTATTAACGGTTAGCCACACTATAGATGCCATTTCAAAGATGCACACCTTAATTGCCAGGGTATGCACTGCGACAATGACATTGAGTGAGTCTCCAAGTACCCTGTTGCCTGGTAAGGATGGGTCAAATTCCCAGATGGCAGTTGCAGTTTCGACATTTGCGATCTTTGTAATGAACAACATGATACCAATGAGTGACAGGTTGACGACATGGGCTGGGCAAGGGTGGTGGTGCTGAGTTGGGTTGAAGGAGTATACCCAACGACAATGAAGAATTCGCTTGACCACATCACATGTCATTTCATTGCTGGTTGCATTGGCTGCAGTAATGCAGAACAGCTAAAAAATTTCCATGCATCAGACATAGTAATGGATACAAGTAAGGGATACAAAATATCATGTTTGCCTCAATCTTGTATCTACAGCCTTGCTGTGTACATGAGGACTTGTGTTTGGTACATGGCATGAGTTCCAACCAGTCTTCACATGGTCAAAGACCAGTTTCTGATGAACCAACTTGAACTGATTGCAACTGACTTCTGGCGGTTCGGTCTGGTTTTTGGGGTTGTGTTAAGTCCGGGTTTGTTCCTGGAATTCCCGGATTGTCCAGAGTGTGGAGAAAGTGGGGTTGGCAGGAATTCCTGAGGGGGTCAGAGGGGTAAGGAACTTTGGCTTCAGCTTATGTGCTGCGCCCCTGTATGAGTTCGGTTCCTTGATTTTGGAGTGGTGGGTCAGAGGTAGAGATCAATCCCAAGATCAACTTAGGGACCGGGGAAGTTCAGAGGGGATCAGGAAAGAATGGGATTTAGTTGATATTTGAACTAAGGAAATATCAGAGAGTACACGCGGGTTTATATACTGAAGAGTCCGGAAGATATAAAGATGTTAAAGTACTATCGGACAAATCGGAGTTTCGGGTTTCCGGAAGAAAGGGAGGAATAAATTGGAATGGCGTCAGAATGGTAAAATAATGACTGAAGGCAATGGCGCAATAATTGCGAAGCAAGGGGGAAGGGGGTTATTGATAGGAACTGTAAATGTCAAGAAGTGTCAAAGGAGAGTGACATATGTCAAGAGATAACCGAGATAGGAATATGAAAGTCCGGGACGAGAATGCGGAAAGTCTGGGACGGGAAGTATGGGATTTGGAATGTCTGATGAAAGAGAAATTGTCTAAGGTAAAGTCCGAGGGTCGGGATTCGGGATTTGGTCATAGGGGCTCGGAATTGGGCCGGATGGGTTAGGGAAGTTTTGGGATGTGACAGTATCCCCCTCTTAGGCACGAACCCTTGAGTGCCTGGGTAGGAGTCCGTGATAGGAAATAGAAGGATAGCGGAGTTTGAAAGGCGAGAATCGATCTGAGGTGCCTTGCAACCGTTGACTGCCTGTTGTTTAGTTCCACCATCCAACACGTCTACTCACTCACAATCCGATGACGAAATCGCCCGTCTCCAACAAGAGGAGGAAGAGCGCGCACGAGAGTCCGCCCGGAGAATCCAGGAGGCCAGGGAGAAGAAAGCCCAGCGAGAGGCAGAAAAGCACAAGGAGCGCCGGGATGCGCTTGGGGCCCTGGTGGACGTGCTCAGGGCTCTGGCGGAGTCCTACGAGGCCCAGAGGCGGGCCGACAAGGCATACCAGGGGGCCGTCGTGGCCCAGCTGTCGGGAATCTGGCAGGTGTTGTCAGACAGCCTGGCGGCCTTCCTGGTGTCTCAGGGATCCCGGTTCAGGGAGTCCGGAGAAGGCTGGGGGGCGTCGGAGTGGAAAGGGAAGGAGAGGGATGAAGGTCAGGGGACAGATGGGGAGGATGAGGGTGAGGAGGGAGGTGAGGAGGATGGGGATGGGGAGGTAGCGTAGAATGTCCAACTGGTTTCCTCATGTATAATTAGCATAGTTTTGTTTTTGGTGAATTGAAAATCGTATTTCCGCTCTTATCCGAGTGAACTAAGGGGTCCGGACCCTCCGGGATATGCGGAGTGAAAGTCCGAGACGAGTTCCGATGCGTGAGTGAGCTCGGTTGCAAGGATCCAGGATGTTTCTTCATCAGTCCCTTCGTAACCCGCCCACCTTACCAGGTACAGGAGTTGGCAATTCCTGTGTTGGCGGTCGATTTTGGAGTCTAGGATTTCGGTGATTTCATATTTGGGTTCTCCGTCAACTTCGACTGGGGGAGGTGGGGGTTGGACCCGATTTGGGATGGTGTTTGGAGTTGCAGGTTCTAACTGGGAGACGTGGAAAACGGGATGGACAGCGCACATGGAGTCCAGGAGTTGGAGGGTGAAGGACAGGGGTCCGGCTTGGGCGATGATGGGATAGGGGCTGAGGTTCTTTTCTGAGAGTTTCTTGGAAGGGCGAGTGGAACGGAAGTACTTTGCCTTGACAAACGCTTGGTCTCTGATCTGGAAGTCATCAGGAATCCGCGGGTCCTTGGTAGCGTTGCTGAGCGCGGGCCATTTCCGTGTGTAGGAATTCGTGGAGTTCCTGTAGGTCGACTGCATATTTGCAGGCACGGGATGAGGTCAGATCCCTTTTGGGGTAGACTGAGACGTTAGGGTGGTAGCCTTTGTTAGTGAAGAACGGGGATACTCCTGTGGTAGTGCTAGGGGCATTATTGTAAGCGAATTCCAACCAATTGTCCTGTTGGTAGTTGCAGTAGATTCAGAGGTACTGCTCGAGGGTCTGGTTCACCTGTTCCATTTGCCCGTCACCTTCAGGATGGTATCCCGAAGTGAAGTGAAGTCGGATGTTGAGGGCTTTCCCGAGGGAATGGAAGAAGTGAGTGACAAACTCGGAACCCTGGTTGGAGGTGATATGGGAGGGAACTCCGTGCTTGGAAAACACGTGGAGCAGGAATAGTTTCACAAGGCTTGGAGAGTCGATAGTGTCATCAGTGGGAATGAATATGGATTGTTTGGAAAGATGGTCGATGACTACGAGGATTGTGGTATATCTGCCGGAGGATGGGAGTTGTTCGATGAAGTCCATGGAAATGGAGTTCCAGGGCCTTTTGTGGATTGGGAGTTGCTTGAGCATTCCGTAGGGGCGGTGTCTCAGAGTTTTAGCTCGGGCGCAGGAAGTGCAGGAACTGACATAGTCCTTGACAAAGGTGTGGAGGCCTGGCCAGGTGTATTCCCGGCGGACAAGCTCTAATGTCCTGTTCTGCCCGAAATGTCCGGATAGGGGGTGGTCGTGCTTGTACCGGAGAATGCGAAGATGGAGGTCCTTAGCTTCCAGGACAAAGATGCGATTGTTGAGGGTCAGGAAACCTTCAGGGCTGACAGCCCACCGGGAGTGCGACGAGTCCGGAAGATGGAGGGAAGCTATGGGGTCAGAGGACAAGGAATCTAGGATGTCCTTGTGAATGTCTTTGATGTCAAGCAGGGATGAGGCCCAGAGGACCGGGGCAAGTAGGATAGTGGCTTGTAGGGACGAGGCAAGCTGTTCCTGAGTAAACACTGGTCGGAGGTTATGGGGATTGACGTGAGCATAGTCCTTATCCCCCTCTTTTGGGTAGACCTCCCAGCGTCTAGTGAGGGAGTTGGGCTTAGCTCCTAAGTGTCCGGGGCGAAACCGGATGACGAGGTTGAACTGGGATAGGAATTCTGACCAGCGGGTTTGCCGGCGGGTCAGGACTTTGGAGGTGGAGAAATATTCCAGATTTTTGTGGTCGGTAACGACATTGATAGGGGTGCTGGAACCTTCAAGATAGTGACACCAATGCCGGAGAGCTTCATGGATAGCGAGAAGCTCCTTATCATGAGTGTTGTAGTTGAGTTCTTGGGCTGTCAGGGTGCGGGAGTAGAACATGACGGGGCGGAATTCCTCGTCCGGACGCTGGATCGAGAGGATTCCCACGATAGCATAGTCCAAAGCGTCGGTTTCAACCATGATAGGACAGTCCGGAATCCAGTGAGTAAGGATAGGGGCTCGGGTGAAGGCGTCCTTGAGTTGGGTGAAGGCGGAGCGGCAGGAGTCGTCGAAGTTCCAAGGGGGGTTTTTCCGAGTGAGTCAGGTGAGCGGAACAACGATATCGGAGTAGTTGAAGATGAAACGATGGTAGAAGTTGGCGAAACCAAGGAAGGACTGAATGTCCTTGACTTTCTGGGGTTCGGGCCAATCTTGGACTGCCTGGACTTTCTCCGGGGACATGGTAAGCCCCTGGGGAGAGAGACGATAGCCCAGGTATTTGATGGAGTCTGAGTGCCACTCACACTTTTCCAGTTTGGCATAAAGTCCGTGTTTCCGGAGACACCGGAGGACTTCCCGGACATGTTCTTTGTGAGAAGCCATGTCATTGGAATAGATGAGGATGTCATCGAGGTAAACCACGATGCAGATGTCTAGGAGGTCCGTGAAGATGCTATTGACAAACTGCTGGAAGGCCGCCGGGGCATTGGTGAGCCCAAAGGGCATCACCAGCCACTCGTACGAGCCATAGTGAGTCCAGAAGGCAGTTTTCCACTCATCCCCGGGAGTGACACGGACAAGGTGGTATGCATGACAGAGGTCAATCTTTGTGTATACCTTGGTGCAGCTAGGGGAATCGAGGAGGTCAGAGATCAGGGGTAAGGGATAGCAGTCTTTCTTTGTGATTTTGTTGAGACCTCGGAAATCGACACAGAGGTGGAGGGATCCGTCCTTCTTGCAGACAAAAAGGACAGGAGCGCCGTGGGTGGATTTGGACTGACGGATGAAGCCATAGTTGAGGTGTTCATCAATGAATTCCCAGAGGGACTCGAGTTCTGTAGCAGAGACTGGGTAGACAGTCCTGAGAGGAGGGGAAGCACCTTCCTCTAAGTCAATCTTGAGATCGAATTCCCTGTGGGGTGGAAGGGTATCAGCCTTGCGCTTACTGAAGACATTGGGGAAATTGTGATAGTCCAGAGGGACGGAGGAAAGATCGACTTCTTTGGGGGTCTCGGAAATTCCAGAGTTCCGGGATACGGAACGGAGTTTGGAGTCCTGGGGACGGAGGTGAATGCTGAACTGCTCGGAGCCATCAAGTTTGCATGTGCGCACAAAGGCAGCAGCATTGACAAACGAGATGCAAAGAGCTTCGTGAGGCGGCTTGTCAGGAGTGTCGGAGTGAGATGGGGGTCCGGGGTCCGGAATCTCCGGAGGTAATGTCGGGGGCATTGGCCAGTCTTGAGCCGGCATTCGGAAAGTGATACTGCCCAGTACCCAGTCAATCAACAGATTGTAGTGGGTGAGCCAGTTGTGTCCTAGAACAAGGGAACAAGAAGAATCCAATGGAGTAACATAAAATGTATCGGAGGTGACAAAGCCGGAAGGGAAACAAATGGAAAGGTCAACAGCACGGGTAATTGTAGAATTGGAAGTGCCATCAAAAAGTTTCAAAGAAATAGGAGGAACGGAGTATGTCGCAAAATGGTGCTTGTCAACGAAAGTAGTATCAATGAAACAATCAGTAGAACCACAGTCTAACAAAGCAGGAAATGTGGAAATTTCGGAAAGGGAAACAAGAGGCATAAGGGCCTTGGGATCATAAAGAGTGGACACATTGAGACAGGTCTCCGTAAGTGCATGGAGGGATTCAACGCAGCCTCCTTCCCGTGCGGAGTCTGGAAGGCTGCGCCCAAATTGTTTGCCTCAGGGGTAGAGGCCTCCGGTTTGGCTTCTGGAGCGGGGGAGGTTGTTGCTGTGCGGGCTTTGGACACGCGGGAAGTGGACTTCTGGCAGTCCTTAGCTACATGTCCAGCGGCTCCGCAGAACATGCACAGCTTGAGGTCAAAGCGGCATTTGCGTTCCTTGGAGGTGAGGCGTCCGTCCTTCCTGAGTTTACTGGAGAGGTCGGATGCGGGTTTAGGGGCGGAGGACTTTGCTGACAAGGACGTGGAGGTGTTGGACACAGTGGCAGGTTTTGGAGATGAAGTGGTTGGAGTACTTTTGGAAGTGGAGGACTGGTTTCCGGAGGGTCGGACTTGCATTCCCAATATCTCCCATCGATAGTCTGGGAGAGAGTCCGGAGCTCTCCTAGGGAACATGGTTTTCCGATGCAGGACAGCTCGTCTTTGATGCAGTCCAGAAGTCCGTTGTAGAAGTGGTGTCAGAGGGATCCCTCGCCGTAACCCCGGACCTGGGAGGCTAGGCGATTGAATTTTACCACCCATCACTGACAAAATCCCATCAAAATATCCCTTGGCCCATCCAACACCTGTGGGTCACCCCTTGCTTGGCCAATCTGAAACCAACCAACCATCCATTGCTCGGCCCATATGGGACTTTTGGGTCACCCCTCCCTTGGCCCACCCGAGGGCTACAGTGTATGCATTCCTTGGCCCATCCAACACCTATGAGTCACCCATCCCTCAGCCTGCCCGACACCTATGGGGCTCAAATGACTCAGCCCATCTGACACCTACTGATCACCCATCCCTCGGCCCATCCACAACTTTTGGGTTGCCCCTCCCTTGGCCCACTCAAGACCTTCGGGGGTCACATTCCTCGGCCCACCAAAGGCTATGGTACATGCATTCCTCGGCTCATACAACACCTCTGGGTTACTCATCCCTTAGCCCATCTAACACCTATGGGTCACCCATCCCTCGGCCCACCCAAGACCTTCTGGTCACCCATCCCTCGGCCCATCCATGACTTTTGGGTTACCCCTCCCTTGGCCCACCTAAGACCTATGGGGAATGCATTCCTCAGCCCATCCAACACCTACAGGTCACCCACCCCTCAGCCCACCCAACACCTCTGGGGTCACTCATCCCTCAGCCCACTCATATCACACCCACTATTGAATGGCTCCACCCCTTACTGACAAAATACCTATGGGTTGCCCATCCCTTGGCCCACCCGACACCTATGGGGTCACTCATATCACATGAAACCACCACATATTGACCCACCCATCACTCAAAATACCCCTACTAAAATAGCCCCTTGGCTGACTCATATCACACATAACTTTTATTTTATCTCGGCCCATCTGTGCCCTACAAGTGCAACTCATAGGTCAGCCAACAATTGGCTGGCCCATGAGCCATGGCTGTTTGTCAACCTCGGCTGTCCATATGCTATGGTACCAAAGCACTACATTATGTGTCTGGCCTTGAAAAGAACACAAGCACTCTCTTTCCCATCAAGGGATTCAAGCCATCCATAATTGGCAGAAACAAAGTGGGCGACCATCAGAGAAGCACCCTCCCCTTTTGCTTGGGGGATGGCACCTTCTGACTTATGCACCCATCCCATCTTTTGGCGATCATTGGCATAGAAGGTGGATTCATTGTGAAACTAGACAACAACATAACAACCGGTGGCAGAACCAGGGGCATCCAAGTCTGATGTGGCATCTCCCATCTGAACATTCCCCTTCTTCCAGCACCATATTTGAGACTGAAGCCTTGCCCATGCAGGCAAGAAGATATTGCTGATACTTGATAACTAGTCAACAATGTCTTGAGCACAGACATATTTTCCAATGCTCTGAAGGTGAGTCTTGATATCAGCAGCAAGGCTCTCATTGTGAATACATGAGATGTTTGACCTCCCGAAATGATGAGTGGAAAGCACGGTACAATTGTTCATGTAATTCTTTGCCCAGGCATGAATGTTCTGGCCTTGCCATGGCCCTTTCATCATAAATAATGCCATATTATCAGAAGCTTGCTGCCATTTTCCCACACCATAGGTTTGTGGCTTCCCACCAGCATCAAACACTGTAGTGTTTGAGAAAGAGTTCAACAAGCTGAAGGTGTTTGTTTACAGTGGCATCTTTTATGGTCAATGAATGGTAACTGGTCTGGTCTTGGCAATGAGGCCTGGGCAGATTCTGCAGATTCTACAGTGCCTTATGTGCCTCCTCAATAGACAGTGCCCACCATGAATCCCAGCTGCTCCCTCATGGTACTGCATCTGAACTGCCATCACTACAATCTTCCTCCTCACCATCTGACCCTATATCTGTCTCATCATCCATTGTATACCCATCCCCAAGCTGTCCTTCTTCTTTGTCCTCCTCTCCCAAGTCCACAAACCACCTCCTTACAGCTTCATTGACCTTGCGTGGGCTACATGGTGCTGTCAGGAGTCACAGCTGTGCACCATCCAGTTTCAAGTCGACATTCAAGTTCTTTGAGGCAGTAGGATTATGGTAAGATGTCAACTAGCCTAGATTCAATGCCAGTCAAGCAACTAGAGGTGAGGTTGGCTCACATTATTGTTCACCATGTCTTCTGAATGGCTGGTATTGATCTTGTTTTTCTTCCATGGCAAATTAGCAGTCCAGCTACTTATTTTTCGCTTTTGATGCACCATCAACTCACCTTTCTATCTCCTCTGGGTGGGTTTGTCCAAGTCCTGTCTCACCTGGTGCCACATCATGTCATGTTTTGCCATTGTGGGGCCATACCTTAAACTTTCTTTTATGAACTCCATCAAAGAGAGCTACTCCTGGGCTTGCCACTCCTGATAACTTTGTAACTATTCTATGAGACTAGCTGCAGACATATGGAAAGCCCTCCAATGTGAAGGAAAATTGTTCTGTTTTTTCATGCTGAGGTGAAATGAGCCCACATGAGGCCTACCTTAGTAGAGTACGCAGAAGTGGAGATCATTTGCATCTGGAATGTAGATCCGTACCTCTGCCCTCGGAGTCTACAGTCCAGTGTGAGTCAGAGGAGTCAGACATGTGTGTGGAGGCAATTGGGTCAGAGGGGAGCATGGATATGATGTCCTGATGGAGTTGCTCAACATTGAACATGGAACTGATGTCAAAAACTATGAGAGGGCAGTGATTGCCCAGACTACTAGGGGTTAGCTAGAAGTAGTAAATAGGTATAAGTAAACTCACCTCAGCCACTGTCAAAGAGGGGCAAGAACAACTGAGGAATCTGAAGTGAAGACTAAGTATATACATATATGTGTCAAGTCCAGGTTCTTTCCCGGAATTCCTGGAATGTCCGGAGGTGCGGAGAAGGCAGGATTTTGCGGGAATTCCTGAAGGGGGTTGGAGGGGTAAGGAACTGCGGCTTCAGCTTATGTGCTGCGCCCCTGTACGAGTTCGGTTCCTTAATTTAAGAGCGGAGGGTCGGAGGCTGGTCCTAAGGTCAACTTAAGGACTTAGAGAATCGGAAGGGAAGGGATCAGGAAGGAACAGGATTTAGTTGATATTCAAACTAAGGAAATATCAGAGAGTACACGTGGCTTTATATACTGAAGAGTCTGGAAGATATAAAGATGTTAAAGTACTATCGGGCGAATCAGAGTTTTGGGTTTCCGGAGGAAAGGAAGGAATGAATCAGAATGGCGTCAGAATGGTAGAATGATGACTGAAGGCAATGGCGCAATAATTGCGAAGCAAGGGGGAAGGGAATTATCGATAGGAACTGTAAATGTCAAGAAGTGTCAAAGGAGAGTGACATATGTCAAGCGATAACTGAGATAGGGATACAAAAGTCCGGGACAGGAATACAAAAGTCCAGGACAGGAATGCAGAAAGTCCAGGACGGGAAGTATGGGGTTCGGAATGTCCAATGAAAGAGAAATTGTCTAAGGTAAAGTATGAGGGCCAGGATTCGGGATTTGGTCATAGGGGTTCGGAATCGGGCCGGGTTGGTTAGGGGAGTTTCGGGATGTGACAGTATCCCCCTCTTAGGCACAAACCCTTGAGTGCCTGGATAGGAGTCCGTGATAGGGAATAGAAGTATAGCGGAGTTCGAAAAGCGGGGATCGATCTGAGGTGCCTTGCAACCGTTGACTGCTTGTTGTTTAGTTCCACCACCTAACATGTCTACTCACTCACAATCCGATGACGAAATTGCCCGCCTTCAGCAAGAGGAGGAAGAGCGTGCGTGGGAGTCTGCCCGGAGAATCCAGGAGGCCAGGGAGAAAAAGGCCCAGCAGGTCCTTGAGGGGGTGCGAGGCAGGGCCGTCGCAGGTGAGTGCAGGGAGGCCCAGGGGTTGGCTCCCCGGGGCTAATACTCCCTGTGCGGCCTGCATGAGGGCAGGAGTACTGTGTCCGGGCCCAAAAACCGGGAGGTTGCAGACGTGTGCGAGGTGTGCGCAGGCGCACTCATTGTGCCAGGAGGTCGGAGCGGGGAAGTGGGTGGCCGTGGAAGTGGTGTCACTGCACGGGGGAAAGGACCGGAAGAGGCGGAGGCAGAAAAGTCCGGAAGTCCGGGAGGAGAGCGCAGGGGAGGACGAGGAGGACGAGGAGGATGAGGAAGACAAGGAGGACGAGGAGGACGAGGAAGATGAGGAAGACAAGGAGGACGAGGAGGATGAGGAAGACAAGGAGGACGAGGAGGATGAGGAAGATGAGGAGTGCTGGGACGCGCTCGGGGCCCTGATGGAGTCCTATGAGGCCCAGAGGCGGGCCAACGAGGCGTACCAGGGGGCCGTTGTGGCCCAACTGTCAGACGGCCTGGCGGCCTTCCTGGTGGCTCAGGGGTCCCGATTTGGAGATTCCAGAGGAAGCTGGGGGGCGTCGGAGTGGAAGGGGAAGGAGAGAGATGGGGAGGAAGGTGAGGAGACAGCTGAGGAGGATGGGGATGAGGAGAAGGGTGAGGGTGAGGAGAATAGGGATGGGGAAGTAGCATAGTGTCCCATCGCCTTCCTCCTGTACAAGTAGTATGGTTTTGTTTTTTGTATATCGAAAACCGTATTTCTGGCCTCATCCGAGTGAACTAAGGGGTCCGGACTTTCCGGGATATGTGGAGTGAAACTCCAAGACGAGTTCCGATGCATGAGCGAGCTTGGTCGCAAGGATCCAAGATGTTTCTTCATCAGTCCCTTCGTAACCTGCCCACCTTACCAGGTACAGGAGTTGGCAATTCCTGCGTTGGCGGTCGATTTTGGAGTCTAGGATTTCGGAGATTTCATATTTGGGTTCTCCGTCGACTTCAACTGGGGGAGGTGGGGGTTGGACCCGATTTGGGATGGTGTTTGGAGTTGCAGGTTCTAATTAGGAGATGTGGAAAACGGGATGGACAGCACGCATGGAGTCCGGGAGTCGGAGGGTGAAGGACAGGGGTCTGGCTTGGGCGATGATGGGATAGGGGCCGAGGTTCTTTTCCGAGAGTTTCTTGGAAGGGCGAGTGGAACAGAAATACTTTGCCTTGACAAATGCTTAGTCTCTGATCCGGAAGTCTGGTGCCGGAAGTCATCGGGAATCCGCAGGTCCTTGGTAGCATTGCTGGGTGCGAGCCATCTCCGTGCGTAGGAATTCGTGGAGTTCCTGTAGGTTGACTGCATATTCACGGGCGCGGGATGAGGTCAGGTCCCTTTCGGGATAGACCGAGACGTTAGGGTGGTAGCGCTAGGGGCATTATTGTAGGCAAATTCCAACCAATTGTCCTGTTGGTAGTTGCAGTAGATTCGGAGATACTGCTCGAGGGTCTGGTTTGCCCGTTCTGTTTGCCCGTTGCCTTTGGGATGTATCCCAAAGTGAAGTGAAGTTGGATGTCAAGGGCTTTCCCAAGGGAACGGAAGAAGTGAGAGACGAATTCGGAACCCTGGTCGGAGGTGATATGGGAGGGAACTCCATGGAGCAGGAATAATTTCATGAGGCTCAGAGAGTCGATAGTGTCGTGAGTGGGAATGAATATGGATTGTTTGGAAAGGCGGTCAATGACTACGAGGATTGCGGTGTATCCACCGGAGGACGGGAGTTGTTCGATGAAGTCCATGGAAATGGAGTTCCAGGGCTTTTTGTGGATTGGGAGTTGCTTGAGCATTCCATAGGGGCGGTGTCTCGGAGTTTTAGCGCGGGCGCAGGAAGTACAGGAACTGACATAGTCCTTGACGAAAGTGTGGAGGCCTGGCCAGGTGTATTCCTGGCGGACGAGCTCTAATGTCCTGTTCTGCCCGAAATGTCCGGATAGGGGGTGGTTGTGCTTGTACCGGAGAATGCGAAGACGGAGGTCCTTAGCTTCTGGGACGAAGATGCAATCGTTGAGGGTCAGGAAACCTTTTGGGTTGACAGCCCACTGGGAGTCCAACAAGTCCGGAAGATGGAGGGAAGCTACGGGGTTGGAGGACAGGGAATCTAGGATGTCCTTGTGAATGTCTTCAATGTCAAGTAGGGACGAGGCCCAGAGGACCGGGGCAAGTAGGATAGTGGCTCGTAAGGACGAGGTGAGCTGTTCTTGAGTGAACACCGGTCGGAGGTTATGGGGATTGATGCGAGCATAGTCCTTATCCCCCTCTTTGGGGTAGACATCCCAGCACCTAGTGAGGGAGTCGGGTTTAGCTCCTAAGTGTCCAGGGTGGAAGCGGATGATGAGGTTGAACTGGGATAGGAATTCCGACCAGTGGGCTTGCCGGCGGGTCAGGACTTTGGAGGTGGAGAAATATTCCAGATTTTTGTGGTCGGTAATGACGTCGATAGGGGTGCCAGAACCTTCAAGGTAATGATGCCAATGCCGGAAGGCTTCATGGATAGCAAGGAGCTCCTTATCATGAGTGTTGTAGTTGAGTTCCAGGGCTGTCAAGGTGCGGGAGTAGAATGCGACGGGGCAGAATTCCTTGTCCAGACATCGGATCGAGAGGATTCCCACGATAGCATAGTCCAAAGCATCAGTGTCGACCGTGACAGGGCAGTCCAGAATCCAGTGAGTAAGGATAGGGGCTTGGGTGAAAGTGTCTTTGAGTTGGGTGAAGGCAGAGTGGCAGAAGTCGTTGAAGTTCCAAGAGGCGTTTTTCCGAGTGAGTCGGGTGAGCGGAACAATGATATCGGAGTAGTTGAAGATGAAACAACAATAGAAGTTGGCGAACCCAAGGAAGGACTGGATGTCCCTGACCTTCCGGGGTTCGGGCCAATCTCGGACTGCCTGGACTTTCTCCGGGGACATGGTAAGCCACTGGGGAGAGAGACGATAGCCCAGGTATTTGACGGAGTCCGAGTGCCACTCACACTTTTTGGGTTTGGCATAAAGTCCATGTTTCCGGAGACGCCGGAGGACTTCCTAGACATGTTCTTTGTGAGAAGCCATGTCGTTGGAATAGATGAGAATGTCGTCGAGGTAAACCATGACACAGACATCTAAGAGGTCCACGAAGATGCTATTGACAAACCACTGGAAGGCCACCGGGGCATCACCAGCCACTCATATGAGCCATAGCAAGTCCGGAAGGCGGTTTTCCACTCATCTCCGGGAGCGATGCGGACAAGGTGGTATGCATGACGGAGGTCGATTTTCATATATACCTTGGCACAGCTAGGGGAATCAAGGAGGTTGGAGATCAGGGGCAGTGGATAGCGGTCTTTCTTTGTGATTTTGTTGAGACCTCGGAAATCGACACAGAGGCGGAGGGATCCATCCTTCTTGCAGACAAAGAGGACGGGGCGCCGTGGGTGGAATTGGACTGACGGATAAAGCTGTAATTGAGGTGTTCGTCTATGAATTCCTGGAGGGACTCGAGTTCTGTAGTGGAAACCGGGTAAACAGTCCCGAGAGAAGGGGAAGCACCTTCCTCTAATTCAATCTTGAGATCAAATTCCCTATGGGGCAGAAGGGTATCAGCCTTGCGCTTACTGAAGACATCAGGGAAATTTTGATAGTCCAGAGGGACAGAGGAAAGATCAACTTCTTTGGGGCTTTCGGAAATCCTGGAGTTCCGGAATACGGAACGGAGTTTGGAGTCCTGGGGATGGAGGTGAATGCTGAACTGCTCGGAGCCATCAAGTTTGCATGCGCACACAAAGGTGGCAGCATTGACAAACGAGATGTGAGGGGCTTTGCGAGGTGGCTTGTCGGGAGTGTCAGAGTGAGATAGGGGTCCGGGGTCTGGAATCTCAGGGGCGTTGGCAAGTCTTGAGCCGGCGTTCAGAAAGTGATACTGCCTAGTACCCAGTCAATCAACAGATTGTAGCGGGTGAGCCAGTTGTGTCCTAGAACAAGGGAACAAGAGGAATCCAATGGAGTAACATAAAATGTATCGGAGGTGACAAAGCTGGAAGGGAAACAAACGGAAAGGTCAACAGCACGGGTAATCGTAGAATTGGAAGTACCATCAAAGAGTTTCAAAGAAATAGGAGGGACAGAGTATGTCGGAAAATGATGCTTGTCAACGAAAGTAGTATCAATGAAACAGTCAGTAGAACCACAGTCTAACAAAGCGGGGAATGCAGAAAATTCGGAAAATTCAGAAAGGGAAACAAGAGGCATAAGGGCCTTGGGATCATAAAGAGCAGACACGTTGAGATGGGTCTCCATAAGTGCACAGTGGAATTCAACGCAGCCTCCTTCCCGTGCGGAGTCCGGAAGGCTGCGCCCTATTTTTTGCCTCAAGGATGGAGGCCTCCGGTTTGGCTTCCAGAGCGGAGGAGGTTGTCGCTGCGCGGGCCTTGGACGTGCAGGAAGTGGACTTCTGGCAATCCTTAGCTACATGTCCGGCGGCTCCGCAGAACATGCACAGCTTGAGGTCAAAGCGGCATTTGCGTTCCTTGGAGGTGAGGCATCCGTTCTTCCCGAGTTTACTGGAGAGGTCGGATGCAGGTTTAGGGGCAGAGGACTTTGCTGACAAGGACATGGAGGTGTTGGATGGAGTGGCGGGTTTCGGAGATGGAGTGATCAGAGTACTTTTGGAAGTGGAGGACTGGTTTCCGGAGGGTCGGACTTGCGTTCCCAATATCTTCCATCGATAGTCTGGGAGAGAGTCCAGAGCTCTCCTAGGGAACGTGGTTTTCCAATGCGGGAAAGCTCGTCTTTGATGTGGTCTGGAAGTCCGTTGTAGAAGTGGTGTCGGAGGGCTCCCTCGCCGTAACCCCGGACCTGGGAGGCTAGGCAATTGAATTCCACCACGTATTTGTTGATATGCTGGGAGTCTTTCATGGATAGGTGGTCAAGTTGGTGTTCGGCATCACCGACGGGGTCATGGGGGCCGAAGTTGGTCTGGAGCTCGAGGACAAATTCCCAATAGTTGTCCGTCCAGTCCAGATGAAAGTCCAGATCGTCCATCTGGAGGAGGTCGGGCTCGAACCGTTCGAGGGCCATACCTTTTAGGTAAGACTGAGCGAAGGTAACTTTCGCGTGGTCAGTCCGGAACACACGGGGGTGATCCTGGAAGTTCAGCTCGCATTGGACCAAGAAGGCCTGCAGCTTGCGAGGGTTGGTCCCGTCGAAGGTGTCGGGTTCCCGCACCTTCATACGTGGAGATGAGGAGTTTTCGGATTCGCAGTTGCGGCGCGATAACTCAGCAAGGCTGCAGACTGCGTTTGCAAGCGCCATGATAGGGTTAGGCAGGATTGCATTATCTGGGTTGTCATCATTGGAGGGTTCAGGGTCATCGCCGCCGCCGTTCCCATCGTCAGAGGGGTCCGGGGCACCCCCGGAGAGGTGACGACCTGTGGGAGTAGGGGTGGAGACGATTTGAGACAGAGGTCTGGCCTGAGAGGTGGAGTTTGATGAACGACGAGCGGAGAAGCTTCGGAATTGTTCAGCAACAACTGTCACATCCTGAAACTCCCCTAACCAACCCAGCCCGATTCCGAACCCCTATGACCAAATCCCGAATCCCGGCCCTCATACTTTACCTTAGACAATTTCTCTTTCATCGGACATTCCGAACCCCGTACTTCCTGTCCTGGACTTTCCGCATTCCCGTCCCGGACTTTCATATCCCTATCTCGGTTATCGCTTGACATATGTCACTCTCCTTTGACACTTCTTGACATTTACAGTTCCTATCGATAATTCCCTTCCCCCTTGCTTCGCAATTATTGCGCCATTGCCTTCAGTCATCATTCTACCATTCTGACGCCATTCTGATTCATTCCTTCCTTTCCTCCGGAAACCCAAAACTCTGATTCGCCCGATAGTACTTTAACATCTTTATATCTTCCAGACTCTTCAGTATATAAAGCCACGTGTACTCTCTGATATTTCCTTAGTTTGAATATCAACTAAATCCTGTTCCTTCCTGATCCCTTCCCTTCCGATTCTCTAAGTCCTTAAGTTGACCTTAGGACCAGCCTCCGACCCTCCGCTCTTAAATTAAGGAACCGAACTCGTACAGGGGCGCAGCACATAAGCTGAAGCCGCAGTTCCTTACCCCTCCAACCCCCTTCAGGAATTCCTGCAAAACCCCACCTTCTCCACACCTCCGGACATTCCGGGAATTCCGCAAAAGAACCCGGACTTGACACTGAAAAGGACAGTAAAGTGTTAGGTGAATCAGGAATTTGGGTTTCCAAAGTATAGTAAGGGATAAATTGAAATGGCATCAGAATGATGAAAGGATAACTAATAACAATGGCACAATGATTGTCAAGAGAAATGACGACCATATGGAAATGTCAAAAGAAAAATCTCGAAATTACCCCGAAAAACTTACATGCTGTGCTGCGGCTGTGCCGCGCCTCCCGTCACGTCTCGCACGTGACGCGGGCCGTGGGATCACGTTCCTCTCTCGGATGGATTACGTAAGCGGTGTGAGCGCAGAACGCGTCAACACATCGGTCGCGGTTGGCGTGTTCCTGTGGGCGCGAAAGGATTAGGAATCAGACTCACTGACAACTGTCCCCGTGCCCCATGCATGCGCGTGACCTCGTAGAAAAAAATTCACCCCAAGTCACTTTCACATAAGCCGGTCCATGCAGATGGATTGATGAATATAAAATGTAGCGCAGATATTCTGTTTAGATGATTTTGAGGTGTATTGAATTTATGTTTTCGTTGGTGATAAGATCTGTATATGTGATGTACTTGATCCACAATGAGGCTGAGCCGGATGTCATGGCAGGATGCGTTCAAATTTATGTCTACCAGGGCCTTCCTTACAATCCATCCACCGACAGTCATCCGCAACACCGAAGGCATTTCATTGAACAAGCACGTCTACGCACCCATATCCAGAATCCGAGCGAGACCACGAAAGTGTGCAAGCGGGGAAGTATGGGTGTATGGAGTCTGCAGCTTGAGTTGCTATCCGGGTCCTATTGGCCCCAGCATTCCGGATAACAGAGCACACTGTATTCGAACATGCTCAGTTCACATTGTCGCTATCCCCTTTGATCGGCCCCGCAGCTTCATCCACGTTCGCAATCGTGTCGAAATCTCGGTATCTGTCGTCGTCTGAAGATGGGTTTTCACTGCAGCCGATGACCTCGATTCCTCCTACCAATCCGCCGAACAAAATATTGTCGAAGGCTAACAGGCGGGCATAATCATCCTGCAATGTAGGATAAGCGAATAGGAATAAGAGAACAAAACAGGATCTGGGAGAGATGGGAGAAGACAAATGTAGACCCAGACGTAGACGCACCTCGACAACATTGGGACATAGCTCCGCTAACTGGACCGCCGTCTCTCTCAGACGCTCCTTCAAAAGACGAAGACTATCTTTTGGAACGCTTTGATCCCCACCCTGGCCCTCGGCGTCCAGACACCCGATCCAACACCGTCCGAGCGCATCCACAACTGTCGTTGCCCACCTCCTTATGCGCGGTGTACACGTGTGCAGCAGGACAGAGAGGCTTGATAGAGACGCAAAGTAGAGTGCAAGCTCGGATTCGGATGATCTTGTATCCTGGTCAGGCTGGCCGGTGCCTGGGGTGCTCTCTAGAACATGTACTGCGCTTGCTCCAGCACTGGGGACACTTTCTACCGCGCTCGATATACTGGTAGCAGGAGATATAGGCAACGCCAACCACTCAGCTAAAACAGAAATGACGCCTTTCAAGAACCGAGCACCTCCTATACCAAGAGCGGACAAGATGGATGGTAGGGTTTGGGCTGCTGCAATGAGGGTTGGATTAACAGGTTGTTTACGTGGTGGCTGGATGTCTGGGACCTGCTCGAGATTGTGGGCCGTGTGCTCGGGATCGGCGAAAGGATCAAGATTGGGACCTGGAGCTAAATCAGGAGGGAGGAGGGTTGGTGTGTACATGATTATTGTGCCGAGGAGGGAAGAGGAGAGAAGGGTCGACAGGCGGGTGAAGCGGGTCGAGAGAGATTTGGACTGTGAGGGGGTGAGTGTGTGACTGAGCGATGTAGCCCGAGAAATATTTTTATTGTGCGGCTGGGTGTGATGAGGAGAAATATCATATGAATGAAACAGAGGTGGGGTGGTGAGGTCGATGAGCTGAAGGGTCGTTGGGACGGCTAGGCGTATGAGTTCCGGCGTTGATGCGTCACGAAGGTGATTGAGAGAACTTGCGAGGGACTATTTTTTGGATCACAAACACGCGATATCAATCGAGGAGTGCATGGATATATGTATTAGGTATCGATTAGTGAAGCCCGAGAATATAAAGATCGACGAGCAATCACGCACGGTGAACAACAACGCATCCACACCTGTCCTGAGGAGTAACTCCGGAGGTACGCGTGTCAACACATCAGAAACCAGACGGACACCGAGGACCTTGAACGGAACCTGGTAATCATCAAGGAAAGACATGACGGGTGGTAAGAGAAGCGGCCACGTCGATTCGTATGACGAGGGCTTAAATGGAAATGAGGCAGAGTCAGTAATACCTCGCGCCCAGTCAGAGGGACGGAAAAGACCTCGCTGTTGAGGACACCCCATCGTATGATCTCATCAAGCCCTGGATGTTCTTTCCATGGCTGTTGGATATAGGTGTCTTGTGTGTCAGCCGGACGGGGAAGGATGCGTGCTGTGGATGTGTGAAGACGAGGATGAGGAGTCGGAGCGAAGAGAGGCTTGACGATGTGTGTTAGGACGTGGTTGATTAGCTGGCGTGAGGGTGTGAGGGTGTTGAGGTGAGCTGGAAGGACGGGTTAACGAGAATGTCTTTCGGTAGATAAGGAACTACCAGATGCAACGGAACGTGTTTCTGGAGAAGACCAGTGGGCGACAGCAGTCAACGGGGCGAGGACGCAAACGAGCCTAGCCTGCTCTGAAAGCAAAAGAGTCGAGACATCGAGCGAGTCGAGTTGACTGAGAATAGACTGCAAATTCGATTTCCATGTGTACAACCCAGTCAAAACACTCTCATCCGATATCTTTTCATGTTGTGAAAAGGCAGAAGGAACAACGAGTGAGTCGAGCACTTGCTCAAATGTGGACGTCATCATCGACATCGACAACGTCCAACTGAGGCGTCTTCAACTGCAACCATGAATGCCTCTCTCCTCAGTACGCCTCTTCTTACTCCATCCCACCACACCTCACTCACAACAATGACTCAACCCCTCTCTGACAGACCCTTTTACTGTCACCCACCCCACGACAGTACAAACATCCCTCGTCTCAGGCGCCTCTTTTGCACGATTTGACCCCTCTGGAAAATTCCTTGCAGCTGCACGCAGTGACGGATCAGCCGTCATTTGGGACCTCGATACTAGAGCAACAATCAGGTGGTGTGAGGGTCATGTAAAGGGTGTCACTGTTGTAGAGTGTGTCCGCTCAACATCGGGTAGCTTAGCTGGTGTACGAAACTCACTCGCACTCGCAGCTGGTCACGAAACTCGCGATACGTCCTCACTGCATCCAAAGACTGGAATGTCATCATATGGGATCTTGCTTCTCCCTATGATCCTCCTCGCAGACATGCCACCATTAGATTTGACGCGCCAGTAATCACTGCAAGCTTTCATCCGAGGAACGGGTAAGTAACTGAGTACTGAAGATGCCGTGCTCACACTGTGACGATGGTCTCTACGACTGGCTCAACAGTTGTATAATACTCGCGCTCCTGAGTACAGGCGAAGCATACATCGTCGACTTGCGCAGCTCACACCGCGGTCGGTTCGAGCTATGCGAAGAGGACGAAGATGAAAGAGCTCGGTATGTAGTCTTGTTCCATTTGCTTAGATGCGATTGCACTTGCTCACCCCAAACTCTCTTGTTTGTGTTCGAAACCAACTTGCTCCCCTTCCACGTCGTATGCTCTATCGTACGTGTAGTCCTATAATGACTACCGCCCGCTTCGACCCCACAGGTCGGCACGTCTTTGTCGGTACTTCAGCGGGTACTATGTGTGTCTTCAACGTCCGAACAAAAGGAGTAAGTTAAATCTTTCTTGCTCTGGTCGCGACGATCTGTGGTCTGCCCGTACTCTGGGATTCCCTCGCCATTTTCATTGTCTGCTCTTCAGACACTATATAGCGAAGACACAAAATAGCTATAGCTGACGTGCTGCTTCACAGCTTGTTGCGAGACATCGCATAGCAGGCGCAGGAGTCATCAAAGGCCTGGAGTTTGCTAAAGGAGGCCGGTGAGTAGTTTTGAGTCTCTCAACGTCTCCTCGCGGTCCTCACGTTACACTCCTCCATTTCGCCTGTGTGCACAAAAAGACGGCTCGCGACGAATTCCTCGGATCGAACCATTCGCCAGTTCACGCTTCCCAATTATCCATCGCCCCCAACATCTACTATAAACGGGGCCTCGTCGTCCTCCACTTCTCTCCTTCTCGAATTCAATACTGACCCAAACTCAAATGCAAACCTCAATAGCGGTTCGGCTTCTGAAATAAGTTCAGTATCCACAAACGCACACCAGATACTTGAGACAGAACTGGAGCCTACGCATAAGTTCAACGATCCGATATCGAAAGTTGCGTGGCATGCAATATCGTATAGTCCGGATGGGGAGTGGCTAGCTGGAGGTGAGTGGATTTAGGTTTTAAATCATCATCTCCTCGTTGGTTGTTGTTGATCCATGTCTTCACACAATCTCGCACTTTCCACACAACCACAACCACAACATAGGTGCAGCAGACCCAGCAACACACAAGATCTACATCTGGGATATATCCAACGATGGGCAGTTTGCGAGCGCGTTGGATGGCGGGAGAGAGCCACTTGTAGATGTTCATGTGCGTTCTTCCCCTGTCAGGTTTCGACTGTCCAAATTCCGTGTCTATCTCTTCACCTTAGTGGCACCCAACCGCATCCCGCCTTGCCTCGACGACGAACCAAGGTACCATTTTCGTCTGGCATTGTCCCTCTCCCGAACGATGGGGTGCGTTTGCGGGCGGCTTCGAAGAGGCAGATGAAAATGCTTGGTATGAAGAGGGAGAGTCAGAGTTTGATTTGGTCAGCCTGTTTCTTGCTCCTGGGATGGATGGTGGCTTGGTGTCTGACTGTCGTTGTCGAAATCAAAAACAGGAAGATGAAACCGAACTTGCTCTCCGCAAGAAGCTCCAGGAAGACGAATATGTCGATATTGTAGGTGGAATTGAAGACGTCGATCTCCTCGGCCCCCCTCTTCCTGGATTTAAACCATCATTGAGTCAACAAGTTTCGAAAGGAGGGGGTGGGAATGGTGGAGGAAGACGAGGTACGGGGGATGAAGATTTCGAATGGGCAGATGACGAGATGGATGATGATTGCAAGGGATGGCGGATGAAGATTATCATGGTTGAGGGGGAGGATGGATTCTAGACGTTAATATTCGGGGGGAGCGTAGGTCGTTCTCGTGATGCCTTGGGATGTGCTTTGTGTCGTAACGCACCACGTATCTCCGTCTCAACCTTTCCAGGAGTGACCAATGGCGGGGAGGGGCCGAGTCATCTAGGTATCCTTTCTTCCCATAACTTTTGACTCACGCGTGTTACGGCGTAGAGATGCAAATCCAATTTCAGTACAACAATCTTTGCACACCATCAGAATATCATCATTCCAGAGGTCAGCAGGAGATGGATGCACGCTACCCCAAAGAGCCCCACCCACTGTCCGAGCCCGTATGCGTAAAATAAAAATGCAGACCGTGTGCCGTGTTGTACCCTACAGTGACTACACCACAGAAGCATAAGCATCGAGTCAGGGAGCAATCGAATGTCAGTAATCCCCTTTTCGAGGGGACTCTTACCTCACTAGGGAGCTGAATTCCTGGAGATCGAAGGCTGGATCCATGCGTTTCGTCAAGCTTAGTTGAGCAGAACGTCACTCCGTGGGTGCCAAGACTGGGATCTCTGGCATTTCTATGTATGAGCTTCCGGCCGCGCACACGGTGGCAGTTTTGCTTGTTAGACTTGAGTCTGTTCGAGATGCAGATTTCAGGTGATCTACTTACAGTGCTTGGCCTGTCCCAATGCACCTTTGCAGACTTCTCTGGAATTGTTCTGCGAGCACGAGGGGCTGGAGCTTTGGTGATGCAAACATCGATTGAATGGTTGGCGCCATGTGCAGTGACTCTGAGCACCTCCGTGTCCGTGGGCCCAGAAGAATGGACGTCGTTGGCTTACAGCATGGCACCTCGTGCGTCAGTCAAAGTGGAGGCTGCTAACGGGACTATCATCAAGCTGTTCATTCGGCTTGGGTATCTACAACTTCGTTTCCTCCTTTCTTATTTCTCCTGGCGTGTGACGATACCTTGAAATTTACTATTTGGCAGCCTCTTCCATTTGCTGTCTCAACCGCTTCTGGATCTCGATGATTTCTTGGAAGATCTTGTATTTCGCGTCAAGGAGCTTCTTGGCCCTTGGAGGTGCGGCAGGAGCCACGAGTGTCCCCGGAAGCGTCATCTCCACCTATAAGCGCACGCGATCAGTGAGCATCAGCAATGTTCACTCTTGGAGCACGATCATTGAAATGCAAGATTCACCATAATCTTCCACATCTGCTCGGCTGTCGTCACCTTCTCCGCGGCGATCCTTGCTAGCATCGCCGCACCCAGCACGACTGCTTCTGAATGAGACGCGGGGAGAACGACAGGGACCCCACACGTGTCAGCGAAGAGCTGCATGAGGACAATGTTGCGCGCTTGCCCTCCAGAGAGGTAGAGAGAAGTGATATCGTGCCCGGCAGTGTTCATGGATTCGATGATGTGGCGAGTTTGTAAGGCGATAGCCTCCAGGGTAAGGTAGTACTTCCTGGAAAGATCGGCGATGGAGGCATCCTGAGAGGTGTGAGCGTGAGGAAGGAGGGACAGAATGAGACATACAAGTTCAAGTCCGATAATCGCACCCCTCATGCGAGGATCGGCAATCGGCGACCTGTTACCTGCACGAGTGTGAGGGACTAGTGAGTGACAGAACAATTCACCCTACCATGGAAATCAGGATAGAAATGAATGTCCTTTGTCAGTTCCGTGAATGACTCGGCATGACTCTCCTGACGTAGCTTTCCGAGCACGTCAAGCAGGACTGCGCAGAAACTAATATCAGCTAGGACCTGCTTGATGAGGCCAGGAGACTGACCTTGGTGAATGTTTTTCTGCTCCTGCTTCGCTCGCTCTTGCAGCTCGGGATACGCAGTGTGAGTAGTAATGACAAAGTCAATGAGCTGGCCAGTCGAGGACTGTCCACCTTCATTCATCCACCAGCCAGGGAAAGCAGCGTCCTTGGTTCGAAAGGTTAACTCAAAGGACCCACAATGATAAGGTTGTTTTATCTTACCCTGTATGGGCCCCAAACTCCGTTGACAAACACGCCTCCTTTGCTCTGAAAAGAGGGAGGTGGGCACTCAGTGTTGGGAACTGCGAGAAAACATGTGGACTAACTTGCACGAGATGACACGTGCTTGTCCCCGCGACCGCTGCAAGCCTGTGACGTGAATCGTCAAGGGTAGGAGCTTCTGACAAGGTTCCGTTTTCTGTGTACCGTGCTCCGACGGTGCCCATCCAACCTGCGTACCTGTGATGACAATGAACATCTCATGACCCTTCGAGACGCGGCTGCTCACCCGTCGATAAGGCCACTGCCAACCGCAGTCCCCAATAAGAGTCCAAGATCTTTTGCAGCATCCTTTGTGAGGCCTCGGCCAATCGGAGTCCCAGCAGCTTTGACACGGCCTTTGGCGGCCCCCATCTGCCTCCACTCGCCTCCATCGATAAGTTCTGCCAGGCCGATTTGCGTAAAGAAATCTTCCTGCCATCCTTTGTCAGGAACAAAAGAGCATTTGCACGTTGTGGAGCAGAATGACCGGGTATTATCGCCTGTGCACTTGTAGGTGAAGTAATCGGGGAGGTCGAAGAACTGGCAACGGGAGAACTGGGCGGGATTCAAGTGTTTCTTAAGCCAGAGTATTTTCGGGATCTCCATTTCGAGCTATGGATGAAATGAGAACCAATGCTATCCGGTAGGTCGTAAGGATGTAAATGCTAACGCACACTCATGGTCCCGCCGACGTAATTGAGAACGATGGACCCAGTGGTATTGATGAGTTCAGCCTCCTTCTCAGCCCTGTGATCTGCCCACAAAATAATATTCCTTTCACCTCCAGTGTTCCCAATGTCTTTCCCCTTCGTCACGATTACTGGGTTGCCATCGAAATCGGTGACAGCAAGCGAACATGTTGCATCGAATCCGAGACCTTTGACCGCGCTCTTGTCCACACCAGACTTGGACAAGACGCTCTTGACGGCGAGACATATCTTGGACCAGATGTCCGTTGTCGATTGCTCGAAGATACGGTGATCGTTTTCATCGCGCCAGGTTTTCGTGTCTTGGGTGTCGGAGGCTACGATGCGACCGTTGATGTCCACGAGGCAGGCTCGTGCAGAGCCTGTTCCAATGTCAACACCAATGTAGTAGTGGGTCTCGGTGCTCATCGTGGTGGTGGTAAAGATGGGGGAAAGATGGGAGAGATGGGACGAGCGGGGCTCCACATTCCGTCGCCGGCCCCGGCCCTGGAGTTACAGCACGACATGCAATCTCTCTATAGGGAGGTCTCTATTCTGGCATATGACCGTTGACGGGCCAACTATCATAAATGACTGGTACATGAAGTTGGACATTTGAGCTGTCATCCTCGTCGTTGATGACGCCGACGAAGCGATCTAGCCCAAGAGTGTTCAGGTTACTGTATTGCACACATTCAAGCTAGAGTTATCTTATCTACTAGGCGCAACATTACAGTTTTTCCGCCAAATCAATCTTCGACCGCATCCTGCTTTGAGCAAGAACTAACAACTTCAGCATCCAATATGTCTTCAACAACACGTCCGGTCGTTTTCATGGACATAAATATTGGAGAGACACCTGCAGGACGGATCAAGATGGAGCTCTTCAGTGACATGGTACCAAAGTGCGTCGCGCAACAGAGTTTGGTGTTTTTGAAAGGAGTTCTGACTACATGATCAGGACAGCAGAAAACTTCAGGCAGCTTTGTACTGGTGAATGCAGGTGATTGGAATGTTCTCTAGGATGAGCGCGCTCTCTGATCAAACCGAGGATTTGATAGACGTGATGCTCGTCCGCAAGGCTATAAAAACGCCACTTTCCACAGGTGAGTATGGTTTCAATGACAATTCTAAATAACTCAACGCCGATGCAGGGTGTGCGTTATAAGCTGGATAGGTTCCTCTTGACTGGCTGACGTTCAATCAGGGTACCCAACTTCATGTGTCAGGGTATGTTGTCAATGTTCCTTCATAATACTTGGATTCACTGCTTGACAGGTGGTGATTTTATAAACGGCGACGGTACTGGATCCTTCTCGATATACGGGAAGAACTTCCCGGTCAGTTCCGAGTCCCTTCGTATAAACTAACACGATACTTAATCTTTGCCCAGGACGAGAACTTTCAGGAGAAGCATTCCGGACCAGGTCTTCTGTCCATGGTATGCTACTTACGTTGTCATCTTTCAAAGCTCAAAGTTCTCCAGGCCAATTCGGGTCCAAACACGAACGGCTGTCAGTTCTTCATAACAACGGCCAAGTGCGACTTCCTCGACGGGAAACACGTCGTCTTCGGTAGAGTGATCGATGGCATGCTCACGCTTCGCAAGATCGAGAACGTCCCAACTGGCCCAAATAATCGGCCGAAGCTGGTCGTTAAGATAACGGGTAAGCATAGAGCCGATGTGGCCCGCAAACATGTGTTGATGTTGTTGACGTCTCACAGAGTGTGGCGAAATGTAGTCTAGAAGCAACTGTCAAACACAGATCAATGTAGCCATCGATTCACCATGTACAAATGCCCAAAACGCGAATAATACTTTTCAAGTCCGCTGATTGCGAGGGTGGGATATGAAGCACGTAAGTCCAAAGGAGGTGAGGTACAACTCTAGTCACGAGAACCTTGATATCCACGAGCAACAGAAATATTTCACAAGGGGCCCCGGGAGTTCTTCTAATGAACAACCCTCACACGACGGGCGATGGCAAGGATGAATTTTAAACATATGGGTGACATTCAATCGTGACGTCGTGAGCTTTTTGGGACCAGAGCCCAGACCATCGTCATGAGACTCAAAATCCCTACCAATCTACGCAAATAATCAACATTAAATCGTGCAGACAAACATTTTACTTACACGGGTTGAAGCGTCTTGAGCCCGGCTCTTGATGCAATGGCTCCAGCCATAAAAGGAACGAGCGCAGACCCTGCCTGGCCTGATCCAGCGATCCAGCCAATAGAACCAGTCAGGAGCCAGCGAGGAAGGACCCGACCACAATGGTTCATAGCGATGGGGTACATCGGGCCCATCAGCATTCCGATAATTGCGACTGCAACAGCATCGCCAACAAGGGATGGCACGAGCCATACGATGATCTCAAGGCTGCTGGGGTTGTTAGTGATAAATCAACAACGATGGTGCCGCATGTGCGTACATAATGGCGCATATGGCGTAGATGAAGAGCGCTATACGCTCGCCAACCTATAACGATGTCAGTTGATATTACGTGAAAATTGAATGGTGTCCAACCTTCTCGTTTATCCGTAATAATGCGACGCGACCAATCATTAGTCCTGCACCTCTACGCTTAGCTCACTCGGATAGCGTAGAATGACCGATCGCACCACCGAAAAATCCGGTAGAGATGTATCCCGACGATGGTCCGCCACCTCTAACATCGATGATATATGTAACAATCCATCCTTGAACATTGTGAATAGAGTACATTGCTTCAAATCGGTGTATGCAGATACTTACCCCCGATCGTAACCTCAGCGCCAACGTAGATTAGAACGAAGGACGCAAGAAGGTGTACGTCCTTAAGGGCGAATATCTGCCGGAAATGACTGCGTTCATTAGCATTCCTTGGCTCCGCGGAGATGCCGATTTCTGTGAGGCATTCTGGAAGGCAGATAGTATGCATATTCTGCCTGATAAGAAGACAGAGCCATTGACGTTACCTTCCTGCCTCTTCAATCGGAATACAAAAATCAGAACAACCGTGTTTATCAAGGCTACACCCAAGGACGTGAGGTAGTGAAAGGACCAACGGCTTAGCTGAGAGAACTGGGTAGCTACGAGTGGCGATGAAAGAGCCCCAGCACCTGATAGCTGTTAGCAATCCGCGTGAAGCTGCGGAAGGCCTGCACGCACCATAAGCTGGGAGGGAAAATGCTCAGCAAAGTACAGGCTTGAGTACTTAGGCTTACCTGCCATGAAAACACCCATCTTTGTTTCCGCATTCTCTTTGAACGACGCAACGTAGCCGACGGACTGAGCATTCTAAAGCCACCGATAACGTGAAGCATGACAGCTGATTTCTGGTGCAAACCCTCACCTGCAAAGCTAGACCGATGCCATTGAGAAAGTATGCAAAAACGAATACAGGAAATGGGGGAGCAAAAGATTCTATAGAGTACGCCACGACTTGGAACAGAGAGCCTAGAATCCTCCGGTAGAAGCAACACAAGTCCACTGGGATAGGACAGATCGCGCACCTAAGACCATGACCTGACAACAATTTACATTGCGAATACCATGTGATGAATGAGAAATGTCTTACCTTGCCAAATCCCAGCCTTTCAGTGAGGACAACATTCGACAGAGCACCAGTTATGAACCCCTAAAGAACACATCAGCTTCCCAGGCCCTTCAGAATCCACGATTACACGAGTTACCAAGCACGCGAAAACGAATATCAGGGAAACCACGACGTATCCCACCTACTTCGCGAATGAATCACGTCGGGAATTTACTGAATCACAACAGACAGACACACCCCATAGACTCGCTGAATCCGTGGCAGCAACGGTCCATTGGATCCATCGTTCCACCCTTCGAGATAGATAAACCAGCACAAAGCTACAAATTGCATCTGACCACGAAATCTTTGTGTCTTTGACTTCATTTGAGGGACGCCCTGTACGTCGCTGCCGAGGGATTCGTGGTGTTCTGAGCTTGCGACAGGCGCAACAGGAGCGAGCTCGATGTTTTCGGAGTATTCTAGCTTGGAAGGCGGTAAGGGAGAAGCACATCGAGTTGAAGTGGAACTTAGAGCAATGAAAGCCCCTCCTGCAACAGTCTGTGCATCAACTCTGGCTGCTGGGAGTGACATGGCCACACGATCTGGCAGAGGTGAGAGAAATTGAAACCTCGGCCAGTTAGCTCAGACTTTAAAGGGCTTTCAAGCGAGTCGCATTACCTCACAAATGACGCTTCGGAACATGTCTCCGTCCTCCCAATATTTTCTCGGTGTATGTCGTAAAACCAGTTGGAATCAGTGGCACGAGGAAGGTTATACCATGGAAGCACATCCATGTGATCCGCTGAAACCAATCGCTAATTCATGACCCTGTGAGAGGTGCTGTCTCAAATTAAACTCTTCCACCCCATGGAGCAGGAAGGTGTCATCCAGGCGAAGTATCATTGACCGAGGTTGCGTTAATGGCTCAGAGTTCAGTCGAATCCAGATACTTATTCATCCAAGTCTATTGCAATAGCCTGCAACGTGATTTTGTTCAGAATGAAAAGTTTCTCAGTTAAGTACATATCGACGTCCCTGATATCGATGGTACATTCCTTGCTATCCTGGAATTGAGCATTGTATAGTGCTTGGACATTATATTGTAGGTGGGGCACACGTGGAGTGAAGATGACTCGGAGTACGTCTCACTTGCGAAGATCTTAAATCTACCACTCCGTTCGTTGATCCAGAGCGGCAACTTGGTTCATCTATGTTATGATCGCATAATGCCAGTCAGAAGCATGATTTTGATTTGCGGTAGATGGAGTACATGAGCTTATGAGCGAGCATACTAGGTGAAAGAAGATGGCTGATTCTTTAATCTGAGGCAGTCGTTAGCCGGGCTAAAATTGAATCAAATCGTCAGTGAAAAAACAAAACGACTTTGTGCCAACAACTGATTACTGACTGTAGATGAGCTGACCGGAGTGGTGGACGATGCGTTTAATCAAGCCCTCCTTCTCCAAATGTCTGATCGTAACGCGTGCCAAGCTCCCATTCACCTTCAATCGCTCAATGAGGATACTCTGACTGATGAAGCGCCAGGTAGGCACTTCCTTCATGACACGGTCGAACGTTGCTTTGTCGCAGATGACGGCGTGTTGAGCCTTGTCCTTGACCTTGCCCTTCGACCACTTCTTCTTCTTAGCAGCCTTTCCGCCGGATGTTGGGGCTGGTGTTTTTGCCTTGGCCTGGGCGATACAGTTAGTGGATGCGTGTAATCCGGTAGACCCTGAGCACATCCAGTATGCTCCCAATGATCAAAGAGGTTTCACGAGCGCCTCAAGCATCGTATCCTCACAGCGGAAGAGCCGGAAAGTAAAGAGTTCAGGCTCACCATGATGTCGCGGCCTCGTCGTCGTCGATGTCGTTGAAGCCTGTTTGCCCATACTCGCGATCAGTCGTTCGGTCAACTCCGATACTTCAAGCTCCGCATGAACCTGCTTACGCAATATCGACCTATGACACTATTAACTCGTTCCCTTGAGACTCAGAGACGTGTATCAGTACTGTGAACGGTCTGGCAGATGATTCCCTGGCTGCTGCTTGCCCTCCCGCTGCCCGCCCTTGCAGCACTCGATAAAACATACGGCGTCCCCCCAGCCATTCAGGACAAGTACGTCGCTGCGACCTCGGGAACATGGAAATGTTTAGACGGGTCGAAGCAAATTGCTTGGAGCGCGGTGAATGATGACTATTGCGACTGTGCCGACGGGAGCGATGAACCAGGTGAGTGATGTAACAGGAACGAGGTTTGGGACGCTCTAACGAAGGTTCAGGTACCAGCGCATGTCCCGACACTACGTTCTATTGTAAGAACGTAGGACATATCGGCACAGCTATCCCTAGCTCGCGAGTGAATGATGGCCTTTGTGGTAAGTAATTCACGCAACAACTAGAGGGCCAGGTGTTGATGAAATGCTAGAGCCCGAATGCTGTGACGGGTCAGACGAGGCATCAGGCGTTTGCCCAAATTCATGC
Source organism: Gyrodon lividus (assembly GCA_014904945.1). Lineage (NCBI taxonomy): Eukaryota > Fungi > Basidiomycota > Agaricomycetes > Boletales > Gyrodontaceae > Gyrodon > Gyrodon lividus. The sequence continues at coordinate 275,654 of MU127426.1, forward strand.
AGGGAAATCGGTGAAGTCCACCGCAAGAAGGTAGAAGCTGAGCGTAAGCTGCGGAAAACTGTGCGTACCACGAGTATCCCGCAGACAGAGGAGATCTTATCGTCCAATGTCTTCAAGGGCTCAAAAATACGTGCCACATATATCGCATTCGCACACAAGGAGAAGAATCGCCTTGAAGGGCTCATAGCTGATTTAGAACGCGAAGTCGCGTCTCGAGAACAGGAAGTGGAGAGACTGGGAGGTCGCAACTCATCACCCTACGAGTGGACCACTATGTTGACGCCATCCTCTCTTAGACATAGCCGAACGCGCAGAGTCGTTGTCCGCTGCTGAATTAGAGCGCAAGAAACAATCGCGTAGGCGCACTTCATCTTATTGGTAGTATCAAACAAGACATTGATATCCATTATCTCACAGCGCTCTACCAGTCGCTTCTTACTCACCACACGGCATTGAAATCTCTACGGAAAGACCACAATAAACACTTGGAGAGACAAAAGGCCCTTGGCGATATCCTTGACTCACTACGCACAGGCTATAACCCGAATTACCAAGACATGGCTGTTCTGGAGGCTGTACGCGGATGGGAATCGCTCGCAGGACTTGCCCACATCAACGACGTCCGCAAAGGTGAAGACGGCGGCGAGGGAGTACAGGTCTCGACCCCCACGGTGGAGGAGGAGGAGGTGGTGGTGGAGGAGGGTACTTGGAATGCAGATCAGATCGAGAGCGAGCTCGATCGTTTGTTGAAGGCTGACCATGTTTCGTTACTCTTGGAGCACGATAAAATTGTCGGACATGCCTCTTCGCAGGCTATTCGTAAGCCCACAAATTTCTCGAAGTGACGAGTTGGCTGACGAAGTTGACTCCTGAACCGCAGTCTTTGACATAACTGCATATCTCCCCAATTCGCTCCTTCCAACCTATGTCGCCTTCCGTGACTCCGTTCTTTCTTGGCTGCACGTCTTCGGCATCGCAGCTAGCGTGTCTGACACTTCTGCAGGTATTTGGACTCTTGGTCATGAAGAATTAACATTAAAAACTTTCCCGATAGAATCCAATCGTGCTCGTCAAGCGCTTTCTGATGCTGAACATAGCCTTAAACTTGCTCGCGAAGAACAGCAAACTGCGCGTGAGGACCTTTCTGAGCTGTTTGATCTTGAAGGGTTTGGTCCGGAGGGTGAATGGAAGAAGCTTGATGGTCTATGCCTTGAGAAGGATATTGGAGAGTTCGTCGAGTCTCATCCCCGAGCGCTTTGGATACTGATATATTTTCTTCTTCAGTTATACATACGAGGTATGCCTGTTCGAGGAGGCACGCCAAAAACCGAACAAGGGTGGGTCAACATTCAGCCTTGGGTAAGTCGCAGTTTTATTAGCATTCTTGACGATTGTGGCTTATCCCCCAACTAGTAAATTTACCTCATGGAATCAACTCGCAAAACCTGGCGAGCTTGAGCACTATACCAAACAACGCTATACGCAAGGTACTAAGTGCTGGAATGGTCCACAACGCAGTGTCGAGGTAACTATCCACCGGTTCTCGTCTTATAGCCTCGCTGATCACCATCCTATTTCTCTAGCTCGTCCTTGCATGCGGCACGGAGAACGCGCTACTCACGGTCGCTGAGCTGGAGAAGTGTGAGTACCAAATTACGGGCACGACCCCTGCATTATGCCGTCCACTGGAGGACGAGAACCGAAAAGACGAACTATAGGGCACCTTCTCAGTGGATGTATTTATTCTGCCGCACAAGCTACTCGATTTTTCAATCGATCGGTTAGCTGTCTATCTGGTGAAGTGTGTCGAACTCACAGTGGATTCCGAGCTGCCATAGTCCTTGCCAGTGCTGAGGGTTCTTTCCAAGGGATACTATCTTAACGCGCACCCAACTGATGGACACTTACTTTACATGTGCGATCGTAGTATACCGCCCAGGTACTCTTGCCTCGTGGACTGGTCCGACCTCTGCCAGGCTTGTGAGGGAGGCTGATTACGTACACATTCTCGCAACTTCCACATCATCAATTATCACGCGTCGATTGTGACTCTCACTCCGATTTCCTTGGTTGTGTACCACCATCATATGCATATTGTCTGTAAATTGATATCCTGTAGTGGTAAGATTCGACAACAATCTCAGCTTGCCAAATCATACTCACGCCAATTACCTCTAGTTCTAAGACAACTTGAAAGCGATAATCCATGATGCATCGGGTGCTGCTAGTACCCGAGATCCTCCTGATTATCTTCAACTTCATTACGGATGATTCAGGCAACTTATTACACGCCACGCTTGCCGCTGTAGTGAGGACTTGCCGTTTCTTTCAGCCTTCTGCAGAGGAGATTCTGTGGTCGGAGCTACGCAGCATAAAGCCCTTTTACCCCATTCTTCCTACCGAGGTGCGAAAGAAAGAAACCCAGCTATGGTCTTCAGTAAGTGTGTGAAGTAGCAAGTCGCATTAAAACTTGAAGTCACATTGGATGCGCAGACCCGTCCGCTCTCGGGCTCAAACTGGTCTCGGTTTATGGAATGTGCAAGCCACGTTCGCGTCCTTACTGAAAGTTCGTTCTACCACTCCATCGATCGTTACAGGTGCTTGTCCATCTTTTGCGCAATGGGTCGTCAGCGGGAGCCCGTTCTGCTCACTCCTAACCTTCGCAAGTTGAAGTGGAAACCATTTCACCATAATTTCTTTCCGGCCATCCATCTCTTCATTGGTCCCTCGCTGCTTTCTTTGGAAGTCGATGCTGTGTTCATTGGTCGCACAATCCCAATTCCATCATTTGGAGACGCCTGCCCGAAGCTCCAACACATAAAGATAAGTGGTCATGGCAGATCAATAACTGCAGGTATCTCAAGTATCCTACGTGGGCTACACATTTTGGAGACGGTGTCTTGCTCTACCCTGGACAATGAAGCGTTTATCCATCTTGCTGAACTTCCAACCCTCTCTTTCCTGGAGTTCGACATGCGTCGGTCAGTAGTTAATCTGTTCCACGTTCGGGATTGTTGTCGTTCGGGAAGTTTCAAAAACTTGAAAACGCTGCGGTGGAAGGACTACAACCTCACCACACTTACGGATATATTTATCTTTCCCGAAATATCACCAACGAACATCCACCTCGAGATTGAATCATTCTGCACCACACAGTCACTGCGCACGTTCCTTGAACCGTTCACAGCCAGATTCCCCCACACTCAATCCTTCTCCCTCGTTCACGATGTACGGGCTGGTAGACGTTTTGGTCTCCAAGCAGCCACCGCTGGACGTGATCACGCACTGGACCCTACTGCTCTAGAACCCCTCTTCGCACTGAGGGGCTTGCGTGTGCTGGACCTCACATACCTTGGTCACCTCCAACCGGATGATAGCCTCATGAAGAAGATGGCTTCCGCTTGGCCGGCACTGGAAGAACTAACCCTTGCAAGTGCAGACGCTGAAGTCGCGTCAGTCACCTTCGACGGTCTCCTTTCACTCCTCGAACATTGTCCTAACCTACGGCACTTCGGGCCACGCGTGGACGTCGAAGACATGCTTTCGTCTGACGACACAAAGGTTCGGCACGTCAAACTGAAGCACCTGTGCTTAGAAGGTGGTATACTTGCCACGCGGCGTGCAGAGGCGGATGAGCTATTGATACGAGTACTGCCGGAGTTGACCTCTATAGAGGAGTGTCTGGGTGTTACAAAGCACCTGCGTAAATTGAAGAAGGAACGGGAGGGCTCATCCCGTGCGATTAGCGGACTAGGAGAGGAAGAAGTCAATCAAGAGTAAAAGCCATTAATCGATGGCAGATGTATTAATTGCATACATAGCGTTACGCAGCGCATGTACCACCAAGACAAGGTTTGTGCAAATGAAATTCGAAAATACTGTAGCCATCCAACCCACCTTGTTGGACGGTTTTCTCTTGATCAGCTGGATAATTCACCACTGTCGAGATACTTGGCACGAGTTATCGACTCCGTTGAAGTGAATGATACGTGTACCTGAGGCACAGTACCAGGCTACCAGCGAGTGCTGGATGGCGTCTCGGAGGACTTCACGAATAGCGCGACTAGGACCGCTGGCCGTGTTGTGGAACTCTTGCGTCCGAGGGTACATAGCTCTTCAGAGCAGCATGCTCAGCGCGCGACTACCAGACAATATTTGTAAAATAAATTGGACCGTCCGAGGAGAGACCTTCTGGCAATCACTTCAAATTGATTTGAATTCGACAAGGCCAAAGTTTCAACGCCAACGCCAAACGCTAGCCCTAGGAAGAAGGTATAAACACTATTGTACGATATCTGCTTTGTATTGTTGGCCGAACATATAGATGTATGTGCAGACTGAGGTATTTACAAAACACAGACTTACGGTGATAAAACAGGCAAACCGCAAGGCCGTCGCTTCAGTCCTAGTCAAGACGAGCACCCGTCGGCCTAAGGGCTTGTCATCCCAACATCCTCGCTAACCTCTCGCAGACGTCGCTGGGATCTTAGCTCAGGCGTTGCGTCCCCTCTGTCTCTATCTTTATCATCCCGGTCCTCCCCACAGATTCCATCCGCCAGAAACACCCCTTCACCCTGCGTGTCCTCTGTGTCGCCACAGCACGAACTTCCAGAATTTGGAGGCCGTATCGTTGGCTCATCATCAGTCGTATCACCGCTTTCCGTTTCAGCCTCTGTGCTTGTTTCACTCAGGATGCTACTCGCGTCATCATCTCGAGTTCGCATCGGACGCATACTCGGTGTCCGCTCGGGCGCCACAGTGCCACCATATGCGTCAATCGCACCCATTGCACGCGCGGGACCCGTCGATGATGATGATGATGATGATGATGGAGACCGCAGCTGTGTTGGCAGTGTCCGGGAAAATGGATGTGATGGAGTAGCGGGATTAGGGGATGGTGATGATGACAATGGTGGCTGTGATTGCGATTGTGACTGGGAGAAGAAAACGAGTTGCTCGGCATATCTCTGCATTTCTTCTGGCGATATTACCAATCTGAAGTCGTTGAGAAGAAGAAATTGGAGTTCTAGTTGGTTGAGCTCTGCTTGGGGCAGACCCCCCACCTGTACGATAATTTGAGTACATGCGATTTTTTTCATTCAATTACAATCACCCACCTTGGCGTATCGTGAATTGGTGTAAAATACATCACTAAAGAATTTACTGGCCACTGTGACGCCAGCAATGACTAGGCGATGAACATTATAAGAGTCGATCACGAACGTGCGTCCTGTAGACTCTGAGGCAAGACGAGACATCCGATCAAAGTAGACAAGGAGGGAAATAAAAACTTCGTTGGTCGTCGGGCAATATTTGAGTATACGAAGGAGGTATGCCTCGAGGGAGATAGTGGGAATATTGCGTGCATGGAATGTGAGAGCGGAAGACGGATTAGCGAGGGCGGAGCGCGATGCGGAGGTGAGAGACCGCCAGACAGGAGGGTAGGATGCTTCGTCCGAGGGACCAAAATGTGACGGATTTGAGAAGGTATGTGCTGCTGTTTCGGTGGATGAGAGTGCATCGTTGGTCTGTGCGATCTGTGCGAGCAATGAAGCAAGTAGCTTGAGGAGCTCGGCTGGCGCAAAAGAATGGATGTCAACCGTTTCGGGTGCAGGTGGGGATGCAGAGTAGGGGGGTGGTGGTTGGGGGAGATGTACGGAAGTGTTATCAGGAGCGGGCGCCACTTTACTGACCGAGAGAGAAGAAACAGGGAAATGTTGTTGCTGTTGTTGTTGTTGTTGTGGCACGGCATTGGACCGAGCAGAGAATGACTCGTAGGCCACAGCTGAGGAGGCAAACGGATTCTTTGATGCCAAGCAATGTGATGAGGAGGAAAGATGAGCGCAAGAAGCAGAACTTTGTATCGACGGCTTTCGCTGTGAAGACCGACTAGAGCGTGTTGTGGAGGAGGATATTGGCAAGGAAGAAATATTTCTTTCAATATTTCTGTCGATACTTCTATGTTCTGATGAATGCAATGGATTTACAAGGGCGAGCATGATGAATATTTGTGTGAAGAAACTTAGTCGTCGCCTGTGCAATCTGCATAAAACAAATCACGTCCAGTCCTTCCGTGGGAATAATCATACCCGTGGGAATATATATTCAACGTGACATGTCACGTCACACTTACCTCCCTCACTTGAAGGACATATTCCGCGCTAAATGAACCTTTACCACTGCCATCAGGTGCCAGCACGAGGTCCCGCGGTGCTCACCTGTCCAATCACCCTATGAAACGTTCGCGGGTGACCTACAATCACTGCAGAGTCTCATGATCGTTAATGATCATTGAACACCTCCCGATTGCCACTGCAATTCACATCACTGGCGACATCACGCTATCGGATCAACTAACTAAGGTCTTTGCCTTAGCATCCTTCATAGGGGCTTGTCATCGCTGCGAATACCGCCTCCCGCAAGTTCAGTCCGTGAACCAGTGTCCATTTCACTGATCCATTTCGTATTCAGCATCCCGAGGTTTGCGTACAGCTAGTCTCCCCTAGGCAGCTCAGGGAGCCGAAGTAAAACAATCGTTACTTCTCCACTATGGTGTACAGCCTACCACAACAAACCAACTATTGATAAGGTTTAAAATCAAATTTACTGTTGTAAGTCAAGCTTCTTCTTGCCCTTCGGCGCTTACCGTGATGAACGTTTGTGATTGCTGGTCAACTGGATTTCATTTCAGCCCATACATCCAGTGTATCCATTGGCAACACTGATGCTTATGGAACTCGTTGACGTTGCGAGATTACGTGTAGCGAACGGGGTCTGGGGTCAATTGGTATGGTTTCCGGTACGTGTACGGTGGCTTCATGCTTTCAACATGCTGACTTCGAGATAGCGTCCATAACGCCTCAAGATCCTTTTTTGCCTTGGCTCACGACTGACCCTGGTCCCTCCAGGGCGCCTTTTCGCCCTAGCTTCGCTGCGCTTCTTCGACGGTAATTCTGTCGCATGTGTTGTCCTGACCATGTACTCAGCATATATCCTGAGAATCTTAGTCGCCGCTCACCATGCAGTAGTCCGTTCATATCAATACAGGGAATGAGATCCTGTCAATCCAGATGCCACTTAATCATTTTCATTCTCCAACAATAAGTAATTGTAGCAGCACCGAACTACGGACTGTACGAATCTAGCTCCCTGATATTCCGACACCAAGTAAGTTAAGAATTTTGATCGTGTTTTGATGCCGAGTTGAGGTAATGACAAGTGGACTCCCTATCTGTCGGGTGCTGGGTATCTGTCAGTTGAAACAGTCCTGACTCGAGGTACGTCAGTAGTACACCGGACGAACTCGACGAAAATGGATGGCAAATTCGCAAGACCGTCTCCTCCAGGCGTACTGTAATACCAAACAAGTCTGAGCGGTTTGCGTTGCCCCTACATCCCGCTGTTGATTTTGTTGTCTGTTGAGCATCAGCCTTTGTCCTCACTCATCCATAGATTTTGCATGTCAAGGGAAATGCATGGTCGTGAGGCATATGCAAATGCATACAAAGTTTTTGATAAGGCAAGTGTAGGTGTCGTGAGGCATAGTGAGCAAATGTAACTGTAACTGAATAACGCGTCCGCTTAGACCTCCTTGACCTTGACAGTACCACGCAGCAGACCAGTCTAGAAAACGACCACATAAATGCGTGCCTCCAAAGAAGGGACAAGAAGAGTGCGTACCCGGCGTGCGGCAATGAGACCAGCCTTTTGTCCAGGAACTGCGGAGCGGGCGATTGTGGAAGCTTTACCGATATGTTGGTGGTTACCACCACCGTGAGGATGGTCGACGGGGTTCATAGCAACACCACGAGTACGAGGCCAGCTAGAAAAGGGGCCGAGTCAGAACCTCGGTTTCGGCGGGAAAAGACCGAGTAACACCATACCTGTTACGCTTAGCCCTGTATTTGTGGTATGCACGACCGGCTTTGAGCAAAGGCTTGTCGATACGTCCACCACCAGCAACAATACCAACAGTCGCACGTGAGCTTGCAGAGATGGTCTTCTTCGCACCACTGGGCAAACGGACACGAGTTTTGTTGTCCTCAGGCGAGTGACCGATGATGGTGGCGTAGTTGCCGGACGTACGTGCGAGGGCACCACGGTCACCAACTTTTTCCTCGACGTTGCAGATGATGGTACCTTCAGGGCATTGGCCTACGGGAAGCACGTTGCCGACTGTAAGAGTGGCCTTCTTGCCGCAGTAAACGAAGGCACCGGTGTGGAGGCCCTCAGTAGCAATGAAGGTTTCCTTGCGAAGTTTGTAGCGGTATGGATCGCGGAAGACGACGCGGGCGAGGGGTGCACCACTGAGATGCTGATCAAGGGTCTGGGAGGTCACATATGGAGAATACGGGCTTACCGGCCAGGATCGTGGATGATTTCCTTGACGATACCCCGAATGTAACCGTTGCGCTCGGCGTAGTCGAGAGTGCGAAGTTTAGCGGGCGCCTTGTTATGGTGGGTGTGCGCCTTGAACTGGAGGGAGACAATGGTAAATCAACTCGTCGCAAGTACCCTCTTCGATAGACGACGTACGATGGTATGCGAGCGCCTCTGTGCCCTAATAACCCGGCCCATCGTTTATCTGCAAAGGAGTCGTAAGTCGATTGTCCAGGGGAAGGTATGCAGAGGCAAATGGAAGGGGGTAACACATCCAGACGAAGCTCAAGTCATCCAACCCGTGAAAGCACCGATTTCGACACCGATTTCGCTCCAAACGGCGGTAATACATGGAAGAGTGTGTTGGAGGCGTAAAAGGCGAAGAATTGAGGCAGCATACTCACATTCTTGTGTCTTGAGGTACCGTTACTGACGTTGAGCGTTGGCAGTATGCTCCCAGGCAAAGTAGATTTGAGCGCCGCTACAATCTTCGGCGATTCCCGTGTGCCTCGACCTTGGCTGCTTTTGGCACCTTACGTCAAAAAAAAAGTGGGCGACGCGGAGAGAACACAAAAGGTGGCACGAAGGCTCGTTTTTGCGATTTACAAGGGGGGGACTCTGCTTTCCTCGGAAAATGAGCAAGTTGAACGATGGATAGAAAAAAGACACCAAGAGTATATATATCTAAAGAGTAAGTACATGAAGAGGAGGGCTATATATGATGTCAGTGGATCACGTCAAGTTACTTGTACTAAAAGCGAAGGTTTGTGCTTGGCCAGGAGGTGGAATGAGAGCCAGCATGTGTTGAAATGTTACGAGATGAGCTGGTGATTTTGGCGTTGCTCTTTACTTGACGACCTCTATGATCCTTTACTGCTGACACAAAACTGGTACTGAAGCGACCCGACCACGGGTTGTAGGGTGGGGGATAGGACGGGGATGCATGGAGACTTGCAGGTATGAGCCAAAGATTGCAGGCCAACGAAAGATGATCGAACACGGGAATTGACTCAGGTTACGATTGAATCATTCCGCATTGCGTACACATCCGAAAAGCTGTCGACACATATCAAAATATCCGGCGTAAGGGGTATAAAGGGTGTGATTCACAGAACGCTATAAGAGTAGGATGTTTTCCCCCACAAGATTGCTCCTAAGATACTACGAACTGCATGGGACGTTACCATCGTTGTCGACGTCGACGAGGGTGTGGATTGTGTAGGTATTGGTACCGCGCAATCAGGAACAAAAGTCACACGGGGGTGTGGTTGACTGGCGTTGACATGGAGAGCAACGTTTTTGATATCCACAAGTGCCGGTTTTGACCTGGGATTACACGCAACATAACAATATCTGCTAACTACCTACTAACTTGGCACCGTTGCGAACAGCTTGCAGCTGTTTTATCATCCCTCTCAACCTCAATTTCCCCCGGAATACTTTCAAATTTACCCCGCTTCATCTGGCAACCCTCCCCGACAACATTTTCTTCCGTCCACCGGCTGTGAGGGACATGATCCATCTCGATCGGACTCACCATGAACTCGACCAATCCCAAAAGTCAAATCTAATCTTACCCGACGATCATCCCTCCTCTCACTTCTCCTGGGACTCCATCTCACATCACCCCGACGACAGTCCCTTCTTTCACGACGCTTTGCACGACTCCTTGCAACACAATATCCTCTCAGAGCAGTCCATCCGCCCCGACTCCATACCCGATGCACACCAAGACGTTCAGCAGTCAAAGGACCGGCCCCCCTCTCCACAACAACACCCTCATGACATACACGACGACAAGAGCTCCTCCCTTTCTCCAGCTCCAGAGACGGGTTCCCCCCAACCAGTCTCAAAGAACTCTCCTCAGCCACCCCCGCAAACTCACGATGAGCCTACGACTGCCGACGCGCCGGATGGCGACGTCGCTGTAGATGGTGCATTGACGCCTTTAACTGACCTGTCCCCAGCACCAGACCCAGATGACGGTCCGGAAGACAGGAAAGAAGAAGAGGAAGAAGAGGAAGGCTGCGAGCAACCGAATGTCTCCTCCACCATCACCCAGGAGGAAAAGAAAGGATCTCTACAGAAAGGTGGTGACCAAGTGCAGAGAGGCGTTCACATAAATGGCACGTCGTCCCCTTCACGACCAGGCGGTAGTTCCCCAGTCAGACAACCCTTGACCTCCGCGACACTCCGGAGCCTGTCCTCGGATGCTTTACACTCTAGACCCAACGAGACTCCTAGCTCCGCGGGACCCTCGCATTCAAGAACACCATCAGGCGAGTTTTCGGTCCCACCAATGCGTCCTCCTTCTGGAACGTCCGCAGCCATTTCGGGACATGGCAGTAGTGATTCAAAAGTTGTCCGAATCTTGGAACTGAACGCTGAGCTTTTCAAGTGCGCTTCGACCTTTATGTTCGGTTTCCCCATCAGTTGATAAATCCCTTGCGTTTCTTTATCCAGGGTTTGCTTGGAGTTTCAAGCTCGTGGTGTCCCAGTGGCAGAGTCGCGATTCCAACAGTACGTTACGCTTCCCGAAAAACTTGCCATAACGTCCTTGGCTTAAGCTTTTCTTTGCAGATACGCAATGCGACTGCAGGCCAACCTAACCTGGCTGGCTGCAGCTGCAGATCAACGGCACAATGTATGGAACCTTTTTAGAGCTCACGTTCTGTCTTTTGACGTGACATCTCAGAACTCTTATATGGCGCTTCCAATCATGAATCCGCCGATAGCAGTTGAATTTGCTCCCATGGATCGAATACAACGTCTCTACGCCAACTTGTCGACCATATTTGCAAAGGACATCGCACGGAGACAGCTGATGAACACATCCCATCATGGATCTTCCACTGTCCCCTCTGCGATAACCAACGGGAATCTGAAGCGAAATCGACTAGACGATCTTCCAGACCTCGCTAGCAAAAGACGTGACGTCGGCGACAACAAACTGCAGTCGATGCAGACGCCCGCCGTACCGTCGATATCAATATCCGGCGCTGGAATTCACCACAATTCTCCCGGCGCTTTCCCCGCTCCAAACGCGTCGAATATCTCCGTATCTGGTACAAGCCCACGTATGTCAAGTCCCGCGATGCCTCCACCATCGACAACCCCGTCGCTGCCGTTTGGCGCATCAGAAGCATCGATAGCGGCCAGCACGCGCGCACGTGCTCGGGATATCCAGATCCAGCAAGCTAGGGAACAACAGTTACGGCAAGCTGCACAGATGCAACAGATGCAATCCGCTCGGCATATGTCGCCTCCTTCAACGTCCCCACAAGCACCACAGGGTGTTGGTGGCGTTCCTGGAGGACAGCCAAACTCTCTTGTGACGTCTGGATCACAGGCACAGCAGCTTATGGTGATCCTGCAGAATCCTAACCACCCACTGATGCAGTATATGATTCAACAAACACCACAGTTCACGTCGCTTCCTCTTCAACAACAAATGCAAAAACTTCAAACGTGCCAGGTACTTAGACCCCACAGAGCTTTGGGTGATTCCTGACTGATCTGGATACTTAGAATGCTCTGCAGCGACAGCAACAACAACAGCAGCAGCAACAGCAGCAGCAGCAACAACAACAACAACAGCAACAAAACCAGCAGACGGCCACTCCAAAGCGTAATCCCCACATGGCTGGCATGACGCCGAATTCTGCCATGACCATATTACCGAATAGCACGTTGAACGGGGGCGGTGGCCCAAGTCCAGTATCCCCCCTCGGCCTACAATCGCCCATTATGTCCCAACAGCAACACATGCCGTCGCAATCTCCTCAAAATGGCATGTTCCCCTTTCACCAGGGTCAGGCCAACCCAGGAATTGATCCACGCATAGCAGGGTCGACTTTCACACCACAAATGCCAGGGGGTATCGGCAACAGCATGAACGTGAACCAGCAACGACACCTCATGCTCATGCAACAGCAAATGCGGAATACGAATGGGAATATGAACACGGTCCCAAATATGATGAATTCACAGCAAGCGTATGCGATGGCACAACGTATGGCGCAAGCAGGGCCGTCGCAACCTGGCAGCGGCGTTAGTGGCTCGCCAATGTCGGGGCCAGTGGGTGACCAGTTCCCTGCTCTCCGTTCCAACTCAACGATCCCTGGTATTGCACGGAGTGCGCGTTCCCCCTCCGATGGTGTCCATTCGCCAATGACACCCCGTGCGCCGTCGAGGCTTTCTCAGCAGCCTCAGATGCAGCCTAATGACTATTCACAGGCGATGATGCAACATGCGCATGCTGGCATGCCTCAAAACACGGGCCCGTTTAATCCTCAGGTTCAAAACCCCAATTGGCCGCAGAGCGGTCAACAGCCGATGCAACAGATGGGAATGGTTAGCGGGCAGGTGAATGGTTACTCTATGAGTCCTCCCAACATCGCTGGTGCTGGTGCTGGGTTCTTTGGCGTGACACCGTCGTCTTCGAATCAGAACTGGCAGCAACACCAGCAGGGCATGGTTGGAAGCTATCCGTATGGACAGTCGATGGGCCAACACCACGTGCAGCCAGACCAGAACCGTCCACCACACATGACTGGTGCGCCTTTACCTCAAGATATGAGCCCCGTCGGGGACAACTCCGGCACTGCTCCTGGGGAGTATGACATATTTAACTATAGCGGTCAATAATTCTATTCAATTTCGGTTTCCTCTTTGGACGCGGATACTGTGCTGTTTTCATGTTATCTGTTCCCTTCCTTCACAACTCTATGATGATGATCATTATCGCCCGTGTAGTGCTTATCTTATGGTGTTTTCTCTTCTGTGCCGCTGTTTATCTGCCGTTCATGATTTCACTGTTTGGGCGATCTTTTTCAGTGTTGATATTCCAGACCACGATGGTCTTTCGCTCGACAGGATCTTTCTTTCTCTTTCTGCTGTTACTATACATTCACGACACGCGTTGAACTGGTGCATGTTGCTTCGCTTTATATAGTCTGTCAAGCAAATGCTTGTCTGTATTCTGTAGGAAGGGTTCCGCTGAAAAACATGTTCATCACGATCACCAGTACTATGTCACCCTTTCTCACCAAGATCGGCGTTTGGATGAAATGACCAGTGATTGACTCTGGTCAGACCCGTGCCAACAAAAAACCATTTCACGACCTCGCGGGTCAAGAGCTAGAGCGTTTGTAAAGGCATAACATGGTGTTTACGAAACTTTCAGTGCACGAGAAGGAAGCCTTTTTCGGGCTGCTAGACGAGTAAGGGCTGTTTATCAATCGTGACAACTTGAACTCATGATCGGGGCTCAACGATGCTACTCCTGGTCCTGATCCATGCACACACAGATATTTTCAATCAAGACCAGAGCTGTTCGGGAATGGGAACGGCGAAGGCGGTTCGAGTACTGGTGTTATATCAACGGGGGCAGCAGCATCTGCTGTGCACCGAGCGCTCGCTGCGAACCCAGAGGCGACGTCCAAGATCGTGTCCGCTGGAGTGACGCACGGGGCGGCGAGATCAAATAATCCATATGCTGCTACTATGGTAACGTTTACTTTCCCTCTCCGATGCCAGTGTCACCCGTCATTATGTTTGAGGGTGCTGGCAGGATGACGCGGGTGCCGTGCTGACCGTCAGCGTGAATCCCTCTAGGCGAACAACGCCGAGCTCAGTAATGCGGTGGGCCGTGTCGCTGCTGCTTCGCTGGCCTTTTCAGGGGGAGGCGGTGGTGCACCGAAAACAGAACCACCCTCGCTACCACGACGCACCTCGAACCCTCCGTTCAGCACGAACTCGTCCCTGGAACGTGTTGCGTCCCCCGGCGCCGAGGTCGATAAACTCATCAGCAAGAAGGTATGCTACTCCAGAGCCCTCCAGTCCGGAGATGGATTGCTGACTGCTCTGACAACGGAACGCGATGCGGATACGCGTGGGGACGGCAGGCCAGTGTCTTTTCCGCGTTTAAGAAGCCTCCGACGACGCCTGTGGCGTCTATTCCCTCTGCATTCTCATCTCCCAGGAATAACTTTGGACCTCCACCCGTGCGGCGGGTAACCTCGGAAGCGAGCAGCGGGATAGCGCCTCCTGCTCCGACGTTCCCGAGACGCCAATTGGCACCGGAGCCGGAGCCGGAGGAACCACAAGGAGAGTGGGCTGATGTGCTGTATGACTATAGTAGCGAGGTGCGTATGGGTTGGCGGATCGGTGTCGAGAGATTGCTGATCTGCGTTTGACCTCACAGGACCCTGGTGACCTAGCGATCGAGGCTGGCAGTAGGGTGTGGGTCACGGCCAAGTCTTCAGACGACTGGTAAGTCTTTCGTGTCGCTCGCGGTCAATTTTCTCCGTCTGACGCGTGGCTTCTCAGGTGGACGGGTCAGATAGAAGGACGAGGCGGAGAGGGACTCTTCCCTGCGTCTTATGTCAAACTTCTGTGATGGTTTCGCTTTCGGGGATCCAGCGGCTAGCAACGAGCAATCTCAACCATACTTGCTATAGAAAGCTGAGGTTTAACCAACTCTTATTTATCACCATACCGATATCTGCCCTGCATATCCATTCAAGGCATCGCAATCGCACAGATGATGATTGAAATATGTAAGAACGAGGGGTTTGATACATTGTCCAAGATAGAACGAGAGTGGGACATAGACTATGGTGTAATAATACGGTTACAACGGTATGGTGTCCATGTGAAACGCACCCCGAAGGTTTTAGGCCTCGATTCGCCAACAGAATTTGGTTGATGAGTCCATGAGTGTCCGCGAGCGCACAGGGGGTATGAGATAGAGATGTGAGAAAGAAAAGACTGTCCGATGCAAGAAAGAGAGGAGGGTTTCAATAGAAGCGAGATTGGTGTCCAGTCGATCCACGGTCATGTGCGCATTCCCCAGAGAAAAAGACATCAAACTTCGAGGAGGTTTTGGTTGCCGGATGATCGGAAGATCGCCGACCTCGAGTGAACCAACCGTCTGAAAGCGCTCGAACCATGGCCCTGAGGATGGTGTTCTGCGGATCCGATGATGGTCACGGCAGGAGGAGCAATAGATGCTTTCGTGGCTTGAACATGGAACGCAGAATCGCTGTTCTTCTCCTTTTCTTGAGTTTTCGTCGCTGCGCTCCACATGCGACTAAGGAACCCGTTCGTGGACATGCTAACGCTCTCCTTGATCCGGACAGAACCTCCTGCGGTATCCAAGGCCTTGGGCTGCGAACCTGCTGTCGATATTCCGTACATATACGAGCTTGCACGCTTCCCGGGGACGCCGCCATGACGATGAACTACTCTGATCGAACAAGAATCCGGTATGACAGGACTACAGTTCTCTTGACTTGTCGGGGAGGAATGATCTCCTGCTTTGACGGTCGCCGTAGACCTGACGGACAAAGCGTCGGACACTTTCCTGCCTTCGCGGTAGACGTGAACTGGGACAGGTCGAAGAACAAACCGCTTCTTGACCAGGGCTTTCTTTTCGTCGTCGACTTCGTCCTCTGAGCTACTGACGGAATCGAGTGATGAACTCGTGTCCTCTGTCAAGGAGTCCATCTCGGAGTCGGTTGCACTCAAGCTATCGGAACTATGGGTACTCGGCAGCGGGGACGGCACAGTGGACTGTGGAGGCTGACGGCTCGCAGCGTTGTGAAGGGCACTCAAGCGGTTGCTGGACATGCGCTTTGCGAGACCCCGGACCGTTGATACTATGGAGGAACTCGTCGACACTGGCGGGTGAGAAATAGTGTCGTATGGAGGAGTCGGTGGCATCTGGGCTTGAGCCCTAGCCTTCCCGGCCTTGGCGACCTTCTCGACAGCGGCGGCTCTCGCTTCTTGTTGTTGAGGGGCGGCAAGGACGTATGGCCGGCTAGGCATGAAAGGCGCGAAATGTTTGATCGCCTCTTGCTCATCGAACCGAAGGTCATAGTCCAATAGGAAGAGAAGTTGCTTCTCCATAAGATTGACCTCGGCGAGATCGAAAAGCGACCCATATGCCGTCCAGTGCTTGTTCTTGGGAGACGAGTCGTTGAGGTACTTGGCAGCAACTATGAGAGTTGCCAAGAAGACACGGTGCCGTGTGCAAGGCATACCTGATAAAGATGACGTCAGAGAAAGTGATTGAGAATAAAATAGAGTTACCCTTGGCCATAGCGGGCAGTTTCGAACGCAAGCGATGGAGGTAAATGAGGGTAGTCAGTAATGTGGGCACCTGCACGTTCGACTTCGTGATCAAATGAACAATGAAGCTTTCCAAACTAGGCAGCTGGGGAGAAGGCGGGGCGATGTCATGGGCGTGCTTGTCCGAGGACTGGGACGACGTCTTATGGGGAGTATGTGGCGGGGTAGGCAATGCAACGGTCTCGGCGGCGGGTTGCTCTTCAACCATGATAACCTGTGCTGCCTGAAGAGCGATATAGTTAACCATGTCCAATGAGACAGCTTGGCGCATCAGGTCAACGAAATCAGGGTTGTGAAGGGACCTGGGAAGGAGGGAGGCGGGATGACGACGGTCGAGGGACATTTTTGAAGGGAGTGACTTGATAGAGATGGTCGCTGATAGCCCGGCGAAGGGCGTCTACGGTGAAATGAAGCAAAGGAAAGAATATGTAGAAGAGGGTTGATTTCAGCGCCGCACTTTATAAAGGTGCTGGAACACGGAACAAACAACAAACACAGCGCGACGCGCCGAGGTCACGAGACTGGAAAATCAACACAATGCAGATATAGTGATTTTGTGGTACAGCTCAAGTCACGGTGAGGGAGGAGAAGGAGAATGCGATAAACCATTTGGACACCCAAATGTCGCCTTTTATCCCCGCTGATTTCAAGTCGGACTACGGTGCAAGCAGGGATCTAGTTCATGGTCTGCTGGTCAGTCTCGCCCGGGCGCTTCGCGGAGTGCGGTTGTCGTTTCGAAATTAAAGGACGTGTCCGTTGTATGTTGTACCACCGTGACATTTCGTTGCGGTACTCGTCTCTCTCTGCTTCACCAGGTAGGAGGTAGTTACGAGACGGGAAACAAAAGGGCTTCTGCACTCTTTTCAAGTTCTTCCCTGCGTTTTCAGATGCTGTCCTTGTCCGATTGGATCACCACTCTTTCCTTAGTGTTTGGTGGCTGCTGCAGGTGCGGTCTTTTCGCACAACAGGGGGTTTCTTCATCTGAACATTGTCCTCTAGTAATGCAATTACACTAGAGCGGATCACGTCCGAAAACCCTCATTCTGGCGTCCTTGTCACTTTCTTTCAGTTCCTCATAGTCTCCCTGTATGCACTGCCTGGCCAATTCACTTTCTCGGTCCCAGTCAAGGCCATCGAGACGAATGAGAGGATGGGGGGGATGGCGAACGATGGTCATGAACCGCCCTACACGACCGTAGTCACTCGGACGACACGGCTTCCCCGGCTGAGGAAGCGCAGAGTCCCCTTCTTGCCCTATCTCATCCAGGTCGCACTCTTCTTTGTACTATCCACACTCAATAACGCGGCATTCGCGTACGATATACCTATGACAGTCCACATCGTCTTTCGGAGCGGTGGTATGATTATCAACATGACCCTGGGCTGGCTGTTCGTCAAGAAACGGTACGCGAAGGTCCACTGTCCATTCTCGGAAACTATTGAAAGCTGTGTTCCTTAGGTATACCACTAGACAAGTCCTCTCCGTCCTCGTAGTCACGATCGGCATCATCCTCACTACCCTCTCCGCCTCCGCCCCCACATCCCGAGCATCGCAAACAACAGACGTCTCCCTCTACGCACAAGGAATATCCATCCTCAGTCTCGCGCTCCTACTCTCCGGCGTTCTCGGGCTCGTACAGGACTGGGTCTTTGCGCAATATATCAAGCCTACCGAGCCTCAAGCTGCGTTCGACCCACAGGCACAGCCATCCTGGCGAGAGAACATGTTCTACATTCACTCTCTCGCGTTGCCGCTGTTTTACTTCTCGAGAGACAACATAACGACGGAGTTGGTGCGGATGAGTGCCAGTCCACTCATCTCCCTCTCATCCAGCCCCCTCATTGACGCCTGGCTCCCGCAGGGTCTCGACGATTTTTTGCTTTCTTTGCCCTCGATGCTCCTTTACCTTCTCTTGAACACTGCTACCCAGCTGTTCTGCGTCATCGGCGTTAACAGGCTCACAGGGCGCGTATCCTCGCTCAGTGTCACACTCATCTTAACCGTGCGTAAAGCGGTGTCGCTCCTCCTCAGCGTCGCGGTGTACGGAGGACAGGGGAATGCGAAGATGTGGTGTGGGGCAGCGTTGGTGTTCCTTGGGACTATCGGGTACTCGACCGGGAGTCGGCCGAAGGGAATTGAGCAGACGAAGGATAAGAAGGATTAACAGGACTCCTGTGTCTGGTCGGCCACTGGGTTAGCAGATTGAGGTATTCAGGTATATTTGCACGGCTCTGTCGGGTTCGTGCATCGAGCTGAGTGTGTGATAGATGTTGAATAGATATGGAACTCGGCAAGATGGTAACTTATGTATATAATGATATTATGGCAAAAAGAAAAGCAAAAAATATTGAAGCCACTCCTTGTGCAGGGGCCACGCTATTGGAAATAAAGACTAATTGCAGTGGTTGTCGTGTACATAGTAGGGCATAAAGCTATCGGGGAACCATACATCATACACGAGCGATTGCACTGAACGAGTCAAAATCCTGTAAGCTAAAAGCGCTAAGCCTCCTGGCCTGTTGCAATATCCCACGTCTTCCTCATCAGCTCAGCAGCGGGATCCGTAGCGTCTTGAATCCTGGCGAAACCAACTGTGCTGAGCGTTGTGGCGTAATTGCGAAGGTATGGTGCATACTTGAGAGTGAATCCATGTCAGTCCATGTCTTATAGGTAACATGAGAGGGAGAGAAGGACAGACCATCCTACAAAAATGCCTGTACCACCCCCAGGTTCCCCAGGTTCTCCAATCGTCATCAGACCATGTCAAACGTCTCTCCCAGGCTTGTTCTGTAATGACGTTCTGTCCCCACGGGTTCTGGTGCGGGTCGCTCGGTGAGAGAGCGAGACATGATACAAAGCCTTCAATAGTCCGCGAGAGCGCACACTTTTGTTCGCGAGTAAGACTTGTGAACGCTTTCAAAGCGGTCGTCAGCTGAGGACTCTCAGCTGCTGGGTCATCTGAGTGAATAAATCCTGTCAGTGAGCCGACCGCGTGATGGGGAAAATACAATCTGCCATACCTTGCTTGATCGGCTTCACATCCGCATCCACCTCCATGCTCGCTACATCCACACCTCCACTCGCCTTTGCACGGGCAATACTATCATCTTGTTCCTTCCTCAGCGCCGCCACTTTCCTCCTCGCAACCATGACCCTGCCATTTGCCTTATCCAAAGCTCCCTTCATCAAATCCCACTCAAACGCCCCGATGGAGGACGGCCTCATCACAGCTCCGCGGAACCCCACTTCCTCGATCGACCCCGCATTTCCAAACGTCCACGCCACGACGTCTGTAGGATCCACGATTTGGTACTGCATCAATTTATCGAACACGATTCCTATCATTTGTTGGTTCCTCCTCCAAAAGATAGCTGCAGCGTCGAGGATATTTCTTTTCGCTTCTGTGTCGTCTCCGCCACCCTGTGCGGGGTTGGGGTTGGCGAGACTGCGGAGAAGGGGTAGGTATCGCTCGATAGCGTTGAGAAGGTGGGAGAAGGAGCGGGAACCGATGGAGAGGAGAGACTGGACGGCTAGGGAGCGAACGAGGGCGTCGATGGAGGTATGTGGGTGTGGGACGATGGAGGTGGTCTCGAAGGATGTACTGAGAGTGTCGAGGTGGGAGGTTATTTCTTCTACGCGGGAGCGGCCGCGGAGAAGGCTAAGGATGGATTGGGCAGCGTCGTGGTAGGGATTTTCTGTAGGTTGCGAGTGAGTAAAACAGAACGGGACACGAAGTAAGGGATCTTACCGGGATCCTCGTACTCGAATTCAGGACCGGGTTGTTGGTTGCTAATCACGTTTGGATCGTTTTGCATAGGCTCGGGAAGGGTCTTGAGGATCCGATCATGATATGATAACCGCACCTCGAATACGATTGCTCGGCGTACAAACGTGCGTTTGGGGTGATCTTTCACAAGGGCAAGATCTGGCACCCTGTTCAACAAGAATGGGCATCGTCAGCAGTGTTGAATCACACAAGCTGCCATCAGTAGAGGTGGCGAAGGGACCTTACCATTCTTTCCATACCCACTGAAACCCAAAGTTGCTCATGTGTACAGCGAACCACTCCGCGAATCGACGGCAAACCTCGACGTCTAGGCCGTCTCCAAGCAAGACGTACAATTTTCTGATAGACTTTCCGACTGCGGGACCGACAGTAGACGGGGAGAGTTTGCAGAGCTCGGTGATGAGCGCAAAATAGTACACTGCTTTGTGTGGTGGTTCGGCGAGCAGGAAGAGGGAGCCGAGGATCGTCTGATTGGGAAGGTGAACAAGTGAGGTCATGGATGGAGGACAACAGTTGAGAGCGTACCTCGATAACAGCGCTTTCGAGCTGCCAATTTTTAGCATTCGGGTCTTCCTCAGTAGGGGGTGCTCCGGATCTGGGCTTGAACGTGCCGGGTACACACCACTTGGGGTACTCGAGTAAGAGTCTTGCACATTCCTTTCGGTTGACCTCAAATATGTCGATCACATCGCGAATATTGGAGCGGATGAGGAATCCAGAGATGCTTGCGGACTCTGGGGTCACCTGCAAGATACAAGTAAGAGAAGTCATCATGATCGAGTGCTGGCAAGAGAAAACTCACCGTGTTGTCAAAGAGGTAGAAGAAATACTCAGGCCAGTCTTCTTTCTTCACTTGAGCGTCTTCACCTGCGTCGGTCGCGAGGCCATCGAGTTCGATGACCTCGGGCGGCACAAGGATAGAAGGCAGCTCGAAAGGTGAAGAAATAGTTGGGTCAAGATCTGGGTAATCGAGATATGGCTGGGGTACACTGTTCCATGCGTCCAAGAAGTCGGATGCTTCGAGAGCTTTGAGTACTGTGAGCCCGTTGTCAAGGAGCTGGGTTGACCAAGGTATAAGTTAGATAACGGAGAGAAGAGACTTGATAAGATGCACACCTCATCTGCATTTTCAAGAATTGAAGAATCGGAGTGGAGAGATACCATAGGTTGGACGAGAAGTTTGGAAGAGGTGATAGATTCATTGAAGGATTGGATTGCTTTAATAATCTCGCCTGTATTTGGTGACGAGCTCTTCTTGATGACTGCTCCAGCCTAGGAGACAGGGGGTGGCGTGAGCATCATGCATAAGGGAGAGAAAGGGAGACACATGCGATCAATAAACCTTCAATGGCACATAGCGCAGCATTTTTTCCCCGCCCATACGATACACCAAATTCGTCTAGGACAGTCGCAAATGATTGGAGAAGTGCAGACATGGACTCGATAGAGATGACTTGTGCCACCATTAGATGAGCGAAAAAGTGTATCTGTTATGCGGTTAGAGCTGAATTTCGGATTCTAGGTTTGAACTTACGCAAAGACGTATGTCACGCCAGGCAAGCTTGTCAAGGTAACCCTGGAAGCCCTTCCAGAAGTCTTCAAGGACCTGCTTGCCGAGGGAGGGTGCGGATGGGGTTGCTGAGGTTTCGGTTTCTGATGGTGCTGGGTCATGCAGCAAGCGAAGGAGCGCTGCATAGTAAGGTATTTTGTAGGGCTGTTGGATGACACTGTATATTCAGTTAGCAGTGCACAAGCCCCGAGAATTTGATTATGTGGACCCACCCCAACCGTATGCCTTCTGATATGGCTGGAACTATAACAGGTCCATCACAGAGCTGTTTGGCGACTCGAGGTACTTCTTGAGCGGGGTCCTAGTCCACGCGTCAGCACTACGCGCTGAAGATAACACTGTACAACTCACGACTTCGCCCATTTTTATGATGGTGTTTTTGATAATCTGCTCGGGGGTGTCATATATTTCCCGACGACGGTCATGGTAATCATGTTCCTCTGTAGTCGGGATTCATTCAAAGGAAGTTCATGTATTGGATTTTATGGGGTAAGACCTCACCTCTGTCTCTATTATGTCGTCGTCTGTGACTCCCGCTACCTCTGTGCGATCTGTCGTAGCTCATGGTTTGCTTTTTCTCTGCTGCTGGTCACTGCAGTCAACCAAATTGTGGACTCGCCGCCGCAGAGACATAGTTTCCTCATCACGTGGACATCCATGAATTACCTTTTTCGACGAGTCGCTTTAGAGTGAACAAACATCACATCGGAGGTCGACGGGCACAGCGTGTACTAGTACTAGTGTACACCGTCTGGGCCATACTAATCCTCACCCAGATAAAATATCTGGCATCTTGAATAACCGTCACAGAGACTACGAGAAAGTGCCAGATCCCGTTCGCTGCTGGACCAGCTGGTGAGTTTCTTTCCCTTGAGTCGTTTACCGCGAAAAGTTTATGATGCCGTGGTGAAGGCATGCGAGACACATGCAATGGGCCGCGTCAAGAGCAGCTCGTGGCGTACTCAGTCAGACTAGGGTTTACTGTCCTCTGGCCCCCTCTTTGCATTCACTGACCGCACTCGCCCATCTGCGCACACGGTCTATCTTCTCTTCCTGTTTTATCCGCTCGTCTCCTCTGGCATCCTTAAAGCATAGACATTCTCATACGGATGAGCCAATTTACAAAGGTCTCCTTGACCCTTCTCAACCATCACACCTCTCCCAGCCATCTTTGCCCAGTCATACATCACACCCACAACAGCCCTCAGAGACTCTCCAGCCACCCGAGTCACCCGAGTCGCACCATGCTCCCGAATACAACTTCTTTCACCCTCCTCCCACACCACCCGTAGAATCATCTCTCTCCTCGGCACGTCTTTCTATCATTGCTGCCAACGCCGTTCGCCAGGTCTGTAACAGCGGCGCTTTCCGTGATGCCCACTATATCATCAACTCCTTGCACTACTCCTTGCACCCGGACACTCATAGACCCGAACCCCTCAAGCTGCCTTTTCTCCCCAACTTCGAGTTCGTTCCTATCACTTTCGATAAACCTATTTCACCGAGGCTTGCCGCCCATGCTCTGTTGCATCACATGATCCGGAAGGAGTCTCCGCTGAAAGCTTATGAGACCGCCCAGACACTGATGAGGAACGGTATCCAGTTCCGCGAGGTGACTCTCCTCAGGGTGACGGAAGCGCTCTTGCAAGCTCCTCCTACAGTCTTCAGCGTGCTCAAGGAAAAGGGCAGGTCCATGTTCCGCCCTTACTCCCTGCCAGATCACCTCCCCATCATTCCAGAAGATGCCAAAGATGACGGCCTCCGTTTTGCCCTGACACTGCTCCTCAGAGCGCGGGGGAACAATCAGCGATGCTCAGACCGCGCTTTTGAGACTCTGGTCAGCTTCTGTTTGATGCAGGGCGAGATTATCATGGGGTCGTTGCTTTTCGTTCTTCTGGTCAAGGATTTCGAGATTAGGGGGCAGAAAGCACAGCAGATCAAAGCGAAAATAACTGAGCAGGAGGCATTCCAGGGAGCTGCTTGCTCAAAGCTGCTTAACCGCTGGCAAGATCACACTCGTTCAAGAATACCTCCGAACCGATTATTAAAGGCAATAACTCACCGGTGCGAGGAGGAACTCACTTATGATTCTGACTCCGAAGAGGGCAAGACGAGACGGGCGGAGGCGTTACAGGCATTAGCCAATCTGGCCGGACTTATTCACAGTCGATCGCTGCCTTACTCAGACATATCTCATCTGCTGCGGGCGCTCTACTCCTGTCCGAAGGTCCCAGATAAAGTCATGGTCATGGAAGATGGCAAAGAGCGGTTAATTAACGCGCATCGATATTTCCACCATGTCGTCCTCTGCCTCGCAAATCGTCTTCCGACGAAGAGGGGTAAAGATCCACCGGACAGATATGCAGGTAAACAGGTGTCTGCATCGTATGCGATGCCTCCGTTCTCACGCGAGACCTACAATACTATCGTGCACTACGCCCTTCGCCACCGTCTCTCCGTCTCTCTTGCTCAG
Source organism: Gyrodon lividus (assembly GCA_014904945.1). NCBI lineage: Eukaryota > Fungi > Basidiomycota > Agaricomycetes > Boletales > Gyrodontaceae > Gyrodon > Gyrodon lividus. Next base: position 299,997 of record MU127426.1, read on the forward strand.
AGTGTTCTGCATCACATGGAGCACGTTCGACGACCTGGCCTCAAGCCTGACATTATCACGTACAATATCATTGTGCGGTCTGGTACGCTCTTGAGGCGGAACGACATGGTTACTTCTGCCCTTGAAGAGCTGCGAAAGTTGAAAGAGAACAGAAGTCATGGTATCATGGTGCAACCAGACCGTCCTGCTTATCTCTCCAACCATGGATCAGTCACTCCCAAACTTTCCAACGTTCTCGCAGTATCCCCGATGTCTTCCAATATCGCAGCAGACGTGTTCACGTTGACGTCCTACATCACACACCTCACCTCGACAGGAAACCCACACGTTGTCGCCTCCATCCTGTTCCACGTCATCCCTGAACTCTCCATCGTCGACCACCCAGCCTGGGGCGACAACCCACCCAGTGCCCACGAACGCGCCATCATGGCGCACCGCACGAGGCAGGAACGACTCCACCGCGCAGTCTTCCTCGGACCATGGTTCTTTACCAGCGTCTTGAATGCGCTTTGCAAAGCCGGCAAGACAGGCCTCGCTGAACGTGTCTGGCTCCTCGCGAAACAAGCGGAGAAAGCAAGCTGGGTGAAGCGCGGTACACGGGGTCCTGAGATGGTTCAAGGATGGTGTCTCCCCGTACATGCGTACACGATTATGATGCAGCTCTATGCGATAGAAGCTCGGAATGGCCTTCTTGTGCGCGCTCGCTTACGGGGTGCCCCAAATCCGCGCGATAGTGGGAGCGGGAATTGGCAGCCGAAGACACCATACGGCAAGGAGAGAGTGAAAGGGTGGGCGTATTATGTGCTCGCGAGGGATGCTATAGCAAAGAGACACCGGTCGAGGAGGACACTTGGGCTTCGCATGGGCACGGTGCTCTATCGTTCGATGTTTCGCGCTGCTAAGGACGTTTACGATAGCCTGACACGACTCATGCCATCCTCACAACCCCAAGTTTATCAACTCCAACCGGATGCTCGATTCTTTAACGCTGCACTCGCCATGTTTGGACGACAACCTGGTATGGTCCGGCGGGCTGCGAAGACGGGGCCAGCGCATTGGCGACAGAAGGAAGGGAGAGCGACAATACGGTATTCGAGGCGGGGAACGATGCCCCGAAAGTGGAATCCGTTTTTGAAGAGAATCGTCCAAGAGATGCTAGGTGCTGGATGTAAGCTTCCCGAGGCGTTCAAGAGACTGTTCGTTGGGAGCTGGGCTTATGAGTCTTTCAATCGCCCTGGTAGGCCCGTGTTGAATCGTCAGCCGCTTGGGTTCCCAGTGCCGAGAAAGAAATTCTTGGCCCATGCGTTGCAGACGCATAAGGACCGTGGGCTTCCTGTTCAGCGTTCAGAATGGAAGCAGGCGGGCCATAAGTGGAGGCATTGGAGGAGACGGCGAAAGTGGAGCAGGAGGAAACGAGTGCTTCAGCGGACGTGAAAAAGTATGCTAATGGTGTATAATAGGCTAGAGAAATCACGAAATGGGTGAATATCACAATGACGGGTAATGATTTTGAGGCGCGCAAGGGGTATGTACGATCACGCGTCATGATCCGGTGCAGTGTTTCTGGAAAGACATGACCGTCATAGTCCTAGTGACTTCTCGCTCTCTCCACTCTTTCCCAATATCCTGTAGTGCCTCCGCGATCTCGTGCGCACGTGTTTGCATCTCCTTAGGAGTGGGTAACGTTTGTCCCTTCTTCGGAGCGAGCACGACAGCGACTCTATGGCCCTTCTCAAGCTGTGTTCGTGCTTTCGCCAACTTGTGTTCCAAATCCCCCTTGGCAACACCCCACGTTAGCTGTATCTCTTTCGGTGCTTCCCCGCTCTTGATCCCCTTCTTCTGCGCCTTCTTCTGTTCCTTGTACCTCGCGAACGCCTCTTTACGGTCCACGACGCGTACGATTGGCTCGGGGGATGAGGTGACGAGTTCTACGAGGTCCTTTTTGAGGTCGAGTGAGGCGAGGAGGTCAGTGAGTCGAGTCGGCGCCGGGGAGAGCTTGGAGGTGTCGGGATCGATGGTGCGGACGTGGGTGTGCGGGATTTTGTCGTTGGTTGGTTTGCGGGATGTGTCTGCGGTTGCGTATCTCCGGGTGGGCGTTAGACTGTGGGGAATGGTTCTGAGGAGGAAAGGGCTGAAGAGGCGGGCCTTGTGTGCGCGTGAGGTGGTTGGTGTGGGTGGTGTCAGGTGAGACAAACATGTTAGTGCGCGGACGGCTGGAAGCATGGTAGTCGCTGTGCGTGTGGTTAGCTTGTCCTCCACGTTTGCTATCTAAGGTGAAAGGACTCACGGAAGCGTCAGCAGTCTAACCTAGACGTGATTGAAGGAGTGCATAGAGGCTTCCGTTTAGAGGGTGCGGTTGTTTGTGTCTGTTAGGATCGGAAGGTATCGCATAATACTCGCAAACACACTGGTCTACTTAAACAGAATTTTCTTTCCGTTTGTCATGGACGAACAACCAGCCCTTGTTTTTCCTCTACCCAGTGAGTGCAATTTCTTGGCTAGCGATCGAATTGTATCTGCGCCATCGGCATGATGATATTTTAAATTTTTACACTTTGTCGAGCGTGGGGACTTCGCCGTCCAGTCTCTCCTTCGTTCAGCATGTAGACTCGTCTTGAGGATGCATGCATATACGGACGCAGGAGTAGGCGCTTCTACGTGATGAAAGAGTGTGGTTATAGTTATTTGACCGGTTGATGCGAGATTTCTTCCTCTCAGCCTTTTCCTTGATGTGGTGCTGAATGCATTTGCTCATGCTGTTGGTCTTTGCAGGACGGATACAAGGGCCTCGGCAAGTTATTGATATGATCTGCTTGATCTTCCACGATGCACGCTTCAGGTGCGATGCACGCTTCAGGTGAGTAGGCGTTTTGTTCCTCGTCTTTTGGTTTGTTTGCCGGTGGGATGAAGGAAAATGCGTCGAGCGTGGGGGGTCCTTCATGGCTCCAGTCTCTCCTCTGCTCTGCTCGTTTTCTCGTCTTGAGGAAGCCCGCAAATGGGTGGTGGAGTGGGCGTTCCGTGCGATGAGACTGGATTGAAGTTATAGTTATTTTGACTGGCAAATTCGATATATAAAAACTTGGCATTTGACGATTGGATAGCTGATGGACATTTCCTTGCAGATCCGGATGGAGAGATGAACGAGTTGGGAATGGGAATGTGTAATGTAAAGTACAATGATGTATCCGTATATCTATGACCCACAATCTATGTGATTATGAATGGAATGTGGTCATTAAAGGTTGCCAAGTCACTAGATGAAAGAAATACGATAAATTTTCCACCCCCCCAGAAATGTCCTGCAGAATATACAGCACAAGTTATGACAGCCCACTTCTCTCCAGACTTTCTTGCCGTCTTGCGGCGGTCGTTCGGAACAACCACGCCAGATTCTCATATACAACGAATGTGACACATGTGCCAGGGAGAACACGCACGAGGTTTATCCCGAGGCCACGGTAAAACCCTTGCATGCCTTCGCCTTTCCACGTACGTTTGATTGTTGTGGGGATATCAGGATATAGGTGTGGTGTAGCGTTGTTCTGTATCGAGTGAGAGAACATAAGAGATGTAACGAAAGGAGAAAAGGAGAAAGGCTCACTTGAATGCGCGAACGAATTACTTGGTATGGATACGTAGTGGTAAGTGCAAACAGCTTACTTGCGCCTGACATAACGGTATACGATGTGTTGGACTGCATGAGGGATGTTGTGAATTCGTGAGGTGAGAGCGTCCAAGATGGGGAGCGTGGCGCACGTACGAGTTTATCATCCTCTGGTATCATGGTTCTCCCAGCCCTGGCAAATTGCTTGTGTTTCTGCTCGAAACCCCACCGCTTCATCTCTTCGTAGGCCATGAACTGTATTGCGCCGTTGCTGACTCCGACGAGTGCTAGTGCTGTGCCTTTCCATAAGCCACGAATACCTTCTGTCCGCCATATCGATGTAAGTCCATCTGTTGTGATGGCATGTAAGAAAGTAGAATGACATTCACCAGACGATGCACGTACGCCAAGACCCCCTGTATGACGTCGGATCGTCTGCACGCGTAGTAAACATACGCACTTTGACGACCCATATGGGATTGGTCATGATAGCTGTTGCGGCACCTAAGTAAGACGGTTGGTCAGTGAAGTTGTGAACAAATCAGTGAAGAAGAGTGAATTGCGAACTCGCTTGTGCGGAACAGAGAAGGTATGCTGCCGGAGACATGCGGAAGTTTGGATTGTCCCCGGAGGCGCGTTTCTTAAGCATATGATAGCTACCACCCAAGTAGCTCATCAGTACGAGTACATATTCCGAGGTAGACCGAGGCCAGGGAATGCGATAGGCCGACGCACAAGAGAAAATAAAGTCCCCAGCTGGACGCGTTGCCTGCGATGTTGGGTCCTACGCCACGATAGAGGCCTTTCCAACCTTGTTCTGCTTTGATGTCTCGTAAGGATGACCATATTTGTTTACCGATGCCGGCTTGGGATTTTGCAGTTGATACTTGGAGCTTGACTTTGAGGAGGTCGAGGGGGTGCATGCAGAGGACAGCTACGACGCCAGCCCCGAGTCCCGCTGCAGCATGGTCCTGGGTATGAGTTTAGCTTCATGGTCGAATTTATAGTATGATTACGAACCAAGGCAGCTGTGGGGAAAAAGCTTGGCTGGTGTTTGTTGGCCATGCAACTACAGTCCAAGTAAATCTGCGAGCTGGAGAAGAAGAAAATAACATCACGTGACACGGAGTAAACATGACTGGAAAAGACGGTTACTGCTCTGGCATGAGCTGCTCATAGCACCACTGCCTCGAGCGACATTCTAGCTCATAATTGACAGCCTTGACCACCGAATTTTTCGAGCTCGGGGCATCAGAGAATCATGGCCGTGCAGTCGCTGTGAACAAATGAATAGTATCTTTCTCACCGTTACTGACATTCTGACATCCGCACTAGCTCATCACATAACTGTAGGCTTACAGAGGTAGAGCTAAATTTGCACCCAAATCCATGTGTCCTTCCAGGACTGAACCAAACGTTTTAACTCCTTCAACGTCACCCCGCTATACACAAGTACCATGGGTTCCCTGTTGCACATACCACATCATCATGGGGCAGCCAGCATTCAACCAATTTCGACTTTCTGCGCCCTTACGACCCACCCTTTATGTACCCCTGCTTCCGTGGGAGGGCTTCTCCAAGGCTCATCTTATCTACCCACCGTTTAGCGTTCTCGTTCTCAGCACGGGCTTAAACCGAATTCTCATTCTTAATCCATTACGAACTGTTTCGGGGACACGGCCCATCCGAGCCCTACGATCTCTTCCTCTTCCTCGCTGTTCACGTTGACGATTTCAACATCCTTCTAATTCTTTCACGATGCGTTTCTCGACTCTTATAATATCAGCGCTCTCTACAGCTGCGGGCGTTGGCGCTGCAAAGGTCGAGCCCCTCCTCGTTCATTGGGTTCGGGCATTTTCCGATGCCTCGATCGGGGACGGTTTTGAGAAGAGGCAGGCGATGGGTGGGGTAGGGACTGTCCCCTCGCAATGCACGTCGGCGTGTAATCCTGTCAGTAACGAGGTTAATGTCGTGAGTGCTGTTCCCTTCCCTTTCGCTACGTCGGCGTCAAAATTTGGCCGCCTAAGCCTTGCTGCTCATACACACGACTTATCCGTGCCCCTTGGACCAGTGTTGATGAATGGATTTGCCTTGACTGTACATACACAGGGATGCCCAGTAGCGGCCTGCTGCACGCCCTCCTTCGAGACTGCATATTACAATTGTCTGGAATGCGTCGGCACCGCGCTGAACGCGACGGATTATACCACAGCTCAGGACGATCTCAACTGTACGTTACGTCTCCCCCGTCCCATTCGCCCGCGGAAATAAAAATAAAAAGCTGACTGGGACTGGCGGCGCTATTATCTCACCCTGTCCAGCTCTATATACGACATGCGTGGATATGGGCTACTACCTCCCCCAGCTCGCTCTTCCCGGTCAATCCGCCAGCGGTTCCGGCGCAACATCTGCAACTGGGGTTACCCTACCTAGTTCGCTGGGTGCTACGGCATTGACATCGAGTAGGGCTACACCGACGACGGGAACAGGTGTGAGTGCGAAGCATGCAGTGGGGGTGGGGGGGTGGTGGTTGGTGGGCGTTGTAATGGGTTTGGGAGTGGTTAGGGGTTGGTGAAGATAGGATTGGTGATGGTGATGGTGCTGAGGTTCGTCCTCGTTCCGTTGTCCGAGTTATAGTACGAAATAATTACGGGAGTGCTAAAAACTGATATATCATGTAAGTGCGTATTTTCTTAGACTTGGACTACGTGGTGGGCCCAGTATGGGGTTATGCATATACTTCAGGTTGGCTTGCCGGACACTCGTTTATGATGTTGTGTGGCCGCACCTGAGCCCCCGACGAACTGGATCTATCAGACCTGAGTGAAGAGGAAGTATGTTACATTGAGCCACAAGATGACGAGCACATTGCTTGAGGTGGTCCAGCGCTGACCAAAACTGCGGGTACCCACAACTATTCACAGACGTGCGTCCTTAGGCATCTTGCGAATCGCCTGTCGGACTCCAAGGTCTCCGAGCACATCTTCTGCGCCGGCAAGGATAGCGTCGAAAGGTGAGGTGCGGTGGTACTATAAACCAAGGGGTTAGAGACATCAAACTAACGTGGACGAAGAAAGGGGTAAGACGACAAAAGGGCAAGCGCAGAGGAGAGAGAACGAGATGTGCACAATCATAGACGCATGTGTATACGCACGTTCTCGATGATCTTTCCCATCCCTCCCATTGTAATACCCCGCCCACCAAACATCAACGTCGCATCTTCGGCCGTTTCACGGCCTGCACGGGAGATGAATCTATACAACAGGCATTAACAATGAAATCATGTGGGGGGTGGCGGCTGGAGCAAGGCACACTTTTTAAGAAGCGCAATGGGACCTGCCAACTTATCGGATTGTTCTGCGTAGTTCATCTACAGAAACACACGAACCCCAGAATGAATAACGGAACACTGGGCAACCAAGGGAACACAAAGCAACGAACGCACATTATTCATCTGGTGCGTTATGTTCTCAATCCACGCTTGACACGCCTCCACGCGCTCGATCATAAGTGCGAGTTTGGCGCGTATGACAGCTTGGGAGTGCAATGGTTTCTTGAAGGCTATACGTTGATTCGTCCACCTGTGCGTATAGATATTGTCAGTCTACGCACCGCATCCAAACCCTCTTCCACGTCGGCCCAGACATAGTAAACCCGTCGGGACTCACTTTAAACACTCCTCGACAACCACTCTCTGCGCTCCCAGACTCGTTGCAGCAACCATCCACCTCTCGTGATTAAAATTACTCAATATGACCTGTAATCCTTGCCCTACTTTTCCAAGCATGTGAGAGACTGGGACGCGGGCACCATCGAAGGTCACGTAGGCTGTTCCGGCTGTTGAGGAGTAGGATGTTCTGACGGGTTTTGTGGAGACGGAGGCGGAACGGGGGATGAGGAGGACTAGGGGGCCCTGCTGTTGGGGAGGTGGTACAAGATAGGTGATTGGGACGGGCGGAAGGATGAATGGAAGGAAGGACGTACGTCGGTTTGGCAAAGCGTCGTGAAGTAGTCAGCAAACGTTCCATTCGTTATCCACCTGTCCCAATTCTCTAGCATCAGTACCATACATATGCCAATCAAAGCACGAAATGACCACATACTTCTTAGTCCCAGTGACCACCCACTCATCGCCGTCTCTTACTGCTATCGTTTGGACACCAGCTACGTCGCTTCCCGCAAATGCTTCTGTGATAGCGAGCGCGATGTATTTCCTCCCCGCAAAGATATCTGGGACGTATTGGGCTTGGATATCGGGAGAGCCAAAGTTGAGGACTGGTGGGAGGGCAATGACACCACCATTGAGCAGCCCGTCTACGAAGCCGCGGGTTCCGAAATGGGCGAGTTCGAGGTTGAGGATAAGCTAGGACAACCAATTTTGAGGTGTGAGCGATCAACGGTGGAGGGAGGAAACGATACCTCATGGAAGTAGTCGAATGATTCTGGTGTGACTATTCCGTCCATGAGTACGAGCCCTTTGAGATGTTTGCCTGGACCGAGACGCATAGCGAGAAAGTTCATCTTGCTGAATAGTGATAGTGTTGTGAATGCATCAGGCTTCCGCCCTTTCTATCAAGGGGCTAGGACCACTCACCTAAGCTTATCCACGACTTGTTGAGATATGCGTTTCCCATTCTCCTCGCACCGAATCGCTTCGGGGTACACCTCCTGTGCAAAAAACGTTCGCACGGCTTTGTGAAAGCGCTGGTGGTTGACATTGTAATACGGGCTATAGAACCCAGGGCTAAGCCACGTCGGTTCTGCATAGGGGACAAGGGAGAGCGCGCCGGGTGCCGGGGGCTTGATGAGTTCAGACTGACCGCGAATGGTACCGATTTTGAGACGGGCATATTGAGGACGTAGGAGGACTTCGTGACGGTGGAGGCCGAAGAAGAGGTTGGTTGCATCTTTTCCGGCTGATATGGGTGGATTAGAGACGAGGTGCTCAGAGGTTGGACGAGTGACTTACCGACACCTGGTGCGTAGAGGACGTTTGACCCTCCAGGATGAAGATCTGCGAAACGGGAGATGTCGTACACTTTGGAGTCTATGATTATCCACTGCTGAGGTGATGAGTTGTTGTTCATGTACAGAGGCGTGATTGGACTTACCAGGTCGCCTTCCTTGTTATGCTACGATGGGTGAATAGTTGAATTAAGAGACCAGAATTCAAGGGAATGCTGACCTGTGTAACCTCATCGAACGTGAACTGTCTCATAAACTGGGAGGACATTCTGATTGAACAGGTTGTGTGAGTTTGAGACGAGGACCTGAGAACATCCGTAACTCATACTACCAGTGCCAGTGCGTGCTCTTGGTCAACGTGATCCGGATACTACTACTAGTACTTTCACGTGACTAGACAAGCCTATAGCCTGAGGGCGGCAGTCGAACCAACCATCTACACCACCGCTCGGAGTGCAGTTTAACCCCACCGAAGCGCCAACACAACTCATTGCGAGGTGTCTGCCGAGTTTATCATCCTGCTAGCGGCCACACGAACTCCTAGAGAAAAGTTTCATAGGAAGTCATGCGCAATTGAGATCACTGGCAAAGACTTATTTCAGAGCGAGAGACAGGAAGTTCGTTTGGGGGCGGAGTATGGACGAATGATCTTATTTCGCATGAGCAGAAAGTTACATTGGTAGATAAAATACATTGAAAATATGAGTGGTGGAAGGAGATGGGAGAGAGAACTTGGTGCACTTGAATATGAGGTGGGAGAATGGGTTCATAGCTCAGAGAACGAACATCGATACACAACAGTCATCCTAGGGAAGAGGAGCCCTGAAATCCGTACGTGGACCAGCGCCTGTTCTCCCTGGTCACTATGTCGCAGTCGTCCACAGACGTTCAGAACAGTCTTCTTGCATCCTCCGTGATCGCTAGCTATGATTCCATTGCCACCTCACGAACTGACGACCTGGTGGGGGTCTTCGGGAGTGCACAAGGCAGGGAGAGACTAGAGAAACAATTGCTTCGCAAGCTGGACCGCCGTATCACGTTTCTCGTTCTCGTCTCCATCATGAACTATGTGCGTTCCACGGTATGCCTCACCCATCCACAACTAATCTGAGTAACCCATTGTCAAAGTTGGATCGCTCTAGTGCAGCGTCAGTTCCCTGAAGGGTTCTTCCTTCGCTGTAAATATAACACAGGTCCTCAGAGCTGCAAGGTTATCAGACCTCGAAAACGACCTCGGTATGAGTGGCCATCAATTCAATACACTTATCAGTATTCTATACGTTGGCTACGTGTTGATGCAAATCCCTTCGTATGTTTCTCTTGTTCACAAGTTGTTGCGAATAGATCTGAACTGGTAGGGTACAGCAACATATTCCTGTGCTCCATCCAATCGCCATCGGTATACCTCTCTTTCTGTGTGTTTCTCTGGGGAGTATGTTGCATCGCTACCGGTTTGTGGCCCTATTTCGTCATCACGAGGCAAGACTAAGTCTGGGAATCATGCAGGTATATCACAGACGTGAGTTTGTGACCGCGTCATGGTCTTGACTCAATCTGACGCGTTCAGTTTTGCTGGAGCCCTGACTTCGCGTTTCTTCCTTGGATGCTGCGAGGCTGCATGGCATCCCGGAGCCATATTCCTAATATCTAAATGGTACAATCGAGGCTTGATCAAAGTGTATACTCTAACCTAGGGACAGGTATAAACGTAGCGAGCTTGCTTGGAGAGTTGCAATTATTACGACAGGGAATACGATCAGTTATGCGTTCGGTGCTCTCATTGCTTCTGGTGTTACCGACATGATGGATAAAGTGTTTGGCTTCGCGGGTTGGAGGTCAGCAACTTCTTTGTGTCAACAAATACTAGGCCGTATGTTGACTACACTGATTCAGATGGTTGTTCCTACTCGAGGGCAGCGCGACCATGATCATTGCCGTCTTTGCAATCTTCATTATTCCAGATTACCCATCTTCTCCGGTGAGCTGGCTTACAACCGAGGAGCTTGCTCTTGCTCGTAGAAGAGTGGAAGAGGACATGTGTGGCAGCGAAGACCTGAACCAAGGCAAATATTTTTCAGGCCTCACCCAGGCGCTATCCGACTGGCGCGTGTGGTGGTTGAGCACTGCTCTGCTGTGTTTATATGCTGCTGATTCCTTCATCAACTTTTTCCCTACACTCAGTGCAACAATGGGCTACAGTCCAACCATCAGCTTATTGCTCTGCGCGCCCCCGTGGATATTTACCACAATAACGACCTTCATCGTAGCTTCGTACGTCCACTCCATCTGCTTTCTGTATTAATCTGAGGCCTCTTTCCGAAAAAAGGCACTCTGACTTATCTGGAGAACGTTTCTGGCACATGTCTATTCCAGTGGTGGTTGGCATCACAGGTTTTGTCCTGGCCATGAGCACCATGAACACTGCTGTTCGCTATCTATCTCTGTAGGAGCCTTTCAGTCCCCGGCGTAACCCTTGACTGACTACGAGCAGCTTTCTGATGACACAGCTCACTATCTCAATTCACTTGTTCATGGCGTGGGTGAGCAACTCATTTCCGCACTCATCGAGTAAGCGAGCAGTGGCTCTTGCCCTCATAAACTCGGTTGCAATGATTGGAAATATTGGTGCTTCGTGAGTCAGTTCCTCCGAGTGTACTGAAGCGCGTAACAACTGTCTGCCATAGATATTTCTGGCCATCCTCGTGGGGTCCCTCGTATTTCAGATCTTACTCGCTGTGTATTCTGGCGGCCGTTATCGCTGTCGTGATTCTACAACGCTATCGATTATGGCTTGAGGAAGCCAATAAAGCTGTAGAGGAAGAAGAGCGCCTCAAAGGGCTTCCGAAGGGTTTCAGATATCTCCTGTGAGGAACCTGTTCGTGAAACGTCGAGGGTGCATAGCTCCTTGCATAGTTCCCTATGTATGTTGCATGTCATTGTTTGATGGAATATGATATACTTGAGACATACAGAGACCAGTGATCATCGATCAGCGCTATCAGCTTCCACCACATGCAAGCTGCTGTTGAATCAGTATTCGGGTTGTTGGCGTGATGTTGTCTGAGCGTCAGCGGATGCTGTGTGATTTTGTTGGTTGCGACCTCATCACTGAACTCAGCCCTCGCAACATAAATCATTTGGTCGACTTGGAGCATCTGCAACACCTAGCCGAGCACAAGTGTGAATAATGCTCTCCGTTTCAAAGTCGGTCAGCTTGCAGCCGAGACCTTGAGATCTCTCTTCTCAGACTACATGTATTTCCGAGACCCATTTCTGAGTCTCCATGGCACCTCCTCAGAGTATCCGAGTCGGCCAGATTATGACGCACTGGCATCCGGGGGCTTCGAGACCTACCATCATCGCGCGAAGTGCAGTTCAACCCACCGAAGCACCAACACAACATGAACAAGCAAAATTAAGGTCAGGTACAATCGCGCCAGGTGTTTTTCTGCCGAGTCTATCATGGCGCCACGCGGACTCCTGCACAACCGAGACCAGAAACCTGTTGTAGTGAGAGACAGGAAGTTGAGTCGTTGGCGGCGAAGCACGGTCAAATGTTCTTATTTGCTTAAGTGGCAAGTTACATTAGTGAATATGATATGTTTGAATGGTTCGAGACAGGGTTCACATGGGAAGTGAGTTCAGGATAGATAATTGGTTTTTCACAGATCCCAATATTGTGTTTAAAGCTAACGAGGGGAAGGTTCAATGCGAGGATTACCAGAGGAGTGCAAGAGGCACGACGTACCCTAAACAAGAATCCGAGCTATGGTATAATACATAGATGTGAGCCAGCGCTGTTGAGCAAAAATAAAAACACGCACATCATCTGGGGTCAAGCGACCCATAGCCTATAAGATGTTCAATAAGAGAGGCAGCCCGGCAGAAACGATGCACATACAGATTCATCTGTGGACAACGTAGCATCCACCATCGCAGATTTCTTCTCTTGGAGCTGAACCGCGCCAGGTTAAGCCCGAGAACTTCGATGGTATAGATACAGAGGCGGCACAGACCTGAACGATACGACTTTCTATGCTGTCTTCCACCACAAGTTTGATAGCTTTGACGGGTCTATGCTGGCCAAGTCGGTGAATCCGATCCATGGCCTCTGTGACTAGGTGAGCACTGAGTTATTGTCTAGACTAGGCTGGTCATGCTTACGGTACTCGACGGCAGGGTTCCACCAGCTGTCCATAAGATAGACACGAGAAGCTTCTGTCAAGTTGAGAGCAACACCACCGGCTTTCAGCGAGACTAGAAAGACAGTGACATGGACGTTATTCACTTGGAATCCATTAGTAAGATACATGCAGGCAAAGAGAGAGAAAAAACCTACTGAAGTGCTGGATAGTAGCGTCACGAGCTTGGGGTGACATTGTTCCCTCAAGCCGACAAATCTACAGAATATAATAGCATTAGACATCCAAAAACAGTAATCGGCGACGAAACCAACCTCGAAACCTGCCTTCTGCAACCTGAACGCAATCAAATCCAAAAAGCCCACAAATTGGCTGAAGACGATGCTCTTCGTCGTGGAGTCTTGTGTGCGGAGGTTCGACAACTCTTCGACGAGAGCTTCAATCTTTGAAGAAGAGCGCCAGGTATCCAGGTTGAGTCGACCGATAATCCCTTGCCTAGCGGCGGGAGCGTTCGATTCGAGCTCGAGGGGAGGCGCTTCCAGGTCTATAGTCAGGGGAAGGTGACAAATCGGGCATTCGGGCTTAACATGGACGAGTGGGTCAAACGAGAATGCGGATGATAGGGATTAGCGGAAAACGTACGTTGAAGTCCCCAATGGCGCTCAAGTATTGCTTAATACACTCCCGGTCAAAGATGTGGTGGCACTTGGCTCGAATAGCGTCTTCAGCCACGTCGTTGCAAAGCCTACAGACGGTGGCTTCGCCGAGTTCGTCGCTGCCGAGAAATTGGTTACCGTTGGTCTTGCTGCGGAGGACGAGGTCGGGATGGCAAGCCATTTGGCGCATGCGAGTGAGCCTGCGAGAAAGGGTCAGTAGTGAGCATTGAATCGTGAGATATTTAGAACGCGGATTTACGCACAAACTGAAGATGTTAGAGTAGTCTAGCGAGGACGGTGAGCCAAGTACTTCAGCAAGGTTGGAGAAACTCACTATTTAGAACAGTGCCCGCATCGACATAGGTACTGAATTGACGCTTAGCGTCAGAAAACAGGGAAAGATACAACTCTTTCTCTTCTGGGCTGAAGTAGTCCCTCCGAACAACAACTGTTCGAGGAGGAAGCCCAAGATCATCTGCACGTTGAATCTGATAAATATCGATTAACCGCAGGCTGAGGAGAGGTTGCGGGTGAGAACGTACCTTTGTCCGCCTGAGCATCATGCGATCCAAGAGGATCCTCAACTTCTTGAAGGCGTCCTTGCCAGGCCCGACAACACCTTGTTTTTGGATAGGTGTCAAGATTTCGTTGTTCCAGAAGCAGCTCTGTGAGGCGATATGACAAATAAATGATTATGCAGTCAAACGGTGTAAAAGTGACCCACGTGCTGCATTGGGCTGTGACTACAATCTACAAAACAAAGCTTCTGAGCATCACCAGTGCGCATTCTTACTACCAATTACATACCGTCACAAGTCTTCTTATCCGAGAACTTCCAGTGAAGAGACTTGCATTCGCATTTCTTGCCTATGAAGTGCCTTGTGAGAAGGACGCGGCAGAAGCGTAGCACCACGGCTTACAGAAGTAGTAAGCGAATGGATCGCCTCCCAAGAAGCGAATCAAACTATAGAGCTCTCCAACACGATTTTGCAGCGGTGTGCCCGACAAACACCATTTATAGTTGCTCTTTAACTCGAAGCACGCCTTAGCAGTGTTGGTGGTGCGTTCTTTGATGTTGTGCGCCTCGTCGAGCTGGACCCGTGGAAAATCCAAACGGAGTCAGCGCACAAGACGGGGAGGAAGTGGCGATGTACTACGTACAACGATTCTGTTCCACTTGATGTGATGAATGGGTGAGGGCTCCTTTACGATCAGTCCCTTACGCTTAAAGCCGCTTTGCTGCTTTCTAAAGCAACTTTCCACCACAGCGTAACTGGTCAGTACCTGGGGCCAGATTATCAAAAAGAAATATGGGATAAAGACCACGATCGAGTTGACGCACCACGTCGTATTTCTCCAGCTCTTCGGGATTGGCAACACGAGAGGCGCCGTGCCAAACGAGGACATTCATATTCTCCGTGTGTGCGTTAATCTCGTTGCGCCACTGCATGATCGCGACGGTAGGTCTACGCAGATGTAATTGGTGGGGTGGAAAATTGGAGGAATAGAACACTCACGCGATGACGAAGTTAGGTCTCTTCAAGTCCGACACAAAAAGAGAAATCATCTGGATTGTCTTTCCCATACTAGAAGATACAAAATGTTTGGAATGTGCTTTGGAGGCAGTCTTGCCTACTCACCCCATCTCATCCTGCAAACAATGTTTAGCATCTGGGAAAACGGCGAGGCTTCACGCTTACAGCTAACAGACCACCGTGCCAGACGCCGTTTTCCTGCTTTCGCATCCATGATAAGGACTCCTGTTGGAACGGCAGGAGGGTCACTTTCAGCCCAATAGGCTGCTCGGCTTTCTCTGGAACCACGATGGGGATTTGCTCTTCAAGATCGCCCCACACGTCCTTCAGTTCTGGGTGGTGGTTTCGCAAAGCCAAGGAGGATTTCTCCGCCTAATGGCACGCGATGAGCGCATCTCTGTTTGAAACAGAAGCACTAGACCCACCCAAGTCAACCTTCTTCCGAGCTGTTCAGCCAGTTCACGTTCCTCCCGCTTAGCTGCTCTTCTCTCGGCTAGTGTGAGGCGACGTCGCTGAGCCATTTCGGCCCTGGAGAGCTTTGTAGTGGCCTTGGGTTTCCCCTGTTTCTTGGTCTTGGTCTTGGCCTTTGCTTTCCCTTTAGACGAAGACTGCGCCTGTGCTTCCTCGTCAGAGGTCTCTAGCGTTGACGAACCCAACTCGTCACGCAGCTCAACAGAATTCATGTCGAACTCTTCATCGCTCTCGGTCGCACGAGCTCTACTCTTAGTCCTGGTGACACGACTCGCACCTGGAGTTGTAGCAGATGTACTCCTGGTGATTCTCGTTGACGGACCAGCTCCTGTTTGTTGTTGGACTTCGAGACGTGCCGTTTTGTAAGATGCCTCGATGACCGCTGTGATCATAAGAGCTTCTTCTCCTTCTGAGTCAGGGACCACGTCCGAGTCTCTTCCCCGAATCTTAGAGCAACGGGGGAAATCGTCACCAGACCATTCAAACTCGGAACCACTATCGTCCGATTCTTCGATTTCCTCATTATACTCTAGCTCATCTTCAGATACGGGTTGTTCATCGCCTTCAAGCTGTTGAGGAGTGTCGATTATTTTGGCCTTAGCTTTGCCCTTGTTTTTTGGTATAGGTGTTGATGCAGTCTACAATGGTTGCTTGGGCTCAGTCATGCTGTTGAAGACAAGCAAAGTTGAGCGTTCTCGCCTTTGACTTTTGTACAGGTAGCTCAACAAAGACAGTATTGGAGATAATTCTTCGTTTGGTGGGAACGTTGACGTCTGAATCATCGTCAACTCCGCGCTTTCTGCTGTTCCTGGTGGAGATAGCTGTTGTTTTCGTCGTGACTTTGATGACCTGCTCGACGTCGGACGTTTCAGGAGTTTCAGGTTCTACAGAGTTTTCGTTGCTGAGCAAAGGAGACACTGTCGTGCTTGTCGCCGTTGTCGTCGCTGGCGTTCTCGCTCCACGAGCTGTTTTTCTGGTCTGCACCATGGCTGCGGGAGGTAGTGACGACGCCTGGTGGATAACAAGAGCGGTTGACTCAGAAATGTGAGTGTCGCAACCGAAATTGAGACACGCGTCGGGCGTCAGGCTTTAACCTTGGCGCGGAAAATTGCTATATACTATATAATGTCACGTGCCTCCGCGTTCTTCCGCCACAGACGCGACGACGAGTTGGCTGGGCGTCACGGATATTAGTACATACACAAGTTCACGGTAATAACATTGGAGGACAGTGGTTAATCCTATCTCGTCCTGACTGTTTGACACCGTTTCCTGGGTAGCTTGCCTTCTGATTGACCAAGTCAAGATTGCGAATGCTGCCATCATGTGGTCTACTGGTTTTCATTGCTGGGAAGTGCGTGTGGCAGATTGACTTCAGGTGTGTCCTTGCAGGCTTGCGGTATGGAGGCAAGCACACTACTCAGATATCCTGCAGAAATTAGCCGAACTATAAAGTTGTGCTCTCAGTTCGTAATTCCTATGAGTTTGAGCCTGATCGTCAGTTTCAGTGCAGGCATCTCAGGCAGCAACTATGTTGCCGATGACGGACACCTGTTCATCTTCGCTGGCAAGAACTTTTTCCGCAACAGAATACACTACCGCCCTTGCAGCTCCTTTCCACGTTCACAAGTCCCTACTACTACCTGACCGCAGGACCTGTATGTGCCATTCACTGGTCAACTTTGGCGCGAAAAAGTACAAAATGTAAGGAGAGCAGTACCCCTTGAATCTCGCTACACAGGATCCCGGTTGTCATGCGCAGTGTTCCAGGTTCGAAGGTTACGGCCAACCCTATACTTATCCCACATCATGGCTTTAAATGGATATCTGTATTTGCGCAAGAGGAAGGTGTCGGTAATACTGATGTCTACAACACCAACCTCCGTACGCAGCCCGAGGACATCTGGGATGTGTATCTTGAGAGCCGTAGGCAAACGCATCAGCATTGCCGCAGGCTTCGAGAATGTGCACGGTGCTTACAGGCCTGGGAATGTCCGGCTGCGACCCAACTTGTTGGGTAGACACCGAGCGCACATGAACGAAAATACTGGTGGAAACCCTCTCCGAGCTCCGTGCCATTTAGGGTCTCCTCGAGGCGAACTAAAGATCCGTTCAACGGACACACAGATATCTCTTCCACAGTGGTTCTGGCCCGATCAAGGGGGCTGTGAAGAAGAAATATTAATGTCGACATTCTAGAAACTGGGACTTGGCTCGCTTGTAACATTCTGCACGTGGATCTCTAGACACCCAGTTTGGCTATTTTTCCAGGATCAGAGCGGTGATGCTTGTCTCGGTGAGAAGACGAAATGTTGTCCATAAAATAATTGCCTCGTATGATTTCTTCGAGAAGAAGAGAGATTACATGTAAGCGCAAGTTGCCGGGATCCCTGAAAGCAAGAAGATTGGGAATACAATTCTAGCCCTGTGCATATTTTCAGCACCACGATCCCCCTGTGTGGACGCGAGGGGTGGAGCTCTGGAGCGTCAAGCGAGTGTGTATTGTCACCGCACATGGAGGTAAACTCCCATGGAATAAGGTACATGATGTATTTACAGAGTTAACCTTACAGATACCATGGGTAGTACAGTTATGTATGGTGGTTTCGACGCTTGTAATTTCAACATTACCGTATCAAGAGACAGCAGTAAACCTCACTATCATACGCGCTGATCGGTGCCTTGGAAGACCTGCGTGCTAGAACCAGCGGAGGCCAAAAGCGCATCGTGCGCGAATCTCCTAGCCAACTCGTTAGAGTTCAGCGCCGCTGCCCCGGTGCAGGGTCCGACCTGGATTTTTGTGTTATCCTGAGAATACAAAGATGTTTGTGGCGTTTGCGGAGTATGGCAAGCTTGTAACGTGATTGCGAGTGCAGGTGCAACCTGGCCGCGGCCCTGCATGGCATCTAAACCTGGTTGTTGCGGATGGACGTTTTGTTCTTGTAGAGGTACAGGCGCAAAAGCAGCCTGTGGACCTGTAGGTACGTGCGTGTATCGATCGATGGGATAGTAGGAAATCTGAGTCGAAGGCGGAGACAGGTTCGACCCCATGGAGGTAGTACGGGGTCCGTCTGCGTAGGGTATGCTTTGTGGAGCTGCCGCTATCCCACCAACCTGGCTAAGCAATGACCCATACTCAGCAATATGAGCGGACTGTGTCCGAGGCTCATCGTGAGAGTATGACGGAAGGACTGAATCGAGGTGGGGAACGGTAGAAGCACGAGGCGAATGCTGCGAAGAAAGGTTGTGAGTAGGAGCAGTAAGGCTTGTGGCGTTGGCTATGCGAGGATCGTTCATCTGGAGTAATCTTGGATATCCTTGCTGGATTTCCTGTGATAAACCCGGCCCTGATCCTTGGGTTGCAAGCCTCGCTTCTCCGCCGGTTTCTGCGTGGACAAGTTGATAGGCTTCTTGTAGTAGGCGCTCCCCCCCAGCTCCATACATAGCCTTGTTTTGGCTATCCACAGTTTGAGAAGGTCTGGATGGGTGAAGGCCTGGAATGTCCTGCTGGTTTCCTAACAATGTTCTTCCAACGTAACCCTGTCCTCCAGACCCATCTTCATACACAAGACTACGTGTATCAAATGATCTCCGCGAAGAGGGTCCTCCCATTATGTTGGACATGGCGTGCGTGAGAGTGTCGACGTTGTCGTTATTGTCCCCAGCCACATGTGCCAGTCGGACATTTCCCGGCAATTCTTTTGCCAGCGGCCGAGGAGCACTCCAACTTGAAGTCATGGTATCCCGTTCTATCCCTGGTGCATTTGGAAACTCCTGAGCATTTGGAGGTCTTGTCAGATTGTTGTCCGTTAGTATGACGACGGCGTAGGCTCAAAGAAAGGCTTGGTACCTTTTCGTTGTTGAGGGCGAAAAGAAGGATTGCCTGTGTTTCTTGTGGTACACCACGGGTGGCGGCGGGCTACTTGAGTGATTTGGACACGCAGGATGATCATAAAAAGACCTCGTGGACTGGCCGTCCGCAGAACGCGAAGATAGGACTGACGGGGGGCGAGAACTCGATCGCACGGGATACGACGACCCGGCCGAATCCAACACAGAATAAGACGGTACTTTCTCAAGTGGATAAGACGTAGTGCCATGCGAAGATGGTAGTGGAGATGGTGGTGGGGGCGACGAGGGGCACGAAGGTACCCTTGGCACCTCGGGTGCTGGCGATGAGATATCAGGTTGTGTCACATCAGGGAATGAAACAGTGCCACTTGTCGTGTTCACGTCATCAAATGCTGGTGGAGGGTGCTGCTCGTCGACAAGAGAGTACAACGGGACTTCCTCATGACCAGCCTCAGGCGGCGGTGACAATGAACTCTCGAGAAGACCATCATCATGAGAGAGGGTCGCTGGAGATGGTGCGAGGATCAGGGCACCCGCCGCCACTCCAGTCGCAATGGAAGATATTCCACGTTCCTCGGATGGCAGTGGAGAAGATACAGGCGGGGCCTCGGCCGATTGTTGCATATATGGAGATGGCGAGCGAGACGTTGTTGCATTTGCAGTGGCGGTTGGATGGAGTATATGAACATCTGGAGGAGAAGCCCCGACAAATGGCACTGGTAGCGGCGGCTCACGGACTGTTTGCATATCATATGCTGCTGGGGCTTGAATCGGCGTTTCAGATGGCAAAGGAGCTGCTTGCATCTGCTGAGAGACAGAGAGGGGTCTCTGAGCTACTTCAGGCTGCGAATGAGATGCCCGATGCTGAGAGTAGGCCGCCAGAGAAGGTGATTGAGACACAAGCGGTGAAGATAGCGGGGCGTTTACCCTTTGTGACACTGGAATCGACGAGTAAGGACACCTCACACTCAGATCAGGACTCGTGAAGGCGACGCTACTGTGGTAGAAGTCAGCTGGGCTGAAGGCCGCGGTTACTTCTGTGCTGGTGTCAAACACCGGCAAGGACGGCGGGCGTGATGAGTTGCGATACTGCTGAACACTACGCGATGATTGTCTCCCCGCGCCAACATGCAAGGCTGGTGAGGGAGGTGCAAGCTTATTCGGTGGTGGAACAGGGATGCTGCTGAGCAGTGAAGTTGAAGACTTGTTGCTCACTGCGCTTGCGTACAAGCGTTGAGCAAACGATGTTCCACGCTCAGACCTGGGGTTGCCGAGTTGCAAGGGTGGTGCCTGCGGCTCGGTCCTCCTATCTGGCTGTTTCCGCTCGATAGTATGATACAGGCTGCGGTCATAGTTCTCCCCAGTCTTGACAGCACGCGCATACGCCTGAGCGGGCGTTATGACACCACTCCCGCTCAGATCGTCTCCTCGGGAGTAGATTGACTTGTGGTCCGAAGCAGAATCGGAGCTTTTCCATCCCAACTTGATCAAACTACCTGCGGGACGATGATATAATCACTTACTGGCCACGTCCTGAGTCCTGGTGGACTTTGCCGGTCGAAGTTGGAGCTTGCGCCATGGTAACGACTCACTCGCGATCAATGGTGAGTGGAACGAAAAAGCGCTGGTGATTGAACAAGCCAACTTGAATGCAGTGCTCCAAACTAGCATGGCATTGCCAAGCGCCCATAGGTTTACCCCTGTGAGTGATCGATTGGTCCTCACAAAACCACTGGCAGCTCCTACCAGGTACTCAATATTTTCTTAATCCGCAGCCTCAGGTCAGCGCACGCCGGCAGTGATCAACCACGCACACCGTAAAGGATGTCGCACTTTGTGCAAGACTTGATGCATCCAAAACCAAGACAAAATCCAAATAACAACAAATCAAGTATAATGAAGAACAGACTCGGATGTAATCTCGGACCAGTACTGTAAATCACCAGCCACCATCACCATCCCAGTTGCCTTGGTTGTCATCAAATCCATCTTGGAATCCTACAGGTGCGAAATTAGCCCGGTGATTGGAGAACAAAATCAGTAAGTACCTACCCTGGTCGTAACCCTCATCCCTCTCGTGTTCATCGTGATCTTCAATAGCGTCCATGAGGAGAGCACCGCCTACCAGACCTGCACCACCTATGTTCCAAGATCGAAGTCAGCTCTACTAATACAAACAAGATTCATGCACAAACCTGCCAATAACGCTGTTCCGATGCCAGGTCCCTTTCTCTGGGGTGGTGCTTGCGTGTAAGCAGGCTGCTGTTGTCCACCACCTCCACCAAAGAAGCCTAACAAGGCGTATCATGACGTTACATACGATGAAACATCGAGGCACCTTGGACACACCTCTATTCCCAGGAGGGTAAGAGCCTTGCTGATAGCCACCGCCCGCAGCACCATAAGGGCCACCGCCGGTGTACCCACCTGGTGGGGCGTTGGTGTAGTTTGGAGGACCTCCATATCCCTGAGATGGCAGGTAGGAAGGCTGGTAGCCTTGGTTGGACCCGCCGTATCCTTGTTGCTGCGGGCTCTGATATCCTCCGGGGCCTCCGCCGTACGGTGAGCGGCTGTAGCTGCGATCTGGGGGTGGAGGACCAAGAGGGGCCGCAAAGCCCTGAGGCATCGGGCCTAGTGGATGTTCCCAGGATGAACGTGGGGGTTGCTCGCGTGTGTTTACATAGAACCTGTAGTTTGTGATGGGCTGTACTCAGTCCATGACCTTGGAGTTCGTAGATAGGCATGGATAACGCACCATTGCCTATAGCTACATATATGTATTGTCAGCGTCAGTCGTACAGCATGCGATAAAAGCTAGGTTAACGATAATGATACCCACTCCCAGTTGTACTGCTCTATCCACCCAGGTGGCAGCTCTCTTGTATCTGGGTTGAGGGGAGGCGAAGACATGCTAGAGGTAGAATGCGGAGGATGTGTAATGTTGGTCGATAGTAGAAAGGAACAGCCCGGCGGGCAAATTGGACCTTTATATCTACCCGAGTCCAACAACCCACAGCCGCACATGTGCATGATTTGTGGACACAGCTTTGTTCAAGTTGTGGTTTACGCAGCTGCCAATTACATCGGCGATACATCAAAACGAAACAAAATGGCGAAAAGTCGACATAAAAATGTGTATGGTAAGAGAATATTGACCCAAACATTCGTATAGTACTGGCGAAACATGAAGGGGGACCACAAAGATCGTATCCAAGAGCTACTGATGATGATCGGCAGAAAGCTGTCTACTTTCTCTTGTCAGCCTTTCTGACCTTTTTGGGTGGAGGCGAGGGTTCTTTCGCCGCTACTACTACTTCATTGTCGTTGTCGTCGTCGGAATCATCCTCGTCCGATGACTTGGTATCACTGCCTGCCTTTTGGTCGGTGGACGAACTATCGGAGTCAGAGTCAGATTCAGAACTTTGCGACGAAAGAACAATCTCTGCTGATTTGGGAGGAACTTTTGCTGTCTTCTACAGTGCAAGATCAGCGTGCAGTCCAGAAGAGATGAAAAT
Organism: Gyrodon lividus; assembly: GCA_014904945.1. Lineage (NCBI taxonomy): Eukaryota > Fungi > Basidiomycota > Agaricomycetes > Boletales > Gyrodontaceae > Gyrodon > Gyrodon lividus. The sequence continues at coordinate 322,737 of MU127426.1, forward strand.
GAGATGATCGTACGGTGGGTGCAGGTCTTTTATCTGTCTTCGCGGCAGGCTCAGCGGCCTTCTTGGCTCTCTTTTTGGAGGGGCCCTCTGATGGGACAAAATCAGGGTTTGACGCGTTATATTTGGCCAAGTCAATCTCATGAATCTGCTTGGCAGCGGTGACTTTGTCGAAGTAGGGCTAATTGCAAAGACGTGAGTGGGTAATGGCTGAATAGGGACACCACGACTACCTGCTTCATCTCTGGAGGAAGGCCATTCCATTGCTTAGAGATGAGGCCCATAAGTTCCTTGTATTGAACATCGGGGTGCTGTTCGCGAACACCGTTCCGAACCTCATTTTGGAACAAAATGTACGCGGAGGGAGGAGCTTTTGGAGCATTGGGATCCTTGGGCTTTTTCTCGCGTTTTCTCTTTTTGCTACTATCGTCCCCCGTCAATTCTACCGCACCTAGGTTGCGTTTCCTCGATGGGGCCGGTACGGCGTCGATGACGGCTTGCAGAGTTTCGACAACTTCGGAATCATCCAGAGGTACTTTGGCAACTACCCTGGCGAGCGCATCCGCGAAGTTGCTAAATTGACGCATCGCGTCAGCTGCTGTAGACAGTTTGGTGATGAACTGCAGATAGGAGGGAAATAAGTGAATAGTCGGTGCCACGACGCGACGACTGACCTGAGTTCTCATGATGTCCGCGTCTGAAGACGGCTCCTTAGGAACTTTGGGAGCCATGATGAAATATGGGCGTCGAGACGCGTTCGAAGTAGAGAACAAGGGTGGACTTGAAAGTGTGAAAATCGACTAGTGATGTTGATAGTTGCGATTATAAGCTTTTGTTTGTTGATGGGTATTAGGTTCGCTATATTGAAACCCAACTAGCAATCAGGTAAACATTGCTAAATGATGCTTATCAGTCGACCTACACTCTTTTACAATTTCCTACTACTACCATCTTGAGGTAATGAAAGACATAATAAGAACAGCACTTTGGACGCACCTGCCAATACAAGCTGAGAGTTCTTGGCAAGGAAGAGAGAGCATGCGGTGTCCAAGGAGAGCACCCCGTAGTTTTGATTAGACAACCAGCCAGTAGTAGCGTGGACCACCTCATATCAGGCTGTGAGAGCACCTGTCGAGGCTATGTCAGAGTATGGATCTTCAAAGCTTCACCATGAACAGTACTTACTTCTTGACTTTGCCATGGTCGATACCTCCAGAAAGAACTTTTACCAGTGCACTGCTTCCTGTTGCCGTCCTGCCGATGAGGCAGTTCAAGTAGCGATAGAAGCGGAGATAAAAAATATTGACAACACCAATTCTCCCGAGTGGTCAATGCGCTTCGATCCTCAGCACCATCACAGAGACAGAACTCGCAGGCGGTTGAGCGTGGCGACCTGTTGAACGCCCTGCGAAAGGTGATAAAAGGCTTGTATACCGTCTGCGTTTCTTCTCTGCTTTTCCGCGTCTTGTTTGCACAGAAATAAGCCGTTTAGTGTTGCCCAATAACGCTTGAGAACCAAGGAACAGCAGAAAAAAAAAGAAATTCTGTCCAGATGGATAGTATGTACCCGAATGTGCCAAATCAATGGCCGCCAAATGTCACCGACCCCCAGCACGTCCATGTTGATGGCAGTCCTCCATCCAACGACGACTGGAAAGACCGTACAACTTCCAATGGCAGTGCGGGAGGGTCAGCTGGCATTTCCGGAACTGCGCAGCCAAGCTTGGATTTGAGCGACTTTGGATTGGGTGACATACCGGGTAAGCACCTTTCTAAGCGCCCATGAACTCAGCATGCTGCTTCACAGACAGGCATGCGAATGAGTGTCTTCATCTTCAAATAGTGTTGTTGACATTGCTTCCAACAGGACCGTCAACCTCTAGTTCAATATCGCCACCTCCTCAGTCGTATTATGCGCATCCGTATCAAAGCTATTACATCTCGACGGTTCCTGGTCCATACAACGCCATGGCATACGGTGCCATGTCTTGGGCAAATCAACCAGCTCCGTTACCGCTTTCAAGTTATTCGACACTCAATGGTGCTACTAGCACACAGCCCTCCACGTCCCAGCAACAGGCGACCTCTCCTCCACCCTCTGCTTCCGCTCAACTCCAACTGATGATCGAGTAAGAGCAGCAACCTCTGCTGGCATCTGATGACTTATCACACATTTCAACAGCCCCGCTTTGACGACAATGAGCGCCCCTGAAGCGAGTCGACAGTATTCTCCACAAAGTCAACCGCGACAACAACAACAACAACAACAACCACAATATCAACATCAACAGCCTACATTATCCATTAATCCTTCTTATGTTCTCCCATCGCATTTTTATTCGCATTCACTACAGCATCAGCATTCCCAATCTCAAGTTCCAGCCACGCTTTCTCCTCATGTTCTCCATTCTCCCTCCACTTCGATGACGGGCACCTTGTCTTCGTTATACTCTCCATCAACTTCGACAAGCACCCCCGCGGTCCCAACCGTTAGCCTCCAGGCCCGAAAGGACAAATTCTCAGTAGACATCCGACCATTTCTGCAACCTCATTCATTCACTGGAGCCGGCGCGGTCAGTTCCCTTGTAGGACATATCGACGACTTTGGTTCTCATGATGTTGAGGCAACTACCCGACTAGAGATATTGACGAAAATCAGAGATAACGCTGGTAATCATTATTTCCGAGCATGGTTGGAAAATACGGCTGCGATGGATATCACTCGTGAATGGTTGAAAGCTGGTCTTACGGCTAGAAGCGACAGCCTCCTAGTTGAAACCACAATGCCGTTGCTCCATGTCAGTTTGATCTGCATTCGTTGAAGTACAAGTTTAGCTTAATGTGCCCTCTTCAGATCGTGGATAGGCTGCCTATGACGGTCGATGCCTTGAAGACGTCGAAGCTGGGCAAGATCATCGTTAAACTAGTCAAAGAACCGCCAGCACCAGGTGAGCGCCGTTTCTGCGCAGTCCCTTCACCCTTGCACCCAATCGAGATATACATATGTTTTGCTCCTGCGTCTAAAGCGTGCTCATCTGTCGTATTACAACCTAAGCCTGATAACCTTATGTATCTAACAATTATTCATTTTGGTGACATCCGATTGCAGCCGTCAAGGATATGGCGTCGAATTTAGAGCGCAAGTGGCGCCAGTTGGTGGAAACTGCGACGAAACAGGTGGAAAGCAATCAAGCCGAGGGTAGGTCACGTCAGTCCGCTTCGTTGCGCGATAAGCGCTGACTCCAATTGCAGACTCCAAGCTGAAGAAACGGAAGCCGACCGAGCCACCAGCTGGCAAAGTGCCACCGCCCGCGAAGAAAGCTGCTGTTGCACCTGCAGCAGCATCTTCCTCGAAGGTAACCGTGAAGAAAGAGCCCAAACCCGTCGCCCTCCCGGTCAAGGACTCGAGATCCGATTCGTCCTTTTTCTCCGCTCCGAAGCCTAAACCAAAGCTCCCAAGTTTCAAGAAAGCTCCGGTTTCCGTTAAGAAGGAGCCAGATACCAATGTCGCACAACCATCATCGATCGATCCATTTCAAGAAGCCCTCAAGTCTATGGGTAAAGGACGGAAAGGATCTCCAGCTGTTTCCACTCCTCCAACAGCTAGCACCCCTCCTGCAGCTAGTAATAACAATGGTAAGATGAAGAGAAAGTCGGTTTCGTGGGCACCGGACGGTCAACTGGAGTCTATCCGGCTAATTGAACGTGCTGTCTACGACGATGATCCAGTAGATGTCAGCGTTCTGCTCTATTTTCATGTGTACAATACATTGATGTCGCGTGTCACATGCTCGTTCATTAGGGTATACATACTGCTCACAGTCTCCGCGATCTTGATCGGGGAGAAGGGGCGGCGTTGCATGCACATCTGTTCGAAGAACTCATTGACTGGACGGACCCGATAAGTGAGTTCCCAAAACCACAATAAAAGTGTTTGATCGCTGACACAAGAACTGTCCTATAGCCATCGATATCCCGATGGATATTGATTTGACGCAACGCGGCCAACAAAGTTCGGAAAGGATAACTCAAGAGGAGCGAGAGCAGACTGCATTGGGTGCTCTATATATGAACGCGGCGCAGATACCTGATAGCCCGGGCGAGCCCTCGGCGACAACTCCTGAAGAAGAGGTTGATGTGGATGTCAAGATGATGACAGTGGGGTCAGAATGCGACCTCGTCTTTTGGAGCGAGGCTGCGCAGACCCCACAGGTGTCTGTGGCGGACCTTGTTAATCAGCTTACGGCCGGGGGGATGGATCACCCTATGAACGGTTCGTCGATGAATGGCTCATCCCTGGCCTTCGACCCGAACGTTCTATCTTCCATACCCCCAGAGCAGATGCAGCAGTTGATGCAACAGGCTCAGGCGTTGTTCAATCAGGGACAGAGTGGTGGTGTACAGCCACCGTATGGCAGTGTGGGCTATAATTCCTCCAGTACGTATCCCGAGTACGGACAAGACTATGCTGGCGACGATGCTGGGGGACGATGGTCAGCTGACAGGGGGCGGGGACGCGGCGGTCGCGGTCGCGGCAGGGGAAGGGGTGAAGAGGGCTCGTATAAAAGTAGTAAACGAAGACCATGCAGTTTCTTTGCAGAAGGAAGGCGAGCATCAATCACATCAGTTCTAAACCGTGAGACGAAAAACTGATGTCTGTTTCGTAATCGCAGATGCAGATATGGCGATCAATGCGACTTCAGTCATGAACCCATCTACTAGTGCTTACTCTCCCATCCGTGCATGTTTTTATGGCATCTGGCACTGTTTTATGACAATAATTTGGATCATACTACTTTGAATCGCACCTACATATGTTTTCAACCCTTTTTCTTCTTTGTCAAATCGCAAGTTAATCTTATAAACTCCGAGGGTTTGACCTCGAGGGTGTGGGATTCTGACATGAGGCAACAGCCCTGTTGCTTGGTCCCCTCGAAACGACGTACTAGTACTATACTTACGATCAAGACGTTCAGCCCTACTGCCAGTGCAATAGCCGCTTTATATCCTCGCAGAAGTAAGATGAGTGTCGTATAGTAGTACACAAAGCATAAATAACACAAATTGATGAAGCACCTGGGGCGACCTGGCTGAAATCCGAGCAGCAGCAGCTTACACCCTGCAAAGGATAGAAAGATATATGTAACAGCCGAATGCAGACGAGGCAACCGATAATGATGATGCACATGCACAATATACTTCCAACACATCGATAACAACAACACAGATTATCCACAAAATCTGCAATGCTAACCGTTCCGCTTTTGCTTGCGTGTTCTTTTTGATTGTGGTTCAACGTTGGCGATTGTCGGCGAGTTGGTATCGTTGGGCTTGCGTTTGAGCGTTCCCGCGGGCATCGCTGGTGCGGATGTCAGTCCCGCCTGCGAAGGAGCGGGAGGCTGATTAGGCGCTGGGGGAGCGGGGCCGGAGGTGGGGGGCTTACTCTGCTTTTGGGGGGTATCAGCAGAGGGCGGCGGGACATTTTGAGGTGAACTGCCAGATGGCATAGAGTGCGCCGAAACAGCCGACGGCGACATGCCGGGGTACAGCGCCGACGTTGCCCCGCCATAGCCCTGAAAAACCCCAGGTCCAGGACCACTGCAGAGGACTGATCCCATGTATGTTCCGTTCATGTTGGGATGTAACCCTTCTCGAAGTTTCTTTGAGAGCGCTGAGAGTGCATCTATGTAACGAACTTGATCAGGGGAGTATTCATATGTATTCGGGGGTGGTATAGCTACCCATCGGCCCCAGCTGCGTTTCATTTGCGAATGAGATCAAGTCTGTCATTTGACTTACACTCTCGGCCAGCTGGAAAGAAAAGGAAAGCTGTTAGGATGATGACGGGTTTTGGTGTTGTAGTCACGCACCTCTAAACATCGCATAGTAGCTTGCGGGATACCAAAGGCGTTGACTGGCTCGCCTGGTATCGATGCATGATCAATCAATACGCGAGGTTCCTCCCATTGTCTATCCTCCTCGGGTCGTTGACTGCTAGAGGCACCATTTGGACTGGGGGTAGGCGCATTACGCACCCGAGGGGTCTTGGGTGATTCGACACTGCGTTGACCAATGATGGAGTCAAGCGAGATGTACTTTTCATGCGTGTTTGCGTCGAATTGGAATTGGTCGAATTTGAGTGTATAGGGAGGCTGTTGGGGTGGTATGGGGCCCGTGAGCGGGATCTGGTAGACGTGGACACTCAGGGGGCCGCGTAGCGTGACCGTGTATCCGTTGGCATACTTGTACGTCCACACCGCACTCACACATTCGACGATTGCGTGTTGTTGTGTAAGTAGGCGCTCGCGCGCGCCATCCAGCGAAAGCGTCATCGACTTGACGCCGGATTGCGTGGTTACGAGAAAAAAACGGGGCAATATAGGAACACCGATTTCTGGATGTGGAGGTATCGGAAATTAATGCCACCGTTGCCATTGAGCTGTCAAAGGACGGCGAACTAACTTACCAAATGGTTTAGCTTCGCTCCTTTGGTTATCCTTCCACAAAGTGACCTTCATGATCGCCTTGGGTGTAAAATACTCCCGTACAAGCGCATCCCAATGTGATAGTTGATGCTTCTGATAAAAACGTCGCGGGTAGCGGAAGTCAGTAAGAACTTGGCGGTAGCCGAGAAAGGGAACAGACGTGTGGGCTCTCGCTCGAAAGTTGACCACTGAATTGCAATAAGCGAGTAAGACCTTGACCGAGTCCCACTGGCACGGACATCATGCTCATGAGAAGAATCAGGATCGCGTTCATGAATACAAATAGAGTAACTCACACAGAACCCCGAGATATGACGGCGGGCTGAGATTGTGACGTACTCGATTCAGAAGGTGCTGCATTAGTAGCAGGTGTATTACTGGTTGGCACTGGCGGCGGCCGAGGTGCTATAGGTTGCTGTACCGACGGGGACTGTCGTTGCTGATGAGGCAATGGCTGAGTTTGGGTATGAGGCGTTATTCGGGCGGGAGGAAGAAGTCCAGATGAGGGGGGAAGTTGTGATTGAGAGCTCCGTGGAGTGTGCGATGGTCCGGCTTGTGATGGTGGTCGACCTGGAGGTCCTTGTGGCTGAGACCGTGGTCGCTGTGGTGGCTGCTGCACATGCGCAGCCATTGGATCTGACTGATGTGGAGAATGTTGATGTGGTGGTTGCATTTGCCGGGGTGGTATAGAATTGCCATGCGCAGTGCTGGGATGTGATGGAGGACGCGCTGGTGGTGGTGGATTTCCTTGTGACTGAACAGTGAAATGAGCGCCAAAGTTGTTATTTTGTTGGAGTTGCTCGAATTGCTGAACAGGAGTAGGTTGAAACGATGAACGGATTGATGGATTGGAGGGGTTGGGTAGTCCCTCGCTGATGGACTGCAAAGCTTCAGGACCATCGGTTTGTGGAGTCGAGGGAGTAAAGGAGAAGGCGCTGTTGGCATTTGGTATTCGATTTGAACCCGGTATCATGTTCGGGGGAAATTGATGATTCTGCAGTCCGACGAAAGTATTGTCACCATGACTCATTGGCCGAGGGCCTGCTGCTTGCGACGGGCCCGGCTGCCCCATCATCATGTTAGCGGCCTGCTGTTGTTGAGGGCGACTACCAGGACGAGGAGAAGAGGAAATCAGAGAGGGGGTATGGTGAGGATGTCCTGGCACAGATGATTGGAAAGAATTTTGTGATATTGACTGCTGAAGACCACCCTGCGGTATCCCTGACGGTTGCGACAGACTGCTCATTATCTGTGCTTGAGCAGACGACGCCCTGAGAGAGTTCTGTGGCACACCAGTAGCGTTCGCTTGGCGACCCATTAAATCTGGGGACATTGATCCAGGCATCGAACCTGCGATACGAGACACCATGGGCTGCTGAGCTGGCTGACGTAGGTGAGCGGGTAGACTGGTCTGTGGATTCATTGCCATGTTGATACCGTTGAGGGCCTGTTGAGATGGGTGGATGCCAGGGACATGGCCAGCTACTTGGTTCAATCCCTGCGGATGAGACTGAACGCGGCGAACCGGGACACCATTGATGGCATGCTGCATCATGCCTGTAGGAAAAGCCATGCCTTGGAGCGAGTTATGTCCGAGAGCAGCCATATGAGATGCGCCGGCGGCAGCTGCCGATGCGTTCATCTGTGGGCTCTGACCCTGCTGCATGGCAGTCTGACGCATCTGGTACCTAGCAGCGGTGGCCTGAAGGCTGTTTGAACCATTCTGGACACCGCCTCCAAGCATGGCTATTGAAGGGTTAGTGGTGTTTTGCATGAGGCTCATGTGATTCGGAGGTTGCTGCTGCTGCTGCTGCTGGCCGGGGTGGGGTTGGGTGGGGATGAAATGGGAGGGGGAGTTCAATGGAACTTGGGAGAGCTGGGGCATGGTCTGCTGAGGCCGAAGCATGTCAGCAGGGGGACGGATGTTCATGTAATGTACAAGACTGGTAAGCGCTCTAAGTTTGGTTGTGACTGAGTTGGAGTAAAAAAGGGAGGCTGTGGCCGGAGGAAGGAATGGTCGGCGTGTCTGAGGGATAGGAAGGGGGAAATGATGAAAGGATAGCAGAGAAGCTTCCTTTGTCGTCGGGGTGCTGAAAGATCGGCGAGAGCTTGTCAACGGACTCGCGGGCGAGTTAGCGAGAGATATAAGAGACCTAGTAAAAGATAAGTCAAATGTAGACAGCTACAAAAGATTCTAATATTTTTGGTGGTTATATGTCAGGACAGTAAGCTAGCTGCGGATGTCAGGGAACGAGCACGGTCAAGGCAAAGTGAGCGGACAAGCCAAAGTCAAAGTTGTTCGTGGATCTACCAACAACTCACTACAACTCACACGCAACGCCTCTAAAAGCCACGTGCCTGTCCATTGTCAATTACTCCTTTAAGCCTCTTTCAAGAAACATAACGGAAACAAAAAAAAAAACACATACTACCAGCCAGTGTACTATGGTCCGTCAGTTCAAGTATCACGAGCAGAAGCTCCTCAAAAAAGTCGACTTTCTCAACGTATGTCTCCTGTCATACTATCCAGTCATTCATCTTTGACGCTTGACAGTGGAAACAAGATGCCAACATACGAGAGATAAAGGTCATGCGTAGGTATCACATACAGAACAGAGAGGACTACCACAAGTATGCTCTAATCCTATCCACCATCTTCAACCTAACAGCTTCCACCCAGGTACAACAAATTATGCGGCGCCCTCCGATCATTTGCCCACCGCTTGTCCATGCTTCCTGCAAAGGATCCATTCCGAACTAGGATGGAGGGTCAGCTCCTCTCTAAACTATACGATATTGGCGTCCTCAATTCTCAAGCAAAATTAAGTGATATCGATCACAAGCTAACCGTGGCTGCCTTTTGTCGTCGCCGCCTTGCTGTCTTCATGTGCATGAATAAAATGTCAGAAACCGTTAGCGCAGTAAGTTTCTAGATGTCCTCTTCTGCTGTATCATATCAACACGCCACTCCAGGCTGCCAAATTCATCGAACAGGGTCATGTCCGTGTCGGTCCCAATACAATCACGGACCCCGCGTTCCTCGTAACAAGGTAGGTCATCCGTAAATCATCTCACACAGTTTTCTCATTCATTTTACAGACACATGGAGGACTTCGTCACTTGGGTAGATACATCCAAGTTAAAGAGGACTATCATGACATATAACGATGAGGTGAGACTTGGTCACGTCACAATGGTACTTCATTTGCTGACAGCTTCCCTCAAGCTCGACGACTTTGACCTGTTATGACGCAGGCGCTGCCGACCCGACCTGTCAGCGTTTCGGTCCCGGCCATGCTATCGTAAAATCACCGTTGTATGCATGATCTACGGTCATGACAGAAGGCTGCGCCCTATCAGCCCACGTTGCGTCCGTTCTCCTCCACGGACTTTACATGGGACAGGGGAACGAGAGTGTTTGATGCTATCAACACCTTACGATAACGTTTTAGTAGTTGTCTTGTATCATCATGAGCGTCTGCTCAATCGCAATGTCTATGCCACATCTCGTACAGTGATCGGTGGTAATCTCCTACACGCACCGAGGAACAACAAATGTGGTTTCCACGCGAGTTGCCGTGATTATTACACTAGGCAGCCGCGTCAAACCAGGGTAGCACACAGTCCAACACATTTCCTCGTGAAGCTATTCCATCCACACACATCCCTTCTTTGCACTTCGCTCTTACTTTCATAGGCGCTCGGTCTTTCTTTTAACTAAAGCTAGTATACAACGATTTGGCGGTGCTTTGGCGGTGCTGAGCTTTAGACCATAACGATGGCGGAAGCGGGAGACGGGAACATCAAGGTTGTGGTACGATGTAGACCCCTCAACAGTCGCGGTACGCCTCATTACCCATACCACCTCTTTCACACATACTCATTCACCTACGCCGTTTCTTTTCATCCCTTTCATCCCGCGAATCGACCATGCAGAGCTCGCACGGGGTGCCAAACCGCTCATCCGGATGCAAGGCAACCAGACGTTCCTGGATCCGCCTGAGTCTGGGTCCTCCCAGGACTTGAAGCGGGCCACGGAGAGGAAAACCATGGCGTTTAGCTTTGACAAGAGTTATTGGTCTGCTGGGCCTCGCGACGAGCCGGAGTATTGTTCGCAGCAGACGTTGTACGACGACCTCGGGAAGGAACTGTTGGACCACGGGTTTGCAGGATTTAATGCATGTATTTTGGCTTGTGAGTTGTTTGGGATTCGTCTGCGGGCATTCGTCTTTAAAGCTGAGAGTGGCATGTGCGATTAGATGGACAGACCGGTGAGTTGCTTCATGCGGAGCATTGGGCATGGGGTCCTGATGCACTAAACCCGTCTAGGTTCTGGTAAATCTTACAGGTGCGCCCAGATTAGACCGCATCCCTAGTGTACTGACAATACCCGACTTGACAGCATGATGGGATGTATGTACAACCTACTTCGCAGACTGGGCAGCGCCACTCACTCAGGATTCCCTCAGATGGACCCGACAAGGGAATTATACCTTTGACATGTTCGGAGTTGTTTGTACGTGTGGCACAGAAGAAGGCCCAGGATCCCAATATCAATTTCACAGTAGAGGTATCATACATCGAGGTGCGTTTTCCTTGTTCGTACTCACCCTTTACCCATTCACCCCACGTAACATGTATGCGAATTTTTATTCATGTGATCGCACAGATATACAACGAGAAAGTGCGTGACCTCTTGAACCCTAAGAATACGGGGAACCTACGCGTTCGAGAACACCCTAGTTTGGGCCCGTATGTCGAGGATCTGTCCAAGTTGGTCGTGAGCAGTTATGATGAAATGATGACACTCATGGACGAGGGGAATAAAGCGCGAACGGTGGCTGCGACCAACATGAATGAGACGTAAGTCCTTAGTCGAGGTGTGTCGCAAGGTGTCGCAAATGCTGATGAGACGGTGCTCAGGTCGTCTCGGTCGCATGCCGTGTTCACGCTGCTATTGAGCATGAAGAAACACGACGCTGGTACGAACCTGGACACAGAGAAAGTATCTCGAATCAGGTGCGTGTTAGCTCAAGGAGTGTCTTCGGGCCCTTGGCTGACATCCTTTGACAAGTTTGGTCGACTTGGCAGGTTCGGAAAGAGCCAACTCAACGGGAGCGACTGGACAACGCCTGAAAGAAGGAGCGAATATCAACAAGTCGCTCACGACGCTCGGGAAGGTCATCTCCCAGCTTGCGCTCGCAAGTCAGGACGGAGGCAAGAAAGGGAAGAAGAGCAAAGCCGATGAATTCATCCCTTACCGTGACTCCGTGAGAATTCTTGCCATTCAACGTACCTCCCTTCAGCTATGACACTGAGTGATTTGTCAATGCCAGGTCTTGACATGGCTCCTCAAGGACAGCTTGGGTGGGAATTCGAAGACAGCTATGATTGCTGCCATTTCACCAGCCGATTACGAGGAAACGTTGAGCACATTGCGCTATGCTGATCAGGCAAAGAAGATCAAGAACAAGGCTGTGGTTAACGAGGACCCGAACGCGAGACTCGTGCGCGAGCTCAAGGAAGAGCTGGAGTTGCTCAGAGGTGAGTGCATACCTGGTAATGCTCTGCAGATGAAAGAAATCGCTATAAGCTCGCGTGGCCACATCAAATGGGGAGGATACGTTCGACCCGAAGATACCCTCGGAGAAACAGAAAGTTACATACCAGACAAAGGATGGGAAGATCAAGACGGTCACGAAAGCTGAACTACAGGAGCAGATGGAGGCGAGCGAGAAGTTAATGCAGAGTTTGAACGAGACGTGGGAGGAGAAATTGGTGAGGACACAAGAAGTGCAGAAAGAGCGAGAAAAGGCGTTGGAGGAGTTGGGTATCACTGTGGAGAAGAATCTTGTTGGTGTGCACACTCCGAAGAAGGTGAGTGTTACTGTGTGGGATGGAAACAGCAGTGCTGACTGTCTGTATAGATGCCTCACTTGGTGAACCTGGTCAGTGTTATATTTATGTATCGAACAAACTGCTGAAAACGCCCCTTTCTCTGTTCAGAACGAGGGTGAGCATATGTTATTTCCGTACATGCTCAAGGTCATAACACCGCACAGACCCCTTGATGAGCGAGTGTTTAATCTATCAGCTCAAGCTAGGTCGAACTATGGTATGTATATCGATCTCAACACGCAGCTAATCAATGCTCAGCCTGAAAGAATAGGTCGGACGCATGGACAGCGAAAAATCTGCTGCTATTCGGCTCAGTGGAGACAATATTTCCGAAGAGCACTGTGCATTCGAGAATAACGAAGGCAAGGTCACGTTGCATGCCATGCCAGATAGCGTGACGGTGAGGTCACATCTGAGAGGTTGCCCGTGTAGTTTTCTGACTTGGTTGGATAGTTCTTGAACGGGAAGCAAATTACACCTGGACAGGTGAGCAATGCGGTTTTGCTTGAACAGGTCTGCCGTAACAGTGTCCGTAGCCATACAAACTACGTTCAGGTTACCGAATCATTCTGGGTGTGTTTCATGTCGCAAGGTTCTCCATCATTTCATTGTTCATTGGCTTTATAACAGGGGAAAACCATGTCTTCCGGTTCAACAATCCTGAGGAGGTTCGGAAACAACGTGATCGAGCGACAGCTCGGTCCAACATGCACCTCGCCGTATCTGCTGCAGACTTTGAGGGGGAAGCAAACGTTGCTACACCTTCCACCCGCCCTCCATCAAGAACGTCGTCATCTGCCGACGACGCTGACGTAGACTGGAATTTTGCGAAACGAGAAGCTGCTCTGGCAAGACTGGGTTTAGATCCCACGTTTGACAACCTTCCGGACGAGGAGATCAACAAGCTCTTTGAGCGAATCACCAAGGTCAAAACAATGCGTGACCACAATTTGAAGCCACGGCCTGAGAGCAGTCTCAGCCAACGCGATGATCTGTGGAGCGAGTCGGGTCGCCCATTCTCTAGCGACGCGACGACAGATGACACAAGCGTGGACGCTGGACCAAGTCATGGGAGTCCCGACATGGATGGTCCTCTCAAGGACGTTCAACATCAGCTAGAGTCTCGTCTCCAGGCAATATCAGAGTCGAGCGAGGCAGAGGACTTAAAAGTGGAAAAAGACCACATGGAACACCAATTGAAGATGGTTCAACAGCAGCTCAGGCGACTTATCAACGCACGTGTCCACGGGGAATCCGAAGATGACATCGTCGGGTTCGAGCCAGTCATCTACACGGCGAAGCAGTTACGTTTGATACGCAGGGTTCTAGACAAATGGCGCGCCCATCAGTCGTTTTCTATGGCTGAGACTGTGCTATCGAATGCCGTCCTTGTGAAAGAGGCAACTGTTATTAGGTATGGGGTTCTTTCTGAAATGGAAAAAAGAAGGTTCATAGTTCACCAATTTGAATTCACAGCAAGGAACTTGGAAAAGATGTTTCCTATAATTTTACTATCGCTTCCGGTGGGCCGCTGGCTGCGCCTACATCAGGCGTGGACAATATTGGAAGCCTGGATGGGTTTGGTGATGTTGCCGATCCTCGACTGGCGTCTGCCACGCAACCATCGGTTGCTATCAAGGTTCTTGACAAAAAGCACTGCGCCATCTACACCTGGTCATTAGATCGCCTCCAGCAGCAGTTACAGCGGATGCGGAATTTAACCACCTATATCGATAGGCCTTCGTATACGCAACATTTCAGCTCGGATAAACCCTTTTACGACTCCCCTCCCCCACAATTCTCGTTTATCGGAAACGCTCTCGTATCTCTGGCCCCCCTCTCCCGCCGCCTTTCCTCATCCTCTATAGTGCCGATATTTTGCCGATATACGGCAGAAGCGATTGGTTCTTGCAGGGTGGACCTCAAGATTTCCAGCGTATTACACATGTCCTCCAAGCATGGATCTGGATCAGCAGCCTCAATTAGACCCGCTTCTCCTGTGCCATCCCTACTTGCTTCAGGCAGCAAAATCAGCTTCTTCTTGACCATTGATTCTATCAAAGGACTTTCGTCCCACGACTTCACCGCCCTACACCTGCAGTTGCGATTATCTTCGTTCGTGGGACCATCGCTTGCGAACGAGGAGATTTTCCAAACCTCTGTGCTTGATATGGAGACATCTTCACTGTCGGAGCTGAAGTTTAGGCGAACTTTCTCCATTGTTGCTCCTACCAAGGTCATAACTCACTTACGACAAGGATATGCACCCATTGAGTTCTTCGCGGCTGTCAAGCCAACATACCTGGAGCGCTTGGAACGATGGGACGAAATGCGCGAGCTGCGGACTAACCCGCGGTCACCGTCCCCCACAAGTCAAGCTGACAACCCTCCACCCAACGTTCAATTGATGCGTCGGTCCGAAACCGACTTCGTTATTGAACAGCTTCACGATGTCGCGGCCCGCATTCAAATACGAGAATTAGGCGCAGATGGTCACTACACCCCAGTACCTGTAGTTTCACAGGGAAGCCTCGATCCGGGGGCATTTTTCCTCCACCAGGGGCTGCAACGTCGCATTTTCTTGGAGCTCTCATCTGACTCAGGACCTCAACTCCCATGGGCCGATGTTACGAAGGTCCGATTGGGAAATGTACGTTTGCTCGATCCGAAGGGTCGCGTACACGATTCGACATCAAAAGCGATGGTCACTCTCCCACTATTGGCGAATCAAACCGTCGAGTTCAGACCGGATGGAACAGGGTTATTAATATCGGAAGCTTTGTGGGATTCCAGCATTCACGACTCCGTGCTGCTGAATCGCGTTACTACAAATCCGTACCGCGTTATTCTGCAACTTCATTGGGCAGTGGCGGTTGAGACATGTGGTGAACCGGTGCAGTTTTCGATGGACATCGCAGTGACGATGCAAACGCGTGAGGCTCGTCCACCAAGCCGTTTCCTGACGTTCCTCAGTTCAGGAAAAATTCTTTCGAGAATGAGTTCGATATTCAAAGTCCGCCTCTCCCCTCCCCTTACTCGTTCTCCGCAAGATCTTTGGCGACTTGATACGTCGGAGAAATATGTGCGTGGAGAAGAAGTATTGCGAAACTGGAAGCCTCGGGGTATCTCGGTCGTGGAGGACTACAACCGCCTTGTTAAGACGGAAAGGAGAGCCGCCGATGTCCAAGCTGTTCGAGTTGTCTTGGCTTCGTCCCCCGCTATGTCACGTCCCGACCAGATAGGGTCTACCATTTGGGGTGATGATGCCTTGCTTCAGAGGATGATCAGCTTGTGGCAGAAACGGTTTGGTCCTCTTGATCAGGTAGGTTTAATCAAATGACATACAACTTAGCTAACGATATTCTATATAGATTGTCCTGAGCCAGGTGCCACCCGAGACAGAGAAATCCACCTCGGCTGCCAAAGCAGTCACGAGCAGGGCTCCTCTTGAAAGTGTGAAACTTAACTCCGCCGTGACATTAGTACCTCGCAGGTTAACTTTTGTTTGCCTCCTCATGAATGGTATTTGTTTACTTTATTTTTTTCCACAGCGACGGACCGACGAAGAGAGGATACTTGTTAATTCTGACAAATGCGAGCCAAGACAGTTGGGACAAGCGTTGGTTTGTCCTTCGACGGTGGGGCAAACTTTCCACACTGGGTTCCCACTTCGCTCATGGAAGGTTCTAGCCCCTACCTACATATCTACACAAGTTCAAACGAACTGGAGGAAGTTGGGATTATCAGCCTCAATGGAATGAATATTGAATGTGACTCGAACAAGGAGGTCCTACTCGGCGTAAGGACTCGTTTTGTCCAACTGGATCTTTGGCTGAACAGTCGCTTTGCAGAAACAATTTTGCTTCACACTCTTTACCGCGGCAAATTCCCATGTGCTTGCCGCGCCTTCGTTGAAGGAGATACAGTCATGGACATCGAAGCTAGACCCTACTGGCTTCCCCCTCACTTAGACCTCTGACTTGGTACCATCACGCAGCGGATTGTTCCCCGGTTCTTCTAATCTTATTGAACTCATACATGTTCAAACTATATATCATAGCTACCATACAAACTTGTATGTTTTTACGTCCTTGCATACGATGCTTTAACGCTCCTCTGGATTCTTGCCGCACAAATAATTTCCTAAACTTGCTCCTGGCCCCGCTTTCGCTGCCACCGCTCGGTTTCCACACAATTCGCAGCTGAAACGCTGTGGTACCGTGGCACCTCAAGTTGAACTTATCCCGTTGGACTGTCGATTGCCGAAGTTGATGGCTGATGGGTTCACTTGATTATGACCACCTCGGAATGCCCGAGTGAAAAACTCAATCTGACTGTCACCTGTACTGTCACCTATCAAACAACCGAGCACTCGGTCCCGTTCCGCGGAGTACACCCACAAGCTCCCACCAGTGTCCGGTTAGTTCAAGTTCCTCTCAACGGCCTCTGATTTGCTCCCACAGGAACTTTTCAAGCGTTATGTGTGAATTCATTGTGGCAAACATATTCACTGCCACTGGTTCGCGTGGTCAGCTCCGTTCCGCCCCTCGGCCCTTCAAAACTTCGTTTCCCGTTGTCATCAGGTACAACTTCTTTGCCGTCGGTTTGTTTACTAGGTCCCCATCGCTTTCACTTACCAGCCTCTCTCTTGGATTCACTGGGACAGATTTCTCCCAATTTCCTGATTGAAGCGTAAGATCTCTCGACTGGGCTCCCAGTCGGGGCACTTAGCTATCGCGGAAAAACTGTAGGCTCCTCGCTAAGCAGTAACAATACAATCACCGCAAATCCGCGCCGTGCAGTATGCCAGGTCGGGTCGGGTTACTTTCAGGCAGTTCTGCAACCCTGTAAACAGATTGCCCCAGTGGTACACCGCAGCCCATCATTCCGAGCATTTGCCAAGTTCGATCATATCGATAAGCGTGTTCCCATCAATGAATGCATGCAGTGAACACTGCACTTCGGAACACCCAGGAACTGGAGTAAGCGGGCCACGTATTACAGACCTGGCCACGTCATGAAGCGATTCGGGTGGTCACTGGCAGCAGACCTGATCGCGGCCAAGCCCGGATGCTTTTTTCCCGCTGATATGTTCGTCCGCCGTCCGGACCATTCTGTGAGTTCCGATCCTTCTGAGCAACGAACAGTGACCATTCCTTTCATCCACGGGCCGAATAGACACAAGCAGCACCGGCGACGAGTAATCCCCATTAATATTGGGTGGCGTTGCACAGCATGACTGCCTCGCTTGATAGAAAGGTAGTAAATACATCTGCAAAGCAGTCGACCATAGCCAGCTCTCCCCGCCAAAGGGAGAGCTCTGTTTGGTGGAGGTGCCAGAAAAAATGGGAAAAGCAGCAGCTTGAGCGCTCTGGGAGTTCTTTCTCGAAATGCAGTGACTACTCTTTCCCAGCCCATCATGACGGCTCTCGAACTCAATAGAAGAGCCCCTGAGGGTACAGGGGTCCCCCTTCATTGACAAGAATATCTATGAATGCCATCCAGGTGTTTAATCGACGATGATTCAAATATGGCCCGCCACTGCATGACAGAAACACCTGTGAGTGACAGCTGGGGCGGCAGCGTGTGCTAGAGATCCATGTACAAGATGGGTTGACTACTAACGTGTGCGGCAAATGCCATAACGGAGCGGGAGGGGCAACATCACCTCACGCCTTTTTCGATTGTGGGACGATATCGCCTGGCAGTGACATTCTCGACAAAACGCACGAGTCTCACGTCGTTGAATTTAAGGTTCTGGACGTCAGCTCGAGTACCCTTAATGGTTTGGGAGACATGGTCACACTGTCAAGGGCTCGAGGGAACCTGTCAAGTACCAAGCTGCTTGAGCACGCGACATCCATTGACATGGTTGCGGTATCACTCTCGATGGATGTAGGGTGGACTTGACAATACTCTCGCTGTTGCCATGCCAAGCCATGACTGTGGTATCTATTTCAAGCAAGTACGCAGGGAGGGACTGAGTTTTCGACTTATTAGCTTGATCAGCTGGGAGTTGTGAAGTCACCAAGTGTCATTTGAGATCATTATGAGGTATTCTGCGTGATAACTCCATGAGACCCTTGTAATACAGTATAATATGCATAGAAGATATGACGGATATGAAGACAAAAGGGAGCTAGGAATGTCGAAGGTGTACGATAATGTGCCTCTAAGTGGGAAAATCTATGAAATACGAAATCTTTAGTTTTTTTGGGGGTGGACTTAAAGCCATCCTGAGTGCCCAATGTTGATGGATACAGAATAGACGAAGTAAGGGGAACAGATTTTAATCGCAGGCAATTGGGCAGTCGTTCTAAATGAGTGCGTCAGGATTTAGGAAGGTAGGCCCCAAGATTTCTACTCACTGGTCTTGTGAAGGTAAGCATGTGACAAGTGATGTACCCTTTGGCGAAGCCAGCTCCAGCATATGCGAAGAGATATTGCCATTTTCGTTTGAATGCTTCGTACTCATTAACATCTTGCAAAGCGGGGTAGTCTTTGATTATCAGGTCTTGTCTCACGTTTGCCTCAAGGCGACGGCCCCATTCACGGAGGGTTCGCGGATAGTCTAAAAATGGGGAACTCAGTGGGAATGTAGAAAAATCGAACAAAAGACGCACGGGCAGCGTGATTCTCTACACCTTCGAGAGTAAATCTGCCCTCTGAGCCAGTGTTGGCGGCCTCAATTAACGCTGTTGCACTTGGCAAGCACGAATTGGGCCACATGTAACGGCGCATGAAGTCCTCAGGCCTGCCATATTGGATGAGCGTGTGAAGTAAAATCGTTTGAGCATAAGACTCACTGATAGCCGGAGTATCGCAACTCTGGGAATGTCGAAGCGCTGACAACCACAGTCGCATTGCGTGACTTCAGGGCAAAGTCTACAAGCTTAAAGTAGGTGTGATAGTGTTTGGAGCCCACGTGCTAGGATCATATGGTTGAGTCACGGACGGAACTATTGCCTGTCAATCGTGCCTACCTCGAGCATTTCAATGCTAATAAAGGCATCAAAAGCTTTTTCGAACTCGGCGGGGATCTCGCGATAATCCATGAGGTGAACACGAATACGGTCCTGCAGACCAGCTGCCTTGATCCGCTCTTCTGCAAGAGCTTTTTGTTCTTTCGACAAAGTCAAGGTGTCGACTTCACAGCCGAAGGTTCGCGCGGCCTGGATTCACCCCAAATATCAGATATGTCGTCATGGACAAGAAGGGCGGCATTACCTCAATAGCCATTCCGCCCCATCCCGAACCGAATTCCAGAATCCGGTCGCCTGGCTTAACTTTGGCTTTTGTGAGGACGTAGCGAATCTTCCGGAGCTGTGCGGCTTCCAAATCGCCCGCAAATGGACCTTTTGTCAAGTCTCCGCGCACACCGCCCTCGGCTTCGCTCCATAAAGCGCAAGAGTACATCATTTCGTTACTGAGGAAAGCCTACAGTTCACAAGATCAGTGTGATCCCACCACGAGAGAGTAGTGCAAATCGTACCTTGAAAAGTTCATTAGATTGATCGTAACTAGCTATCGCGTTCAGACGTGCTTTCGAGCGCGTCTGCCCGATGAATGCGTTTGAGAGACCGGAGATTGCCGATGTTATCCGGCTGACGGCGGACGACAGGCCGTCCATCCCAGACTCATTGTCAAGCCAGAGCTGTCATCGACGAGTTCTTAGAAGCCGTAATAAATTGTGACTGGAGCAACTTACATCCATAACAGCCTTGAGACTGTCGACTTGGACGTCACCTATCATGTAAGCTTCGCTGACTGAAGAGCAGTTAGATCGCAACAAAATAGCGGATGTGTTTGTGCTCACAGCCAAGGTCTTGAGTGCTATGAGAGCTAATCAGTTTAAGCGCATTAAATGAGGGGATATAGACGAACAAGAGGATGCGGGCCCAGAAGTCAGAATTGGTGACTTTCATGTAGACCTCATTACAATCCTTGGAACGGGTTCCAAAGTGATGAACGCCTTCTGAGTCGGCCACTGTCAAATGACCTTTGGTGATAGCCCTGTCAAGGACTGCAAGGACAGAACTACGTGCTGTCAACAGGTTTAGATGTGATGTAAACTAACTTTGACAATCGAATATCATACCATAGCTAGAAAGGATGGATTTAGGACTGGGAAGAACGATGGATAGTGAGGAGGGGGAACGGTAGAAATTCGCGGCCGACGAGAAGGTGAGGGCCGAAGACGTGGTGGTGTTCAACATGGTAAAGAAGGGGTAGGGAGAATATCAGAAGGGGTTTTGGCCGCTGAGGGAAGTGGGGGGAAATACAGTGGATGACAGACTCTGTTGAGGGAGAACTGGAGGCTCATCATACAGCCCCTTTATACCGTGCAGCAGATGGCATAACCCACGGACAGTATTACATTTTTTGCACATGCTGGAAATTATTGTGTATTGTGGACTCGGCAAAAATAGAGGGTGCAGAGATTGCCTGCTTGTCCCCGTCCAGGGGATTCGCGGGAAAGTAAAGATTGGATCTAAGATCTGTGCATTTGACGGAGTCAGAACAAGACTGAGAACTTGAAACATAGATCCGTTTGTGAATTCGGAAGCAGTCACGTCGGATGTAACTTCAAGTACTGCTTCAGTTGTAAATTGGTTCCGCATTACAAAGGAGCATGTTGCTGCTGTTGAAGTAATTTCAGTACGCGCTATCAAGAGTTGGCACTGTCAGATTTGAGATCCCCCCAGTATTACTAAAAGGAAGAACTGGGAGGAATGAACTAGGAAACGCCTGCGAGGAAAGGCGACCGGGAAGTTGCGAATGGCTGCTCGACAAGTCTGGGAGGAACGGGGACGGGAATCCGAATACTCGACACACAAAATGACCCAAATGATCTCTCACACGTGGTTCTTGCGTGGCTTACAAGGGTCACTTCAGGTCAATGCCAGGGTCAATGCCAGGCCACCTCACGCTCATCTCAGGTCTCACACGAATTAACTTTGTAGTTTCACAGTATTGTCGCGCTGTCCGATCCTTTGTCCAATCATGCACTCACAGCTCTGCGCAATTTGTTACCGCTCGGCCCCGCTTCTTCCGTTGAAACCATGGCAAGATGTCGGTATCTTTCGTCTCAATATCATTGTGACCGCTGTATCAGGGCACAAAATGTAGAATTACGCCAGGGTCGACGTCAGTGCGACATCCCGTTCAGTGTAACATTCCAGTGTGAGACCAATTATTAATATTTGCCATGACTCACCTCTCTTGTAAGTTTAAACTTTGTCCACGTTTCCATTCTCCTAACAACAATCACATTCGGAAAGAAACTGTACTCCCCGCCAGCACAGGATCGGCGGCCCGTCACCGCTACTGGGTGGGAGCTGCACTATTGGCCCTGGGTTGGGTTGTAACGGTAGTGCATCCGGGGCCCGGAGACCCCACTTGGACTGTGGCTGTTTTCTTCTGCGCCGTTATCCCAATCTGAGCTCTCTCTTAGTGAATAAACTGGTTAGTAGACTCATCGCGGAGCGTGAAGCACTTACGTTGATCGCCAATCTCTACTACAATCAATCCACAGCCTCTTGAACTTCAACGGCTTATCAGTTTGTCATCGCCGTCAGAGTTACAGTAATTGCTTTGCACGAGATGGGTCATCATTAGAATCCTGTTCCGATCGTATGGCTCTTGCTTGTGGGCCTCACATGCAAATCTGGTTTCTTTATGCACGACTTTGGGAGCGGACAACGCGGCTACCTGGTGGAAGGTTTGTAGCCTTTTTTTCTTCTTTCCTTCCATACTTGTTCCATCCTGGAAGAGTTGATCCTAGTTTGCTCCACCAAGCCTTTGACTAATTCACATGGACAGTCAGACTTCCCCGTTCGGATACTTGCGTTGATCGCCCTTGAAGAATTGTAATCCTCCCCTAGTTCCTGACAGGGAGGCTAGGTATGTACGTGTTTGATTATCTGCTAGCTGAATTTCCCAACATAACATACAACGTGCGAGCACTCGGCTTCGCACTGCAAATTCGCGCATCCTTGCCCCGCATTCTCCCTCATTCTGATCATGACGTGGCGGCTCACCGTGTTATGATCCATTTGGGTATACCCTGTATTACCCGAAAACGGCGACAAACGGGCGCGAAAGCGAAAGCCCACGTTGAAATGTTAAAGCCTAATGTTGAGATATATATATGATATCGCAATCATGATATACATCCAAAAGAAGTACCGCTTCTGTCGCACCCACACAACACGTTCTTGAAGGAAACCTGGGTGCTCAGTTTCATGACGCTCGCGATGTCGGTATCTCTATTGAGCCAAAATTGCCCATGGGCCATGACAATGCACGAGTGGTAGAGGATTGATTTACGTCACCGTGGGCGAAATATCGGTGAGCTCGTCGCCAGGTTCTGCCAGTGGCTCGTCCAAGTACAGCGCAAGTGTTGGAAAGTTAGCCATGCGCTACAGATCAGTCATGAGTCGATAGTTCAACCATGCCAACGTGGGGTATGTCCGGTTTATAATCAGACTGCGTAGCAACCAGGTGCCTTCGATAAATTGCCTTGTGCAACACCGTATCCATCTTCAAATGATCACAAGGAGCATCGTGCCGTATTTAAAACGGTGACATGTTGTCGACAGGAGTTCGACGGAGTATACTGATGTGCTGTATGCGTGAGATGGCACATTCCGACGACTTGACATGGAGCAGGGTCGTGTGACTTTAAGTGAGTCGAAATTATCTGCGCTCGATAATATGTATCCACGATCGATTGTGAGAGTCCGATCGGTGTGCACAAGTCTAAACGAAGGTTAACACCGCACGTCTCCCATGGTGCGTAGCGTGCGACGTCTCAAGGTCCGAGATGGCACCAAGGACACAAGTTGAAGCACAGTTTGTATTAGCCACAGCGTTCCCTCTTGCTTGCCCTTCATTATTCAGAACGGAGATTCGTCCTATGACACACTCTACATTCCGATGCAACCTCGATCGGAACACCTGGGACACACTACTACTTTCCAACGTCCCTTCAGAAGGTCCACGAACATTCAGATCTTCAGATGCAATGATGTGATTTCTGCGTAGCGAACTGGTCTTGCTCATCCAATGCATTGATTTACTCACACGCGCCTTGGGACCCTCGAATCACAGATCTCGCAATCATGCACGAAGAACTGACGCCGCTGTCAAATTTTACGTGTCGAAGACGACCGAGATAGCCATGTGCAAAGGACCCGCGCTTTGACAGAGAGAATTGGGTCCCTGAGAACTGGAATTTCGACCTTGATTTGGTCCTGAGAGGTGATAGAATGCCCGCGAGACAATGGCGGTGATAGGTCGGCACACCACGCAAGCCCAACAGCTCAACCACTGAGGAAGGCCACCGCGTGAACGGGTTCGAGACCTAGAGCGGGCGGTCATTAGTGGGAACATGAACAACGAGGTCGTACGATACATATGAATAAGATTCACTGGTTGCCTCGTTGATCATACGTACAATGTTTCGTTCAAATCTAGGTTGCACTGACACAAAAAGCAATAGTGGGAACATATGCTCGTAACTCAACAAGAAACCCCAAGCGTATGTGGAAGCAGTTGAGGGAGCTGGACGCAAAAGTGAATCCATGACGTCGTCCGATCGATCGCAGACGCGAGTCTGACCTTCACCCTGAGCGCCTGGAACAGAACTCTTTTTCGAGCGATGACAAGCGACTTTGTCAAGTGTACAGGGTACGTGAATGCTCGGCAAACAAGAGTCCGTGTTAGAGTGGCGCAACTGCGCTTGGGCTGTCATTCGCTTGACCAGAGGTAACGGAACTGTAATACAGCCTGTGCGCAACATCTTCGACGATCCAGTCAAGGCCAGCAATTAGGTTTTGGCCAGTGACCGCGCTGCATGGCCATATCTTCCAATGGTGCGATTTGATCCCAGGTAGGTCGAGCCGCTAAGAATGACAATTAAGGTTCGTATTAGTCGGCGCAACGTATCATGGCGTACATCGTGTATTTCCTTGTCGGTCATCGATCCCTGTATGTCCTGCTTGTTGGCGAAGACGAGAAGTGATGCGCCTGATAACCTCTAGGAGTCCATGAATCTCAGAAAGGACGACAAACAGAAGCATGTATCTTACATCCTCGAGAAGGAGGTTCTGCAGCTCTTCCTTGCAATCCTGAACTCGCATTCGGTCCCCTGAGTCTACAACCCAAACGATGGCATCAGTTTGCTCAAAATAGTTCCGCCAGTATGGTCGAAGCGTTCTTTGACCTCCGACGTCCCCTGCGCGCATGGACACTAATCATATTTTGGAAAGACTGAGGACAAGACGAGGTACAAACAGATGTTAAGGGTGTAACTGGAGGGGGACGATCAAATACAGAACGATGCTGGTTTGAGCATGCCTGAAGATTCAAGGATATTTGGACACTCACTTTCTGTGAATGAACGTTTTGATATTAAATCCTAGAGTGGGACTGATGCTCGAGATGTTCTCTCCGTTGATCCTCTTGAGGATGGTGGTTTTACCAGCATTATCGAGACCACTGCCACTGACTTGAGGAAATTTATCGAACCGATAAAGAGATTACACGCATACAGGAACAGGATCCTCATT
Organism: Gyrodon lividus; assembly: GCA_014904945.1. NCBI lineage: Eukaryota > Fungi > Basidiomycota > Agaricomycetes > Boletales > Gyrodontaceae > Gyrodon > Gyrodon lividus. Next base: position 347,689 of record MU127426.1, read on the forward strand.
TCCTTCTCCTTTTGACGGCTTTTCCTTATGATCGTTAGGAGCCCCATTGTTCAAGAACAATTCCAAGACAAATGTTCAGCTGAACGCGGCGGACTGAACCAACTCGAGTTGCTCGATGCGCTGGCTCTGGCAGCCTCCAGTGAGAAACTCCGCGATTTAACCCCCGACTGTAATCACAGCTGATGTCAGCAAGATAGTCTGAGTTCTGTGCCCCGAAGCCGGGAAAGATTAAGCTTGAGTACCCTCAACATCTTTCGATCATATCTGAAAGTTAGTCTTCATGCCCCCGAAAAACAAAGGAAAGAAAGGCAAGGGTGGGGCTGACGATTCCTGGTAAGTCCACCGCGATCGATCTACGGGGAAGACGATTGTTGAATTGTACCAGGGACAAAGTCGGTCAATCTGTCACGAACGGCAGTCTTGCTACAGACCAGATCAGTGATTTCGATGCGGATTCTGCTCCAAAGGGCAAGGCAGGCGGTGGATTATCTGCCTTCGGTGCCCTGTCAATGCAGGATGACGGTCCGCCTGAGGTGGACGAGAACGAAGACTTTGGAGGGCTCATGGTACGTCCATAAATACAGCTTCGGGCTACTTGGATCTCATCCATATTTCACTAAAATCTAGTCAGCCATAAAAGCGTCGGCGTCCAAGGGCAAGAAGGATAAGAAGAAGCCAAATAAGATCCAGGAGGACTTCGAAGAACCCTTGGATGACGGAGAGCCAGCGCCTGTCGTAGACAAGGCACCCGTCGAGATGACTGCTGAGGATATTGCTGATGAAGAATGGGGTCCGTCTGGCGACAAAGGCAAAAAGGGCAAGAAAGGAAAGGGAAAGACGGCAACAAAAGCACAAGATTCAGGTATTTGTCTTTCTCTTCTTTGGACTCGAAACTCAACTCAACGTGATCCTATTGACAGCTGAATCGACGCCTGCACCTGCTGCAGCCCCACAGGTTCCAGATGCAGAAATACCAGGGAATGATGACAAGGAGCCTGATGAAGACGGAGGCACTGGCACGAAGATCCTAACCAAGAAGGAGAAAGAGAAACTCAAAAAAGAGCGCGAAAAGGTCTCATTTCTCAATTCTTGTTTTGCGTCAGTATGGTTCTGAACCCTTTCAGGCGAAGAAAAAATCTCAGGCAGACGCGAAGAAAGCTGTTGCTGCAGACGCAACAATGCCTGAAGCTAATGCAGTTCCAGTTCTATCCCAACCAAACGCGGGAAAGGACAACGAGGACGAGGGTGATAGCCTAGATGCTGGAGGGGCTGCTGCGAAGAAGAAGAAGAAGAAGAAAGGAAAAAAAGAAGACGAAGCAACAGATCCAGCCTCCACGGCACCTCCGGCTCCGGCTCCGGCTGCGAACAAGAAGAAAGGAGGGATCAGTGCGCTGAAGGCAATGATGGAGGAGAAGAAGAGATTGGAGGAGGAGGCTAAACGGAGGGAAGAAGAGGAGAGGCAGCGCATCGAGGAAGAAGAAAGACGGGCGGAGGAGGAGGCGAGGAGAAAAGAGGAGGAGAAGCAGCGAAGGAAGGATAAAGAAAAGGTATGTGTAGTGAGCCAGGTGTCGTCACTGGGATACTCATTAAGTCGAATAGGCAAAACGCGAGCTGGCCAAGAAAGAGGGTCGGTTATTGACGAAGAAGCAGAAGGAGGAAAAGGCCGCAGCTGAACTACGAAAGCAAGCATTGCTTGCGTCAGGAGTTCAAATTGAAGGTCTGCAGCAGCCGGGTGGCGGGGCTCTTGCCAGCAGAAAGGTGGTGTATGGTACTCGCAAGCGGAAAGGACCCGCCGAAAAAGAGAAGGATTCGGCTCCTGCATCTCCCGCTGCAGAGTCAAGACCGTTGACTCCTGAACCCGCCCCCGAATCCCCTTCACCGTCGCCAGCCCCAGAGCTTCCTACCAAGGCAGATGATGCCAGGGATGACTGGGACGCCACTAGTGAAGAGGAAGACAACAAGGTGTCTGCACCAGCTGCCGTCAAGGACTCATGGGATTCCTCAAGCGATGATGAAGAAAGCACCCTAGCACCGTCGCAAGAGCTCAAACCTTCTGTTACGCAACCTGCTGCTCCTGCCAAAGCTGGCGCGACGCTTGCGCCTTCACAGCCCGCGAAATCCGCTGAGAAACCTACTCGTTTGTATACTTTGTCTTGTTCATTTTTCATATTCTAACGATGTTCTCACAGCATCACCAGCCAATGGGGCAGTGAAGAAATCTGCACCCGCTGAGGAATCCTCTGAGAAGTCGTCCTCCGAAGCGGATCCCTCCGACTCTTCGGAGGATGATTCCGAGGAATCTGACGACGGTATGACGAAAGCACAACGTCTAGTTATTCAGAAGAAGAACGAAGCTGCTGAACGCAGGGCAAAAGCACACGAAGCCGCTCTAGCTGCACGTAGCAAGGATAACCTACGCAGTCCGATCTGTTGTATCTTGGGTCACGTCGACACTGGTAAGACCAAGCTGCTTGACAAGGTCAGGCTATCTGTATTTCTATCTCGCCCCATGTTTCTCATATGACCTCAACAGATCCGACAAACAAACGTACAAGAGGGCGAAGCCGGTGGTATCACGCAACAAATTGGTGCAACATACTTCCCTGTTGATGCCATCAAGACCAAAACTGCAGTATTAAACAAGGTCTGTCGCATTGTTGGTCGTGGAAGTCACCTTCTTGACACGTACAGTACAGGATGGCAAACAAGAGTACAAAATCCCTGGCCTGCTTGTTATCGACACTCCTGGACACGAGTCTTTCACCAATTTACGCAGTCGCGGAAGTTCGCTATGTAACATCGCTATCCTCGTCGTCGATATCATGGTAAGATTTCCTACATGGAGCTTGAAAGGCGCTCAAAATCGACCCTTAGCATGGCCTTGAACCACAAACACTCGAGTCCCTTCGTTTACTCAGAGATCGAAAGACACCTTTCATCGTCGCTCTGAACAAGGTAGCTTTTCATTCGTTGATGCGTGCCGCGTCTCAATTTTATCCAGATCGATCGTATGTTTGGGTGGGAGGCGACTCCTGATGGGGCATTCCAAGAGTCATTAGCCAAACAGAAGAAATCTGTTCAACGCGAATTCGAGGATCGTGTCCAGAAGACCATTATTGCCTTTGCCGAGCAGGGTTTGAACGCCGTCCTCTACTACGAAAACAAGAGCTTTGCACGGAATGTCTCACTTGTACCCACTTCTGCCATCACTGGAGAAGGGGTTCCAGACATGATCATGCTCTTGGTCAATCTCACTCAGCAACGCATGAGCGATCGCCTTATGTATTTGTCTGAGCTGGAATGTACGGTTTTGGAAGTCAAGGTCGTCGAAGGTCTCGGAACTACCATAGATGTTGTCCTTTCCAACGGTATCCTACGAGAGTCCGACAAAATTGTGGTTTGCGGTCTCAATGGGCCAATCGTTACTCAAGTTCGTGCACTCCTCACTCCTCAACCTCTGCGCGAGCTACGGATCAAGGTTCGCGAATGCTGATAATATCTCGCACTGTTCGTCTGGCTGACCCTCGCTTTGCTCGTAGTCTGCTTATGTGCATCACAAGGAAGTTAAGGCAGCACTTGGTGTCAAAGTTGTCGCACCTGATCTCGAGAAGGCTATCGCCGGTTCACGGCTTCTCGTCGTCGGCCCGGATAGTGACGAGGAAGACCTAATGGAAGAAGTCATGTCCGACCTTACCTCACTGTTGAACTCCATCGATAAATCAGGTCGGGGTGTCTCCGTGCAAGCAAGTACACTGGGTTCGCTCGAAGCCCTACTCGACTTCTTGAAGGTCAGCAAGATCCCCGTATCGGCCATCAACATCGGACCCGTTCACAAGAAAGATATCATGCGTACTTCCACTATGCTAGAGAGGGCCAAGGAGCTAGCTGTTGTCCTCGCCTTCGACGTTCCAGTTGACAAAGACACCGAGAAGTTGGCAGAGGAGATGGGCGTCAAGATATTCAAAGGTTTGTTGAGGACAAACGTTGAAATATATCATGACTGACATCTATGTAGCGGATATCATCTATCACTTGTTCGATGCGTTCACGGCATATAACAACGAAATAACAGAGGCCAAGCGCAGAGATGCAGCCCCCCAAGCTGTATGGCCATGTCGCTTGAAGATCATCGCTGCATTCTGCAAACGCGAACCTATCATTTTGGGCGTGGATATTCTAGATGGAACGTTGCGAGTCGGTACGCCTATCTGTGTCGTAAAGGTCGACCCAACCACCCAAAAAAAGGATATCATTGACCTTGGGAAGATGTGAGTGACAAGATGCTGAATCCGAGCTTTGATGATGAGTTTGCGCACAGAACCTCGCTGGAGATTAACCATAAATCGTTCGACGTAAGTCACACGTAACCTAGCACTTGTCAGACTCTGATGTTTGTCGCTTTCAGCTCATCAAGAAATCCCAAGCTGGTGGAGGAGTAGCTGTCAAGATTGAGCATGCCGTATATCAATCGGCCAAAATGTTCGGCCGGCACTTCGACGATAAGGACGACCTTCTCAGTCACATCACACGGCAGAGCATTGACGTTCTTAAGGTACCAATCTTGCCAATCAGGTGGTCATCGATGCGTTGATCTATTTTTCCTCAGACTTCGTTCAAGGCTGATGTCTCCACTGAAGAATGGCTGCTGATCAGAGCATTGAAACCAGTGCGCCTTATTTACATTAATGATGACCTTTGCTCTTTCTGACAAGTGGACTCTACAGCGTCTAAACATTCAGTAGATGTGGAGATCTGGCGCTTGTCGGCCGACGGTTACATATATGGTATAACGGTTGTGACATTTTTTATATATCGGAGTTACGTTTGCATCTGTATTTATACCACATCCTTTGCAAAGCGGTAGCGCTTTTCTTCTTGTCAATCCTCCCTATTCTTCACCCCCGCAATGTCTACTCAGTCAAGCGCAGATGGGCATGAAGCCAATCTAAACGACAGTGAACAAGCCCCTGTCACGGACAGAGATGCCCTACAATTGGTAATATACTCTTGGAAGACGAGGGGATGACCTTGCGGGACATGATGCGCTGGAATACTGATAATCGGTAACGTCGATTTATAGTGGCAAACTGGAATGGGCTGCGGGTATCCCTGATTGCTGCCTCTGAGAACTTTGTGTCCTCCGAGGACGCGTCAGGGGTTGAGATCATACCGCTTGAACCTGAACAGCGCTCATACCTGCGTAGGGAAGCCCCCCCAGTATCGCTTAACTATCATCGCTCCTACGGGAGCAATACGTGCATGACTGACACTGCTCTCTTTTCACTTTCAGAGTCAGCTCGGATACAAACAGGTGAGCAAAAATTGTCTGCCAACTAATCGTGTTCCTTGATTATCGCATGCAGCAACTGCACCGCAGCTGGAACCTCGTCGAAAGTTTTGGTGCTAGTTTTGTAGCTCTCAACTTCATTGGAGGCGTTCGGTATGGCCAACCCATCATCATTGATTCGCTTGGAGACAACTAACTGCACTTCTAGATCGGTTTTATTCCTTGGTTTGCTTGCGGGAGGTCCTGCTGCGATATGGTCATTCACTTTGACGAATATCACAATTACATTCTCAACGGTTAACAGGTCGTCCTACATTGTCACAGTGGTTTTCATGGTTATTACTGCTGCGGTTCTTGCGGAAATTTGTTCGGCACTACCCCTCAGTGGCTCCATCTACATTTGGGCTGCGGAGAGTGCTGGCCCAAAATATGCGCGGTTTTTTGGCTTCCTTGTCGCCTGGTGGGCTTGCACGGCATGGATGACATTCACTGCAAGCAACTGCCAGGCATGTTCAACTTCGCGTAGAAATCGTTTCATGCCAACTTTTCTTGCAGACCACCGCCAACTACATCGTTTCCCAGTTGGCCGTGTGGGAAATCGACTTCCCTGGCGGTATCGATAACAGCAACATCCAATGGCGTGCCTTTATCTGGGGACTCTCCGAGTTGATGCTGTTGCTTTCTGTGGCAATCAACTACCTTCCTCCGAAGCTTTACTCTGGGATTTTCAAGTTTTCGATCGCTCTAATAATGGTCGACTTTTTGTTATGCGTCGTCTGGCTTCCCATTGGCGTCTCGAAAACATACGGGTTCCGTTCAGCCTCAGAGGTGTTCACCATGACCTGTAAGTCAGGGATACCACGAAACAAACGTAGATGATGACCTGTGCCCTGCCAGATAACGGCACCGGTGCTCCTGCTGGGTGGAACTGGATCCTGTCATAGTGTGTCCTTTGCTCATGCTGCAGTCTCCCCAGAGAATTGACTAATCATCGATAGCCTTTTTACGGCCGGAACCTTGACTGGCTTTGATGCATCGGGACATATTGCTGAAGAAACCAAGAATGCGAGGTATGTTGCTTATACTGTGACACCACATCTCCACCCACCCGTCTGCCAGTGTCGTTGCAGCGAAAGGAATTCTATCTAGTGCTATTGCAACTGGGGTTCTTGGTTTCGTAACCACTATCTTGTTCTTGTTTTGCACGCCCGACCTCGAGACCGTGTTTTCCCTGAATGCGCCCCAGCCGTTTGTGCAGATTTATGCTCTCGCTTTGGGCAAGAAGGCTAGCATTTTCATGACAATTCTCGCTGTGCTCGGCCTCATTATGGTATGAAATGATTCTTCGATTAACGTTCCTCGTCGATCTATTCCCCATAGAACACTACGGTCGCTATTGTCGCTTCTTCACGACTGGTATTCGCCGTCGCTCGTGATGGTGTACTTCCTTTGTCAGGCTGGATTGGCAAGGTCGACTCGCAGGGTCAGCCTCGCAATGCAGTTACTGTCATTTTCATCTTCGCTGCGGTCCTCCTTTGTACGATCTTGCCCAGCCAAGTTGCATTCACGTCCTTGGTCTCGGCTGGTGGTGTCCCGACTATCGCGGCATATGGACTCATCGCTCTACTTCGACTCATCATGACGCCAGACCATTTCCAGTCTTCTCATTTCAGACTTGGCAAATACGCAAAACCATTCTATGCGTGTGCAGCTGCCTTCAATGCTCTCGTCTTTGCTGTAAGTGGCCGCGCGGCTCTTTCAGTCTTACAGAATACCTTAGTGTGTTGCTAGGTCGACATCTCCCCCTTCTACTTCCCGGTCACTTCTGAAACGTTTAATTTCGTGAGTATTCATTTGCTTCAGCATACTTGAAGTATCAGCTGATGCGGGGACGTGTAGGCTGTCGTCATCTTCTTGGCCATTTCTATTTTCGCTTTCTTAAGCTGGTACTTCACTCCCGAAGACAAGTGGCTCAAGAGAGACCAAATTCTCAAGGTCTTGGAGGCAACGGATAGAGAGGAGAATTAATAACAACGAACGATGGTTCTGATTACATGTTGATGGTAGAAATCGGAACAGGATGTACTAGAAAGGCTCTAGACCTAGTTGTCCTTGACATGTTCCCTCTACGTCTACGATCTAGATGAAAGTATGTGAGGCTTATTGTTATTCACGACGAAACCATAGAAATGGGGACAAACCTCTTTGGGTGCGGCCACGCTGAGGACTACCGGATGCTCCTTTCCGACAAGGACCTCGTCCTGGAGAACGTAATGATGGAACATAAGGACCGAACATACCCCCAGCATGGAAGACGGCGACAAACCTCAATCCGGATACCCATGTTATGGAAATGCTTTGGAAACTGGGGTGCTGGCGGCACGTAGATACCTGTGGGAATGTCATTGCCATGATATCATTGTAGATTGTTGCAAGCAGATATTATGTACCTGGCTCCACGGTGATTACCATTCCAGCCTTCAAGCTAAAATGTGTGTTTGTTGTAAGGTGAGTAACTCCAAAAGACATCACAAAATCCAAACTTACTGCTCAGCGCGATCAAGATGCGCCGACTCGTGCAAATCTGTTCCATTTCTCCACATTAGCATTACGTCGACCCTTGGATGCCCCGCGTCCAATAACGGAAGGAGAACATACCTATCCCAATCGGATGGCTCAAGAAATGTGGATATAAAACCCTCTCTAAATCTCCCGTATGCAACTTGAATCCGATTTGGTTCAGTTCTCTTCGCAAGAGATCACATGACTTGCGGTGGAGGTCGTGGAGATTTAATTTAGCGGATTCTGTGCAATGGTGAATGAGCGCTTTCTGGGCATTGAGTACGGCAGTGTATAGGTCTTTTTGGGGCTCTGTGAACGCTCCTGAGGCGGGATATGTGCGCGCTGAATGGGGATGGAGGGTCAGAGTGGGGTACTGATGTGAGAAGGATTCAGGGTCTGACTGATGTCTGAGGCGTAGCCACTGCAAAACGTTAGGCTGGCAAATGGAAGGCTCAGGAGCAATACACTGACTTGTATTCGCACCCTGCGTCCAATAAGATCATCTCACCATCCTGGATCATTTGATTATTGGAGGTGTAATGTATTATAAGCGCGTTAGGTCTAGGGAGGACGGTGTCAGCCCCAAATTAACAAAAGGACGAACCCGAATTCTACCCTGATGCGACAACAGGCACATAGGCTAGACGTTGTGATCCAGCGAGAGAGCACAAGTATTCGAAATGAGCTGCAATTGCGCTTTCGGATATCCCTGGACGAGTAAACCGCATGGTCTTTCAAGGCATCGATGCCCTTGAGCGTCTTACAACTTGGAGTAAACCAGTCAGTAGACTGACCTTGGCATGAGCACGTCCACTAATATCAGCAGCAGCCCGCATGGCCTGCTGCTCCAGCTCACTCTTGAAGGCTCGTAGCTTGGCAACAAGTGGTGCCAAGGGATGCCTTCGCCCACTCGACAAAGATTCTACGACAGATTCATAGTCTGTTCTTGGCCGAACAGGAGGGGAGAGGTATCGCAAAAGAGACTTGGCAGTCCGAGGTGACCGTTTCGATGACGAGTTGGGCACGTCGATGTATATGTTTGAGTGGAGGCTAGCAAGTGACCTTAGTTTACTAGGGAAATCTTGTATGGACATGGCGTCGTCTGCTTTGAAAATGCTCAAGGCATCGTGAAAGCTTGTCCTAGGAATCAAAGAGAATAACCGTTATTCACTGAGAGGAATGGTAGTAGTTCCTTGTCGAGCACCTGGCACCTTCCCACTTCTCTTTGTCAGAGTCCTTGCCACTTGAGAACAAAGTCATCCTATAGCCACGAGAAGTGGAAGTTTTCTCTGGTCTCGGTCATGAGTACCACATGGTCGAGTTCACGATGCTGTCCGAGCTCACCGAGTATGACAGCTGCATCTGGCTCTTGGAAGCCCGTCAGGTACCAAAAGTCGGACGCTTGACGGAACTTGTAGCTATACTCATGTTCAATATAGCCCACATTTAATACAGTGTTAACCCACAAAATATCTTTGGAGGGTATCAGAAGTCTACAGTGACGAGAAACAACGTTACGCACTCCCGCTCATGTACTTGATCGGTGCAGCAACGGAGACTACAACAGAATTGCTTGGGAGGTTGTCCATGAGCTCCTTGCGCCGCCGCTCATACTCCTCTACAGGTATTCCGGGTGTTAGTTCATGTGGCCTCACTAATTTAGTCAGATTCAGCGTCCTGTGAGCCTATAGCGAGTGACTCAAGCTCACGGAGATGAGGGTGAGACTGAAAGAGCGGTTGACCATAATTTGAGGGCTTCAGGTCGCTGTCGATGGGGGCCACGGTAGCGAATGTCCGCAGCGTGCCGTGTATGTGCCCATGAGGACGATACTTGGCAGCCGCTCTGACTAGAGGCTGCTGCAGCGAACGCCAGGAAGTGGACATACCCGGGGTGGATGAAATCACTCGGAGAATTTTGGAATTATTTTCTTGCATTTCTTTGTGCTGTTGTTATGATAACGAGTCGGAAAATAATTGATTATGGTTTATCACGCGCGAGGGCTTGTTCGCTACCTCGGAGGAACAGAACATTGCAAGAACGTCTTTGTTTGGGCTTCAGGCACTGAGCATGGACTCGTTGCCCCGCGTTCATTCATCCATCTTTTCATCTTGCAAGTTACCATGCGCTACGACTGGGAGAAATATGGGAGACGAGGCGTCGAGGTGGCCTCCACAATGACCTCTCTTGCTTTCTCCACCGTCATAGGGACTACAAAGCTTGGGGTACTTGTCATCGTGTGCTCTTGTGGCCAGCCTTACTGACTTGGTTCGCGACCCCCTCAGTTCTCCTTCGCTCGAAACCTGGTCTCAAGTACCGTCGGTGCCACAGCCTCAGCCTTCGACCACACCGCGTTCGGTGGAAAAGAAGTCACAGCGCCCCTCGTGGAAGGCGCCGTCTCGAATGCTATTAACTTTGCAGAAGCACTTACGCTTGCCCCGATCTTCCTTGGAGAGTATATCTCCTCCGCCTCCCTCCGCGCTGCGCATAGCTCCATCGATATCCTTTCTGACATCTTCCCTGGAAGTAGCGAAGCTTCATTCTCATTGGTGTCGTTCATTGGCCTTGTCAAGCGGGAATGGGACAACCCCACTCCCAACAAGAGCACGCCAAGTAAGAAGTATGGTATAACAGAGGTTGCCAGGGCACTCGTGGCTTGGGTGGCACTACAGGGAGTCACACAGGAATACCACGAGACACAATGGTCAGCCTACCTGCGCGAGGTCGAAGTACACAACCAGTCGACCACACCACAGCTCAAACGTGTTCCATCCCGCATCCGTGTCACTTCTGATGTCATATTCCCAGGACACTACGGACAGCTTATATCTGCTGATATTGGCGAAGCACCCACAAACACCCCATCGAGACAACGATCCCCGAGTTTACTTTCCCGTATCTCAGTATCATCCATGTCGTCATTTAAGTGGAAGGACACACGGCCAGAGCATTGCCATAAGTCGATAGAGGAGGTGAAGATGAATTTGCGACGACTTTCCAAAATGGTCCTCGCTGGATATGGCGGAGCCAGCCTGTTGTTTTTTGGGGTTTCACCGTGGCTTACTTCTCCATCGACACATACAAAAGCACCCACGTCTTCCAACGAGAAGGAGGTGGAAGAAGCACAGCTCGAGAGTGCTATTAACGCCGCAGAAGCAGAAGTGGAAGGAAAATCTGTTACTCCAGAAACAGTGGAGTACTCGTGGTGGGATATCTTGATGGGCAAGCACGACAAGGAGATCTTCGAACGCTCGGTGCATGGTGATAACCCGGATACCCAAGATGTCCCGGCCCGTATGCGTGCCACCGCCGTGATTGGTATCGAACGTCAATGCCAAGATTCTGGGTACTCACTGACCATGACCGGCGACAAGTCGTGCTTGTCCTTCGAGGTATGCGTCATTCCCAGGAGATCATATAAACTCCAATGATCTGAGTCTTGAATGGATCTTACGATTACAGGAACCATGTCCCTGAACGAGTTGGCAGTGGACTTGACATGCGAACCTGTAGAGTTTGAGCCCGCATCTAGTGCGTCAGCGGAGGACTATCTCGGTGACAAGGTGCCGTTCTCAGGTTCAGGGAGGCGGCCAGGTCGGAGACGACCGTCGTTACTATCACTCTCGTCGACGGATAAACATCCACAATACCATGTGCATGGTGGTATGCTCCGCATGGCGCGTGTGATGGGCGAAATCGGGAAACCGGTGCATCTCGCTGTGATGGACGCGTTGAACCGGAATCCAGATTATGGTTCGTAGGTCGACAGAACCCCCTTTACCACCCTCTCAGGGCAGCTGATATTCGTTATTTCCTTGTTGTGTGATTGCTGCGGATGTAGAATTGATTCTATGTGGACACTCTCTTGGAGCGGGCGTGGCTTCACTCTTGGCTTTGGTGAGTGACCTAATGACCAGGGAGATGTGTGCGTGCACTTAGTTGCGCTCGTTCTTTCGAAAGATGTGGGCAGACCCTACAACGTGCCTTACTGTCCCGTCGAGTGGACTACCCGTTGACCGCTCGGTGTCTGTGTATTGTATAGCACCTCCGTACGTTTCGTTCGACAGTCTAAAGCTTCTTATGGTCCCTCATTCCATTCACCCAGATGTCTTGTAGATGCTGCATTGAGTCACCTGGCATCAAAGCTAATCGTCTCGTTTGTCCATTCGGGCGACATTGTCTCCAGGTTGTCGTTGGGTTCCGTGCGTGACATTCGTAACGCAGCCCTGTGGCTTTGCGATGCAAATGACAGAAGTGGGGGGCAAGGATACTGTGTTGTAACTCAGAGAATAACAGACTGGAAATGTGGAAATGGCTCTCCTGAGGACCTCCAGTGGGTGAGCAGTTCCCGCTCTGTTAGCGCGAGTAGCCGTACAGGTTCTGAATCGACTTTTTTTCGCCCTTATCACATGTACGGACCGCTTCTCACCAGTTTATGGACACAAGGAGAGCGCTAGAGGCAGATATGCAGATGTCGGACTTATTCCCCCCGGGCCGGGTCTTTTGGGCACGGAGAGACGTGGACCTACCGCCTTCACAGAGATCGTCGCCTTCAAGTTCTGGGAACGAGTACAAGATTAGACTTTTTGAAGTACTGGATACCGAGAAGGTCTTTTCGCAGATTGTGTTCTCAAGGAACATGCTTGAGTACGTTCTCTCCCAAACTCCGCACAAATCAATGATATGATTTGTTGTTACAGTGTCCACATGCCCCATCGTTACGACCAGGTCCTACACGAGCTACTATAAGGTGATCTGTCTATCACAGCCCCATTGTTATCCAGTTTTGAGTTGCATGCAGTACCCCTTTCGGAGTGGAAGCGGAAATATTTGACTACCAGAGCAACTTGATAACCAAGAGAGCATCACACTCTTCTTGATACCGTACCAGCACTGCATTTGCTTGTCTGTAATTGCGACCATCTACTCGTCCTTTGTATCCGAATTTGATACCGTAGCGATGATACTCCTAGTGTCCTCGGTTGAAGTTCGAAGCATGCAGGCAGGCAGCTTAAATGATAAGTCTGCACCCGCACTGGTGGCCGTGGTCGATTCAGACAGGCAGTTTGGACTCTTCAGGGGTCCAACTGGAGGTTCGATATGGGAACAGAGCTGCTCCAGGTACTATCCTCCGGGTAAATTGCGCGCAACTTCCTATCACACACATGACAACTCTAGGAGTTAACACGAATTGGATTGTGCCGTGTAGGGAGATACGGGCCTGAACATGTACATCTGATCCTGCCGTGGTATCTTTGCATCTACAGATCCACACCCGCGTGTGGTCGACGTCACGGCGAAACGAAGGACTGACTTTGAGGAATCAGATCTCATGTCAATGGGAGGATACTCAGGCAAATTTATGCCCCGAGTGTCGTGCGATTTGAGCTTGTGCTGCACAACGTGAAAGGGTGGATTGCAGAGATCTACAAACATGAGATTGTGGCGTCTACATAAAACCTAGACCATGGGAGACACATGACTTCTGAACAAACCAGGATCTGGGGTTCTCCTTCCATACAATGTCGAAAGTATAACACGAGGTTGCGATGACATGCGAACGCGAGTCTACACCACCCTGAACATTGCCCTGCTCCGGATGCAGTATGCGTTGCGAGGACGCCGAAGGAGGTAACCCGAAAGGAACATGAGCATGCGGCGCTCAGTCCTGGTCTGTCTGATCTCTTGGCCGGTATTTTATGCCTCGACTCTCGAGTTCAGCCTCTACATCTTCAGGCACACGACCTTTAACTCGCACGGCATACATGCCACGGACATACTTTGCTGGAAGGGGACATTAGTCACAACCGAGAAGTCTGAGGTGTACCACGAACGTACATGTTCTTTGCCAACGTGCCACCCAGCTCGACTCGGGGTCGATGACAGCGATAATCCCGTCAAAATAGGTCGTAGTACAGACAGCTATCCGGTCGGGAGACCCTTTCATCTGGTCAAGGTTGGCGGTCAATAAACGCCACTGGAAAAGTTATATAAGGACGAACCTGCATGATCTCTTCACAATTTGGGCAGCCGTTCTTTCGGAAATCCATTGGGTGTTGAATAATTGAGCATAACAAACATGCTCTGAGTTGTTTGGACTTTGCCTGCGAGGGAATGGCGGCCATGGCGTCGACGTTCGTTGAGAGCTGTACTTTGCACTTGGCGGGTCGGGGTGGTATTACATAAGCTACATATTTCACTTTAACACTTGAACGCAGCACCAGTACTGGTGTCAAAACCCTGTTCAACTATGGCCGCTCGTATCGCTTTACTGGCTTTACTGCCATTCACCGGAGTTCTTGCATTCACGAATACCATCCCTTTTGTTGCCTGGTCTTCTCAGAGGTACCCTTTCAGTTTATCTTATGATTCGGTTTGTCTAAGGCGCGGTGTCTAGCTCGGATCTGCTGAACAACCTATCTCCCGACGCGCGTCCCAATCGCGGCGCTTTGTTGGAGAGCATAATTTCAAACGGAGACATCTGTTCATATGATGCAGTCGTCGTGGTAGACCATCCGGGGGTAAGTCAACTGAGGCTTACCTTCTTTGCGCATCAAGAATAACTCCGTCGTATAGCTACACAGCTCAGACCTACGAACACTCCAACCCTCGTGCAGACTTGCACAGATGATCAAGGATGCACCAAGCTCTCGCCAGCTCCCCTATGTCGAGCGAGGCCGCGGGTCTTCACCAGAGATAATTGGGCTCCTTACGAGTCGTTGTGGTTCATCGGTGGTTGATGTCAGCCCCGGATCAAGAAAATGGCGCCTAGAGGCGGACAAGAAGCATGTCTTGACTGTGTCAATGCCTCCCATCGAAGGGTCGGCAAGGTACAGGAAGACCGTAATGGCTGAGCATGGTTCGTCTGAGCGTCGGATCCAACTTCCTTGACTGATCTCCCGAACCCAGAACCCCTTCTCTCTAGTGAATTAGACAAACTCGCCGCTCTGACTTCCAACCATCTCATCATTTACTCTGGCTCATACATTCCACTGGAGCGCCGTCAGCTCCCCCATCTCTCGGAGTTTGACTCGCCACCTGAAGCAGGGGAATTACACAAAGCAACCTTTGTGGCCGCCCCCGAAGGAGGCATCCTCCAGAACTACCAGCTCCTCACGCCAGCGCTCATCACTACACTGCTCGTTGTGTTTTTCATCCTGATACCAGTCGTCATGCTTGGCATTAACGCGCTCGCTAGTATCCAGTCACCCATGCGCTCCGAGGCGCCAAAGGGCTACAGCGCACAGGAGAAGAAGGTCCAGTAATATCGCAACTGATGTTCGCGGTATCGTAATAGCTTTGATATCCACTGATAAGTATACAACTACATTGATACGAATGAGATATAAGGAATGGTAAAAGATGCAAGGATATGGCAGGTAGGGATACATAAGCAAATGCAAGAATAGAATAATGGTGAGATGACAAGCAAGCGGTCGGTGTGCGGAGGGGGGGACGATGGGACTCCACAAAGGGGTGCGTACTGAGCGAAGGAGAAGAAAGACGTTCATTCAGTGTCTTCCTGCCTTAAGGCATCATGCATCGTTTCGAGCGCAGCAAGGTGGAGTGGAAGGAGGGAGTATCCAAAAGGTCCTTGTAAGCTCGCAAGAACAGCGAGCTCGTGATAATTTCGTGTGATTTCCTGATGGGTGATGTCGTCCGAAATGGTGAGTGAGGATCCTGGGGATTTACAGCTGTAGAGGAGGTGAATATGGAGGGCCGAGTACGCGAAGCTTGTGCGCTTGAGGGGAGCGTGAAGGAGAATGGTGGAGCTGATGGGGAGGACAGGGGATGTGTCGATGGTAGAAGCGCCTTCGCTGTCAGGAACGAAGGAGGAATTGGCCCACTTGTGGATTGGAGGGGAAGGTAGAGGGATGCGGATGGTAGGGTAAATGGTGTAGGTTGTGGCAGTAGTCAAATCCATGTAAAATGACTTTGAAAGATCTTTTCCTGCGGCACGTCGTGGAAGTGCTTGTTGTTCCGTACTACTGCGGTGGTGTTGCATGAGTGACCAAGAGATATTCTGATCGACAGATAGAACAGTCACTTGAAAGGGAGGGAGATCGCGGCACAGCGGTGACGCTGCTGATAAGTGATGTATCCAGGCTAAGAAAAAAGAAGGTCAAGGGTTAGCTCCAAGGTACGAGAGGACAACGAAAAACGAACCGTCAAGTTCACTGGAAGACATGAGACCCAACTTAGAGATCACTAACCGCCATTCAACGTTCGCTTTCCGCGCAAATTGTACCGCAAAATCCCATATCTGCAGGACGGCTGTTGTCTCGACCTCATCTTGGGTTAGCCAACTCCCTACGTCGTAAGACTCGCCGCGTTGATCGACGCAAGATGCCACCAGCCATTTCCCACATGCCGAAAACTTATAGCCAACGTGGAGTAATGTATGACGGTCCAGGACGTCCAACGTACGGGCTGGTCCTAGCTGGCTAAAGCGTACAGTGGGGTTGGGTGGTCTTGCCAGAGTATAAGGCGGCTCTTGGAGGTACCTACGGCTCTCCTGGCCCGACTCAAAGCGGGACACCGCGCGGTCAACGGGTTGTAGCACACGATGATACACAGAAAAGCAGAGCCTTTCAAAGTCAATGGAGCTATCTCCAAGGTCATGAGCAGCAATAATGTGTTCCGGTATGAGCTGGAACGTGATAGGATATTCGAAACGCGATTTCTGTAGTCTTTTGATCGTTGAGAGAACTTGTCGGAGTAGAGGCGATGCAAGCGTTAATGCCGGGGCTGGGATTGCAATGTAGAAGACGAGGCCTGTCTGTTCGCTAGGTAGGTCCGCGATGAACGGAACTAAAAAATAACATCGAGTAGAGGATTTTGGGCGTAAAAAACTCCACATACTGAGGGACTTGCGAAGCGAATCCAGACGCAATGCGAGAATGCCGTCGACAGAACAGATCGGGTGGCTTCCAGAGGTATGCGTACCAAGCTTACATGCCTACAGCTCAGTTCATTAGCTTCCAGGAGGTCTCACAGTAATGAAGAAACGCACGCTGTACGTTTCGGACAGCTTCTTCAGCCACTTCTCGGCCGATTGTTGCTTGGGAAGTCCATCATCCTCAAAAAAGAGAAAGGCAGTGAGGTCCTTCTTGCCTGCCCGCGGCGTCAATCCAAGCTTCTCCCAGAAGCGGAGGGATGAAGGTAAGACTTGGATGATGGAGTCGCCTTTGCCAACAGAGAGCATTGGTGCATCGAGGCGATGGAGAAGCGCTGATTCGGAGAGTGTTCCGAGTTCTTGAGCCAAACCAGGTTAGCAAAGGACTTCTTATGTTGATCGATATTCTTACCACAACGTAAAGAATCCTGTAAATCAACCGGACCTCCAAGCATAGGACGGCTGCGAATGATCTCGGTTAAAGTTGACACGTCAGCAGGCCAGACACCTGGATGCTTGTAAGGTAAAGAATGAATTTTGCTAGTGCGCCACGCATCTGCGAACACGCTATTCTCGACTACCTCCCTGGCAATCATGCTTCCGGCTGCTTCAAGAGACTTTGATTTCTCTGACGCAGCGCCCAAGGCAGCTGCTGGTGATACGGGAGTGGGGACGGAGGTCGGGATGACCACTGGGATAGTCATGGGCGCTACCGCCGCACCAGGCGGTCGGAGAGGTTTGCTTAGCAGGAGTAGGTATGGGTGATGGAATTGCATGTGCAGCAAGGTTGGTCCCAGTGGCAGATACGCGGGAGGCGGCGTCGTGGCTCGAGACGGAACACCGGCGTCGTCACCGTCCATGTCCTCGTCATCCGACGCCACATCGGATACATCCTCGGTGTCCTCTATCACAGGGTACTCTTGCTCTTCGTCATCTTGCAGCCAGCTAGGACGCGATCTATGTCTGCGAGGTCCCTGATCAAAGCTCTTTCGCTTGACTCCGATCAGCTTCCGTACAACGCCGATGCGGGGGTCGGTTGCGGTGTTGTATCGAGATTTCCAGTTATTGATGCGGACTGGGGACGAGAGGGGTATCGGCTCCGTACGGTCTTCTTCATCGGGTGGACTGGGGAGTGCAAATTTACCCATGTCATACTTTGAATCAGATAATCTATGGCTCTGAGCGAACGGTATCGGTTCAAAGAAGTTGGATGGTATCGAAGGTCCCTGTTTGCACTCGGGGGACAATTTGACTTGAGGTGTTGCTGGTGCCGAATTGGACGTGGTGCTAGGTGACGGTGGGAGTATGCCTGTGCCCACTGAGACTAGATCATGTGCAGTATGCAGTTCAGAAAATCGAGGTGTGAATGCATCGCCGCCTCCGCCAGTAATGAAAGGTGATGAATGCTGTTGACCAGGGGTACCCCCTGAGAAATGGCCATCTCCGAACACCGACGGTGAGAACCCCATTGGTGCAGGCCCTGCAGCAGGTGTAAGCCCTGAAGGGTCCTCGAGTGAAGAGGCGACCGGTGGAGCAGGTCGAGTAGCTGCCGACGGCCGATCGAAGAAATCGAAGTCATCTTCGGTGAAAGTGAACCTGTCCTCGAAGTCCATGTTCATATGCCCCGCGTCCGTGTTGCCACCACCACCGCTTGTTGTGATAGCGTCGACATTCATGTCGAAGCCCATATCGTATGCCGTGCCAAGGTTCATGAAGTCGTTGGGAGGCTGCGTCCAGGAGGTGTCCATGCTTCCAAAGGGGTCAAAGGCAGAAGAGAGCGGTATAGGGGCTGGTTCTGGCTGCGAAGTTTGAGCTGGACCAAGGGGCGGAGTGGTAGGTGTTACGGTCGAGTTGGCGGACTTTGTGGTTGGTTTGCCATTGGCGGAGGGTGGGGAGGGGTAAAAGATACTGGGTGGCGGAAGATTGGTAACTGACGCTGCGATTGCGGGTGGTTGGGAAGCGCCTGTCACTGGGACCGGGGCCGGGGCCATCACAACATTTCCCGTGGCCACGGAAAAGGTTGTGGTGGGATTGTTACTACTAGTGGTGGTAGGAGCAGGAGTAGTAGTGGGTGGTGTCGCTATGGCTCGGGGTGAAGTGGATGTTTGTGCGTTCTCGCGTTCTCGACGTATGCGCTCGCGTTCTTTTTCGCGTTCCTTTGCAACAGATTCTACATACACGCTCACTTCCGACGCCACACTGCCCACTTTCGAGGACTTGGATAATGTGAGACAACGGAAAGCCCGAAGATACTCCGATGTAGGCGACGCGCAGAGGCGGCGCGAGATGGGGCGGCCAGTGAGAATCGAAGTGGCGGGAGCAGTGGGGATGTTACCATCTTCGGAGGAAGACAAAGCAACAGGGATAGGAAGCCGCACGGGTGGAGGGGGTGAGGGTTGTAACTGTGATGGCAGTTCGGGTAAATGGGGAAGAGGCCGTCGAGCGTGAGCAGACTGGGAGGAAGCCATAAAAGAAAGACAGAGTCGGGAAGGCCAGATGATAACCATGCCCTTATCTTCACCCTGCTTGTTCTGCACAGCTAGCCATGCAACGATATAGACGGGGTTCATTCGCTTAGGAGTAATCAGACGAGGAGCCATCTGTTTCTCGGATTGCGTGGCGGGGGATGACTTCCATTCACCGGCACCAAGTCCTGTGAGTGATTCCTCGAATTGAGACGTGACAGCTAGGGTGGGGCCATTATATGTCGACAGGTAGTATGCTGGCACCCCGAAAGGTAGGAGCGTAATTGGCGTGCCAGCAGCCGAGGGGAGGCTAAGATTCAGAGGGAGGAAATCAGTCAGCCGGAAGTGCGAGTACACCTCCAGTCTAGATGTGCTGAGATGAACCTCGAGTTGGCAATGCACAAGGGGCCTGTGACATATGTCAGTGATCAATCATTTCGCCAAGATTAGAACCTTGCCTGAGTGTTGCAGCATGCAGCCAGTCAGCTCCCCATTCATTCGAGACGCGTGAAGGGGCGAGTAAAAAACCATTCATCAACCGATGAGCCGAACTTCCGCTGACTGCATCTTTTGAGACCTCTGTGATGTCGTCGATGAGGCGGCTCCGGATAGCTTCTACGAGACGAGAGTAGATTCTGCGGAGTGGCTTACGTGGGAGTAAGTTGGCTGCCGAGAAAGTGGAATCGATGGTTGGGGTGGATTTGGGTGGGTCAAGGCATATAAGGCAGGGAGATGACTGTTCTGCGCATGCGGAGGAACAAGGATATAGACCTTGAGGGTCAAATGTTGAAGTTTCCGAAACTGAGAAATTTATCAGTCACCAAGTTAATTGAATATGGGGATGGAAGAGATGACCAGGGAGGCACGCCATGCAATTGCAATGGAATTGAAAATTCGATAGGAAATGTGCTCACCTACTAGCCCATCCAGCGGTAGGGCTGTCAAGGTGGCAAGGCAAGCATCGGAGCCCTCATGAGAGGTAAACATGAAAGCATACAGTGCCGAAGAGTCCCCATCGACGTGGGCATGGGGTAATATGGATTCCAAGAATGAAAGAGACTTATTCCGCGACACTAGGTGCCTGCGGCCGAGCTCTAGGACATCGTATGAAGTGCTATCGGTTGCAGGAACATAAGCTGCATACACTACGCGAGGATTGTCCAGCAGGGAGATCACGGAAGAGAGTAATTGGTCTGAAGTAGTTACTAGAGGTGGAGAATGAGGAAGGTTAGGTGCTGTCGAGGGCGCAGAGGGATGGCTATCATGCTTCTGAGCCATGAAGGCGGACGTGAGTTGTCGTCCGCCTTGAATCCCAGTGAAGACTTGCAAAAGCAGTTACATACACTGGTACGGGATAACGGTAAGTGCAAGTGTATCGGCCTATTGGCCCGAATGTCGGTGGCCGACCTGCAATACAGGATACTGGGCTTCACTTCATTTCTTACTTTCTTTTTGCTCTAATCAAGACGTGTATTTCACGAGCTCATTGTCCTCGACGTTGTAGTCGATGCTGCCATTCCGAGGAGACACCGAGTCTGAAAAAGGTTCGAGCGATGGCATAGGCCAGCAAGCCAAAACGGGAGATATAAATTACATAATTTTCGAAGAACAAGGAGACTCCGCCACGTTGATCAAGGACATAGCGCTCCTCTCCCCGCCTTTCTGGTATCATAAATTCTCATAAAAATGCAGCCTGCATCCCGCCCTGCCTCGAGTTCGACACGCACCGCAATTTCTCCCAATCCTAGACCTCACACGAATCAAGTCAATACCCAGACAAAAGTCCTAGACACTGTCCATGGTCGTATCCTCTGCATTGCAGATATTCGTGGTCGTCTTTCTGCCCTCAATGATCTCGCACGCGAAGCTAACGCCAACGCAATCATTCACACCGGAGATTTCGGTTTCTTCGGTGAGCGATCCAATCCCATATCATGTCTCACAAAATATCTTTTCTGACGCGCTACAATCGTCTCCAGAGAGCATCAGTCTAGACAGAATCAATGACCGCACCCTTCGCCACCTCACAATGTATTCTCCCCTTATTTCCACTGCTCAGCGCGCTCATCTCTTAGCGCCTGAGAATATGCCTGCAACGATTCGCTCAACTGTAGACATTTCTCTCATTTCAGAGTTCCCCCTCCTCCTCTCAGGTCAAATCAAGCTTCAAATCCCCGTATTTACTGTTTGGGGTGCTTGCGAGGATGTTGTTATTATAGAAAATTTCCGCACCGGTACCTACGCCATCGATAATTTGCACGTGTTAGATGAAGCCACGACGCGTTGCCTCGATGTAGGGGGCGTCAAATTGCGGCTTCTCGGGCTAGGAGGTGCACTCGTGCCACACAAGATGTTCGATAACGGGGACGGGAATGCTACCATCGCTGGTGGTCAGGGTACGATGTGGACGACGGCTCTCCAAATTGGCGAGCTCGTCGATACGGCGCAAAGGGTATTTGATCCCACCGAGACGCGTCTCCTCGTCACGCATGGAAGTCCGGGCCGCGAGGGTATCATCGCTCAGCTCGGTCTCGTCCTCAGGGTCGATCTTACCATTTCCGCTGGCCTTCACTTCCGATATGCAAGCTCGTACAACGAGTTTAGCGTACAAGGAGACTTTGAAGGCTTCCGCCACAAGCTTCTCGTAGGCAAGGAAGGCTTTGACAAAGTTTGGGACAGTGTAAAGACACAAGTTGACACAGTCATCGATGAGCACCAGCGAATCATCCTTGATAAAGCTTTATCCGTTATCGAACGTATTCCTCCTGTACAGGGGCAGCCAGCCGCACCACCTACCGCTACCGGGGAAGAACCTGCCTGGAAGAATTGTTGGAATTGGAATTTGTGTGATGCTGCCTTCGGATCGCTTGTTTTGGACATTAAAGAAGGCAGGATTAGCTCTGAGTTGAAGAGCCAGGGCAAGTCTTTGACTCGATTGAGCGAGCGATTTGCGCTGATATTGATCTGCCTGTCTTTAGGATTCAACTATGCTTACCGTCGCACTGCTACCCCTAGCATGGTTGCACATTCGCCCAACTCGACAACGCCTTCGTTGCCGAATGTGCCCTCCAACCCACCAACGAAGGGCCCAACGAAGGGCCCAACGCCGGCACCTATCGAGAAGCTCGCTTCGCCTATGCCCAAGGAGGTCAAGTCACCACTGACTGCTACGCCCCCGATGATTTCAGCCAAGGAAACGCCCAAGGAGGGTACATCAAATATTCCTCAAGTCAAGACAAACGGCACTCCCACTGGCCCTCCTTCTGAGAAGGCTGAGAGGGACAAGCAGAAGAGGAGAGAGAAGAGAGAGAAGAAAGACAAGGAAGACAAGGAACGCGTGGAGCGAGAGGCGAATGATAGGGATTCTGCAGAGGAAAAGGCTGACGCCAGTCCATCTCCTGTCGATCCTCCTGCGCCACAGCCAAAGTCAGGCAAAGCAACTCCGGTTCCTGATGACATTGCCAAAGCACCTACGCCTGATGTACTGGAGGCTGGTCTAAAATCGCCAACTACGGATAGCGCTGGTATGCGCACTCCGACGTTGAGGCGAGCACATAGGCAGACGTGGACACTGTTTGTTCGCCTCCTTGCACCTGCAAACGAGACGGAGCTGCGAGACTTCTTCGGCGGAGAGCAATCTGGAGTATGTGCAAGATGCATTCATTGAGATCACATTGCTGAATACGTGTCACAGATCGTTCGCGTGCACTACCCTTATACTCAACCAGGACGGAGTCAGAAAATAGCTTATGTTGAATTTGGGGATGAGGACGCCATGAAGGCAGGCCTTGAAAAAAATAACGAGGTGATACCTATCATTGCATTACCGTCTAGTTTCAGAGCTCTGACATTTGTCGCGTAGAAAATCAACGATTCGTCAGTCGAGGTAAAGATTGCCACAGACAAGGATGACCGAGACCGAGGCGGAGCAAGAGGAGGTTTCAGAGGTCGAGGTGGTCGTGGGGGAGGCTTCGCAGCACGGGGCTTTGCAGCTGCCGGGCTCACTGGAAAAGGACGAGGCACAAATGCGGAAGCACGCGGGTCCGGTGAAAACGACAAAGCAGGGGATACGGCTGCATAAGACGAAACTCTCGTCCACAGCGGACACAAAGTTCACTTGATGCTGTGCAGCTTTTCACGACTCGCACTTGACCTTGATGCTTTTTTGACGTTCACTCAATCGTCTTGTTCTGTTCCTCTTCTAATCTGTGGAATCATGTTCTTTGCTATCGTTTTAGTATGTTCGTCTTGGGTACTCTGCAACCCAGATAATACCTCTTCTTCATGGATTGGTCGCGAGAATGTGGGAGCGCTAAAACATAAGATCCGGAAGTCGACTCTGAACCGAGCCTTGTCATGTGATTGACTGTCCCCTATATAGTTGGAGTGACTTTGAAGCAGACTTTTACTACCGCTCATTCCCATTTATCAACATGTTGCGTGTTGGTGCTCGTTCAACAAGGGCTCTCAGGGCTCGTCCGGTGACCTCGCTCAGTGCCAGGTAAGCTAACTGCACATCGAGCGCATCTCTTGTATGTACTAATGATGTGGCTCTCCCAGGTTCTCTACTTCGCGTCCGCGCTCTACGGACAGCTTCAGTCTGAATTCGTTAGACACGTTTACAGAGGAAGAAGAGATGCTCAGGGAGTCTGGTATGTCACCGTAGTATTTGCTGTGAGATCAAAACCGCTCAACTTACCGTAGTGAGGCGGTTCGCTAACGAAATTGTTGGACCCAAGGTCCGCGAGATGGATGAGAAGGAGAACATGGATCCAGATGTCATCAAAGGTCTCTTTGAGCAAGGGGTCTGTACTACCTATTTGGACTGCCTTGTTACACGTCACTATCATGTTGACCGCATAGCTCATGGGAATCGAGACGAGTGCGGAGCACGGCGGTGCCGAGTCTTCGTTCACATCAGCTATAATAGCAATCGAAGAACTCGCCAAGGTGGACCCATCGGTATCAGTTATGTGTGATGTCCACAATACTCTCGTCAATACCATACTGCGGAAGTACGGGACGAAGGAGCAACAGGATAAATGGCTTCCACAGCTCTCGCAGACCAAGGTACGTGGCCCCTCAGGGGTAGTACTCTTCATGGCTAATGCGTGGCCCCGTAGCTCGGCTCATTCTGCCTGTCGGAGCCAGCCTCTGGCTCAGACGCATTTGCACTACAGACTCGCGCTAAGAAAGACGGTGACTATTGGACAATAAACGGGTCGAAGATGTGGATTACGAATTCTTATGAAGCCGAGATCTTCCTCATCTTCGCCAACGTGAATTTGGTCAGCCACTTTAAGTGCTCTGGTTTGACGAAAGCTCTTGCAGGTCGACCCAAGCAAGGGCTACAAGGGTATCACATGCTTCATTGCAACTAAGGACATGGGCATCAAAATAGCAAAGAAAGAAGAGAAACTGGGCATTCGTGCGTCCTCGACATGTTCACTCAACTTTGACGACTTGCGGATACCAGCTGAGAACGTCATCGGTGGTGAAGGGAATGGATACAAGCTCGCGATTGAAATTTTGAACGAGGGTATGTGTAAAGTCAAATTATCTTCGTGGAATCCACTGATACCGGGCCTCCGCAGGTCGAATAGGTATAGCAGCCCAGATGCTTGGCCTTGCCCAAGGCGCGTTCGACAAAGCTGTTCCGTACACATACCAACGTTCTCAGTTTGGCCAGCCAGTCGGTACGTTCCAGGGCATGGCCTTCCAGATCGCGCAAGCTGCTGTGGAAATAGAATCGGCTCGTCTCCTGACTTACAACGCTGCGCGGAGAAAAGAGGAAGGCAAGAGCTTTGCCAAGGAAGCAGCAATGGCGAAGTATTGGACGAGCGTGATTGCACAGCGAGTTTCCGGACAAGCTATTGAGTGGGCAGGAGGCGTCGGATTTACACGAGAGACAGGGATTGAGAAATTCTGGAGGGACTCCAAGATCGTAAGTCGCATACTTCACAAACAGGGGTTACACGGTCGGCTAAATGGTGATCTACATGGTAGGGAGCTATCTACGAAGGGACATCCAATATTCAACTACAGACTATTGCTAAAATTATTCAGAAGCAATATTCGTAGATTCAACATTCTAATGACTTGTACCTGTGCAGATTCATGGTTTTTGCAGAAAGAGAAGCATCCCTTCGAAGATTGCCCACCCAATGACAGAGCTTAGGATCTTCCGCGACATACGGAGAGATGCGCCGTCGAAGAAGCCTGCTACCCCTCGGTGCTATGATGGGAACATTCGGCGTGACGCAGGGTAGCTTCGAGTGATTTGAGTGACGTACCTGCCATGTCCTCGAAACCGTGGACACAAAACCGCGATAGCGTTCTTCGGAACGCACCTGCATTTTGGTCTGAAAGCCATGAATCTCAACCAGCGATTTATTTACAAAGATCATAACAATACCTTAATCACATCGAAAGGGTGAGTGGCCATCGTTGCGATGGCACCTGCCGACGCAGCAGAAAAGCTGTGAATACTTGTTGCATATGCGCTGGGTGCGAGGTAGGCTGTAGAAGATGCATTAAACTCATATTTTGAAGCAGGGGGATAATGGACTCGCTCGATTCCCGTTTGATAGTTTCGTATATCACGACAAAGAGTCCTGAGTATGGCGCATCTCGCAGGGACGATGCCACAAACCCACGCATTAGCTCCGGTGGTCCCATACGGGCAATGGAAAGGAGGGAACCAGACAAGCTTTTGTATGCATAAAGCTCACTCTGTAACATCACGTCGAGTCAGCCCTGTGCTGCACCAAAGGGAAATGCTAACATACCTCAAAACGTGCTTTAAGAAGGGAGAATGGGTTAAGTAGGAAGCCAACGCCAACCCTCGCAGTCGCGCCTGCAATTAAGTTTCCCTGGCTGGTAAGCTTTGGCAAAATGGTCTTGAGTCCGTCTTTCGTTGTAGTGGTTTCTTGAACGGAAAAGTACGGTGAATTTGACATTACAGAGCGTAGATGGGTCAAGCTCGTGAAGTAGAGGGCTACACCTGGAACGTTCCTTTGTCGGAGATGAGTAAGGGAGAAAGAGAGGAAGTTATGCAGACTCACCGGACGAGTGTAGCAGTCGTGCCCCTCCATAGTCCCTTCATTCCATCTTGCTTGACAACGTCTTGTGTAGTACGCCAGATGAGTGCAGTGTTCCTGCACAATTCGACTTGAAGTGAGAAACGAGAACGATCACGGCCCCAACAACTCTCTCACCGAGAGCTTGCACAGTCACCTTGTTGCATCCGAGTTTTCAGTAGATCAACTGGGTGCGGTGAGCGGTGAGGTTGGATAGCCATGGAACCATTTGCTTACGAGGCTGAAGGAATATCGCCCCAGCAAATCCCGATATTGCACCTATGGACATTTGAGTCACTTCGCGAGGACGTACCGAAAGCTGAGTCGTTACCGGAGAGCAGCTGCTGGCTAACAGCAGCATTTTTCATCAATGATGGCCTGGAAGTGAATATCGC
Source organism: Gyrodon lividus (assembly GCA_014904945.1). Taxonomy (NCBI): domain Eukaryota; kingdom Fungi; phylum Basidiomycota; class Agaricomycetes; order Boletales; family Gyrodontaceae; genus Gyrodon; species Gyrodon lividus. Next base: position 374,371 of record MU127426.1, read on the forward strand.
TTAATAACCCTGTACTGGCGGTCTAATTGAGAGGTAGACAATGATGGACAGTATGGAATGCGGAGCACTTATAGGAAGTAGACTTTGCAATGCAAGTACTACTTAATGTCAAGATCAACAGTCTCGGCGGTGACACAGCGGGTTAATTTAGGCGAAACGGAGCTGACGCCGGCCCGGGTAACCCGTGGTTGTAGTATGAAGTTGTGAAACAGAAATGATGAGGGATTTTTAGGGGTCAATTTCTGGCAAACAACAATATAATATTCATTCTTTTGATGCTTTCACCGAAGCGGAGATACAAATAATAAAACAGATAAATTTAAAAATGTTTCATTGAATTCATGAAAAATCCAATGTCATATCCACAACTCAAGGCCAAAAACTACAGCGCGCCTTCAAACAACAATTTCCGTGGTTTTGGGATATTAGGAGGTGGTAAGAGCAAGGCAGGCCTGCATCGCTATTTAATAACAGATACCTTGAATATGAATGAGTGGAACCTACATTGATGTGCCGCAATTTGCAGTATTACCCATGATGATGCTTTCAGAGACACCTGAGATACTGTCGTTCTTTCCGAAGGCGGCAGCGTCGAATAGGTGATCTGTCGTTTTCTCGAACGAGGCAAGCATCATCACGCTGTCTTTCATCTTGGCCACACCAAATCTAGTGATTCCCAAAACCTCGCCCTGTGCCATATCCATATCTCGTTAACAAGGTAGTGCACATGAAACCGCTCCCTCACCTTGGAAGTCATGACATCTCCTAGAAGCATGACATGTCGAGGGTCAATGCTCATACCGTGACTTGACATGGTGAACTGAATCTCGTTGATGATTGTTCGCCGTGCGGCCTCGATACCGAGAACTTGAGCAGTCTCGATGACATGGTTGGAAGTGGTGTGTTCTCCAACGATGCCTATTTCCTGCCATCAGCTACAGTCGTCGTTGGTGAAAAGCGATACACACCCTCTGTGGTCATGACTCTTTGCAGACCATAGCCTTCCACAAGTAATTCTTTGTCTCCTTTCTTTCCTTTGGAGTCGTCTTTTTCTTTGATGTTAATGATTGCACGTTCAATGGAAGGAACGCCCTTCAACGCAAGGCCATTCAGTCAAGCATCGACACCTCAGCTTTTGGGAGCTACCTTGACAACCACCTCGGCCAACAACCGCTTGAGTTCACGCAGTCGGTAGTATTTGTCTGGCCCATCGACATAGAGACGCAATCGGTTTCGACGGGGAATAACAGTGATAGACTGTGATGGACCACGTTACCCGGCATCTTCAAAGGTAAGGGTTCGCGCACCTCTTGCTTGACCTTGAGTTTCTTGGCGTTGACAATACCCCACTTGACATCATCCAATGTCATCTCCAGCTAGATAATTGCTATGAGTTTGGATTACCACGGAATTACAAAAGGTCCACCAACCTGCAACTTCTTGATGGCATCCATGTCTACAATGACGCCAATGTAGGTATACTCCGGCGCCCACGCCTCTTCAAGTATCGCTGCAATCTATCCAAATAAAATGAAGAGGATGGTAGCGAATTAAGGGAAAATGTGTACATCACCGAGATGTGTCTTTTCCAATCGGCCCTTGACAATACGAGCCGAAGGCTCGCTGTCGCAGGTAACAAGCTTACAACTGATGATGGGCGTGCTGATAAGCTTGGCCGCATTGATAATTTCCTTGATACGTGGCACTCCCAGGGTGACGTTCATAGAAGCGACACCAGCAAAGTGGAAAGTCTTGAGGGTCATCTGCGTTCCTGGTTCGCCGATGGACTGCGCACCGACAGCACCGACAGTAGAGCCTGGGGCAGTTTAATCGGCATAATCCAGTTATGATAGCCGCCAATGCATTTACCTGGCTCGATCCTGGCTTTTACATACTTTACCCAGCAGAGCTGCAAGAAGCATAGCAACTGTGCTTCTGTAACTTTCGCCATGTTGTCCACAACCGCCTTTTCGGCCTCTGCGTATGAATTCTGAAAACACAGCAGTTTTGATACAACACGGCGACATACTGGTTGCTCCCATGGAAAGGTCGGTATCAACGTCCCATTCGTCGTAGCGCTCCAGGGCCTCGAACATGCCACGAGCCTTCCGTATCTTTGCGAGGCGATGCGCAACGCTGTCGGCAATGAACCCACGGATGGTGGCGATGTAGGCCGCGGTACATTCGTTGGTGAATTTTTTTGTTGCCAGTTCACGATCAACGACCTCAAGAATTTCGAATGGTAATAGAGGACGACCTCCTCTCCCCCCAACTGACTACGTTTCAGAATTCAACCGCTGCGAGTGAAACGATAAGAATGAGATGGGTGCATACCAATGCATGTTTCCAGGACCGCTCGAACTCGATTGGTTGGGCATCTCCTTCAAGACAGGCTGGGTCAAGCCCATCGTCTCCATATTTAAATTGCACGACTCCACCGGTGGAATTACGGACGGACAGGTCATACTGTGTGGTGAGATCTTCCAAAGCCTTCATTAAACGTCGTTGCATGTATCCAGTCTCGGCCGTCTTGACAGCTGTGTCCACCAGACCTTCACGTCCAGAAATGGCGTGGAACAAAAATTCTGTAGGTAGAAGACCACTGTAAAAGCTGTTTCGGACGAAACCCTTTGAAGGCGGCTCTTTGGATTTCTTGGGGAAATGCGGTAGTGAACGATCTTGGAACCCATCTGGAACACGTTTCCCAGAAATAATCTGCTGCCCAACACAAGCAACCATCTGCGAGACGTTGATGACGGAACCTTCGGTAGATATCAGCTTCAGAATGAACAACTTGGTATGATGTCACCATTACCTTTCGATCCACACGTTGCCATGATGAGAGGAGCGTTGTGGCGACTGAGCTCCTCCATGCATATTTTCCCCACCTCGTCACGGACCTTGGACAAAACGGAAGAGATAAGTGCTTCAAGGGTTTGCTCCTGGTTACATCCTGGCTTGTTCTCTAACAATCCTTTTTTGGCCTTTGCAATGAGGTCGACGCATTCTGCATAAGCCGCCTCTACCTTGTCCTCCTTCATGGCTCTCAGTTTAGGCCCGGGGATAACATCGTTAATACCAAGGGAGAACCCAAAATTCGCTGATGGGTGACCTCAGCGTTGCAACTTCAATCGGCTAGGAGGAGAGCTCACCGAGCCACCGAGCACACAGCTTCGCGACGCGGTTCATGGCTGCTGCTGCTTCGTGCGGTCCATAATCGCGTAGTATCACACCGAAAATCGACTTCTTCTTCCCGCTTCCAACGATCGCTTTGTCCATGACGCCACACATGATTTCGCTGTTCACTATGACGAGCCAACCATCGTTGGGCGAAAGGTCAGGAAGTGGCTTCATAGCGTAGCATTCTGCCTTCGGGTCGTCGACCCTATTACATTTCGATTCGACGTTCACAAGGACCCGAGACTTTTTATTCGGGCGCATGAGGACGTTAAAAATTTGTTTTCCGGTCCACAGGCGCACGGGTTTCCAAATCGTGGGAGGTGGAATATCGATATGGAGATCGGCATCTGCGAAGTAGGAGCATATTTGGGTGAACTGACGACGGTCAAAGAACATATCGCGCTTCGTCATGAGATACGAGGCAGTAATAAAGTCTTGGATGGCTGCGATGACAGGCTCGCCATTGCGAGGGGTGACAATGTTGTGTTTGACGCTCATAAGCTCTAGCGCCTCTGTCCGCGCTTCTTCTGTTTGCGGTACGTCTGTACAAACTGTGAGATGAGTGGGGATGCACATTGTATCTGACTTACGGAGGTTCATCTCGTCACCATCGAAATCGGCGTTGTAGGGACCACAGACGCATTCGTTAAGGCGGAATGACCGCCATGGTCGTATTCTTGCTCGGTGGCACATGATAGAGAGCTAACGAACCAAGAATGAGATAGACGAACGGACAAGTTTCCAGTGTACCAACCTTGTGTAGACTTGGCTGACGGTTGAAGAGGACGATATCACCGTTGATGATGTGTCTTTCAACAGTGTCTCCAATGCGTAAGCTGTCCGCAATCGCGTTGCGATTTCCAAACTTCAAGAACTTCTTGAAGCCACTGCTTCCCGCGGTGACATAGTTTGCACCAGGGTGGACGTCGCAACCATTCCGAACGGCCTGACGAAGAACTTCAATATTGTGGTGAGCGACACGTTCCGGGTAGGTCAATATCTTAGCGACTCGCTCTGGGACAGCAACTTCATCGATGCGCAAGTTGGGGTCTGGTGAGATGACCGTGCGGCCGGAAAAATCGACACGTTTTCCTGAGAGGTTACCTCGGAAACGGCCTTGCTTTCCCTTCAATCGCTGTACAAAACCTCTCATTGGCTTCTGGCCAGCTTGGGAGGGCACGCCGGGTAATTCGGAATTGATGTACATGGCGACAGAAAGTTGAAGGAATTCCCAGTGTTCCTGATTGCGATCCGATGAGAACAGTAGAGTGACCGCACTGGTTTGCTACATACCATAAACTGTGCAGTTGGGGCACCTTTCGAGAGACCCTGTTTGATGAGAGCATTGGTGAATACTATCTCTGTCAGTTTGACGGTGAGATCGTCTTCGTTGGAAGCACCGTCCTGCGCAACTGACGGCCGGATACAAACAGGGGGGACGGAAATATACTGCCAGATGTATTCTTCTGGTCGACCAAATTCAGGTTTGAGACCGAGCAGCTCGCAGTCCTGAACACGAATGGTGAGTCCTGCTGGAGAGCGGCCAATAGCAGTAACGGGAAAACACCTCGTCTGATATCCTCTTGAAGAGATCAAGTATTTTCAATGGGTTAAGGTCCTCATGGACTGCTTTGTTGAGGTACATCCCAAGCTCCTTCTGTGCCTCCACAGCGGGCGCAAACGTGCGTTTCCATTTATCCATCTCATCCGCAGTTTTCTTTGCTCTGAATTTGTCGTGTATGATCTTTAAGGCGCCGACTTTCTTGACAACGCCATTTGTGGCAGAACAATAGGGACAATACACGGTTTTTCGTGCGACGGTAACGACAGCTTTACACAACGCTTGACGGTGGACATTTTCGAGGTTTGCTCGACGGAAACGTTTAAGAAAAGCTCGTCGATCAGGTTCCTCCAGCAAGACGCGGGCACACGTCTGGAAGGAATTGTCATTGAGACGTAACTGCGTGGTGAAATGATATTTACTTTGCATATGGATTGTAAGATGGCAATTATATGCTTGAAATAGCCTATGTGGAAAACTGGAACGACCAGCTTGATGTAGGCATAGTGCCCGACACAGTCCACGGAGTTAAGCCCACACGTCTCGCAGAAGGCATTCTTCTCGGTTGTGCCCTGATACCTTGCGTTGATGGTGATATGTATCTGTATAGTAGCTACCACTCACAAGTCGGCGGTCCAGCACACCACCCTTGACAGGCAGTCGATCAGTGGGTGTGTACAGGTCTCGGTGAGTGACTTGGAACTCTGCTAATTTTACGGTATCCTGGGCATTGAAAAGACCGAATTGAAGCTGCTTTCTGTGTATTTTCAATATGTAAGCCAAGACACTGAAATGACGAAACTAACATGACTTTTGGTGCTTGTGTAGACACAGATTCCTTCATGGTGAAGGCAAAGATCAAGGAGAGCAGCGACAATAATGAAGAAATAACACGGTAGCACTAACTTATCATAACTAGTAGTACCTTCGAGTGAAACTGTGATCGAAATCTAGTCAGGAGTGCGATCAGCCGTCACGCCCATGTGACTGTGTGACACGTCCTAGATTGCACTTGCGCGTCGCGTCCTGCAAGTTGCATCTCCTCCATACCACAATGTCCAGGACATCCTACGACAGGTATGCGCTTGAGACAAAATTTTGGCGGCGCTCTTGAACTAACCTATTCAGATATCTCACCGTCTTCTCCCCTGAAGGGCGGTTGTACCAAGTCGGTATGTCATGCTCTGCTAGCGACATGACGAGTTGTACTGACGTGAATGTGGTGGTCGTTAGAGTATGCCTTCAAGGCAATCTCTGGCTCCGGACACACGGCTGTCTCTGTGAGAGGCAAGGATACTTCCGTCGTTATCACGCAGAAGAAAGTGCCCGTACGTGATCCCAAACAACATATGCTCACATGTTCACGACGATCAAGGACAAACTCATCGACGCATCCTCTATCACGCATCTCTTCAGCATAACGCCAACCATTGGTTGTGTTATGACTGGTCTAATTGGTAGGTCATATGGCGTTCAGTTCATGACTGTCTAACGCATATACTCTTAGCCGATGCAAAGGCACAAGTATTCCGCGCCCAGCAAGAGGCTGCTGATTGGAGATACAAGTACGGCTACGAGATAACTCCCGATGCTCTGGCGCGACGGTTGGCAAACATTAACCAAGTCTATACACAACGGGCTGCCATGAGACCACTGGGCATCTGTAAGCGATCATACCACATGAGAGCAGCTGAATGAAATCATCTGGTGTCAGCGATGATCCTGATTGGCATCGACCCTGAACATGGGCCTCAGTGCTTTAAACTTGATCCTGCTGGCTACTTTGTCGGCTTCCATGCAACTGCGGCCGGTCAGAAACAACAAGAAGCCATGAACCATCTGGAGAAGAAGTGGAAAAAGCTCGACAACGGAAGAGGTGCTAACGATTCTGCTGCTGCGGCAAAGAAGCTCAGTCGGGCGGAGGTGATCGAGGTATGATGATGTCTGAAGTGCTTCTGTGTTGTTCAAACTTCTCCAGATCGCAATTGAAGCCATGTCGACAGTTCACGCCACGGACTATAAGCCAGGAGAGATAGAGATCGGTATCGTTTCTACGGCAGACGAGGAGATCCTCGAAACAAGGGGCCTGTGGCGCGTAATGGATGAGGCTGAAGTGGAAGAGCACCTTCTAGCATACGCGGAGAAAGATTGATCTTGGTAATATATCTTACGGATTCTTAGTGATATCCGCATGACATGAATTGAGAGCAGTGGTATAAAGTTCAATTCACGTTATAGATCTGGAATCCGTCAACGTAGACATTAGTGAAGTGATGCACCTCCACTCTGATGTGTTGCCTAGTCAGTATCCTTCGAAACCACCCAAAACTGGGTGTTACATACTTGAATGACCTCGATTTCAAATTCTTCCAGTTCTCTGTACTTTGGTTTCCAGAAGCGGGCTGGCGCATCCCAAAAGTTTTGGAACGCTGGCTGCTCACTAACAGAAGATTTGATAGAGGCTTGCTGGACGATCCAGGAGAACGTTTTACGATATTCCGGTGGTGCGGCAGGATGCGGGTGGGAAGGCCCAGTAGCTAATAAGCAGCGTGGTAAGTACTCGCGAGATGTGAGGGGCTGAAGGGCTCACATGAAGGCCAAGTACGCTTCCCTATGAAGTTGATGAGTGGCTTATGAGCTCTTGCGGAGTACAAGCCAAGGGACGGATACATGTTCTGTTTCCTGAGACGAACATTATCAATTCACGACTGTGAACGGACGATATGTATTGACAACTGTTTATCCTTGTTAGAATCGAGGGCCATTGCTAAACATATATGCCACAGTCGTAAGTATGGCAAGCCTGGGTGTTTTGTTCTCCCGACCTGAGGCTGTGAATACAGTAACCAATTATACGCTATATCTTCGCAGAACTTTTATGACAGTTATTCTTTGATACCCCAGGTTTTTGTGATATCCGCCCATGACGATCCCAATCCTCGAGCAATATACGACTCTGTCTACCTCCTCTTCCAGGGAAGAGGTCTCTAGCGCACTCAAGGCCATCTTCACCGGTATGTGGTTGTCCTTCATCTCTTTGCTCATTAGCAACCATACCCTTTACTAGTTAAATATCTCGATCCCGAGACTCGGAAGGCTTTAACGCAACTACTACTTGACGATCTCAGGGCCACTCTTCTTGACAACACTATCTCACGTTTATCGAAGGATGGTTCGTACTCCTCTTGCCGCATACTAGCTGCGCTTGTTAACAACTCCCATGTAGATGCATCTCTGGCGCTCAGCACTGTTAAGAGGCTCGGTGGCACGCCAGAGGTTGCATGTGTCCTCGGCACAGTGTCTAACCTTCGTTGCTTGTTAAATTTGTCTACGAAAGTAGAAAGTTCGCCACAGAATGATGCATTACGGTGCATTGCGAATACCGTCCTCCTCAATGAATCTGCTCGTGTCACCTTCGTTGGCAACGAAGTTGATGGGGGCAATGCTTGTATTGACTTGCTCCAGGTAGGATGCTCCTTTCAGTGATAGTCTTGTTCTCTTCATGCACCACATTCCAGAAATCTTTCTCTACAGAGCATATCTTTCTTGCGTCCAGAATTCTCTTTCTTTGCACTGCGACTGCTTCTTCAGCTGCATCATTCATCGAATGGCTAGTAGAACACAAACGTCCCAATGCCCCTGGGTCCGGAACTGTCATTGATATACTAGGAGCCAAGATGGATGACCTCGGCGACCCGTTGAGGGAAGGAAATCGAGCGGCGAAGGAGGCCATGACGGATCTGCTCAAGCTGGCATTCAATATCTGTGTTCACTATCCCAAAGTGGGTTTGCGCAGCTTGCATAGACTTGTCCTCTCGTGGTACTTATTCGGTTTGTAGCTTGTAGACTGCGAAGTTCAGAGCCCCGGGATTGCAGGTGCAGACAGCGAACACAAGATAATAGGCGATTACTGGAGTCCTCGGTTGGATGGGTACGTTTCAGTTCTTTCTACCGTTGCCGTGCTCACCTGCGCTCCGTTCAAAAGTCTATTGCCACCGCTTCTCCGTGCCTTCCATGCCAATCCCTCTTCTTCTGGTAATCCGCTGGAAACGCCGTTAACACATGTAATACATTCCCTGATTACCATTCCTGTGTCACCTGCGACTCGAAATTCCTGGTTTGGCGTACAACCCTCGGCTGCGTTATCACATCCTGCGTCCCCCGATTCAGCTAGTTCATCATCATCAGGATCACCGAGCCGTGAGACTCTACTCCCTACTTTCAGAGAAACAAAGTCGCGGCTACTCGAGCGCGCGTCATCAGTTCTGTCAGCAGGGAGACGATCGTTATCACGGCCGTCGGGATCGCGCTCTGCGACACCTACTGTTCCAGATTCTGCCTCGCGCGCCTATGAGCTGTTAGATGCAACCCTTGCTTATTTCATGCCAGGTGACATTAATTCAGATGACATCAGCATCCGCAATCGAGTTCCAGAAGGAGAAACCCTGGATGACCTTGTTTCCCCCCTAGTCATGCTAATCACTCGATTCTGCCTGGGAGATGAGGATGCAAAAGTTAGGATAAGGCATTGGTTCATCCCTCCCAACCTTGATAGAACAAGCCCTTTGGAGAAACGGTCCGATCTTCTGGGTCGATCTCTTCGTCTGCTACAGAGCCTGTATCACAGTCGGCTCAACAGGGTCTGTGGGGAGATGTTTTTTGCCATGTGCGATTCCGACGGTGAGTCGAGCGAGGTTTATCCACTTGTTGGTCCCTGATATTTGACCTGAAATTAGCTACGACTCTGTCGGGGTATCTTGGGTACGGGAATGTTGCCGGCTTCCTCTTCCATAAAGGAGTGGTTTCTGCACCCACGAAAACGAATACTTTGGGTGCACCGACCATAACTCCAACTGGGTTACCCATTAATCCAATCACCGGAACGATCGAAAAAGAGCATGAGCCTGTTAATATGACCGACGAAGAAAAGGAACAGGAGGCGGAGAAGTTGTTTGTACTTTTCGATCGGCTGGAGAAGACGGGAGCTTTGCCGCCCAGTCAAAATCCCATGAGAAAAGCCGTGCAGCAAAGCAAGTTAGGGTAATTGTTCAGATAGTAAGATTGACACGAATGATTACCGCCATACAAACACATGCGTGAATATACAACTCATTGCATATCTGGCGCAGGAAAGATTCAGCGTTGAATCAATATCGCTTTTGCTCAAGTAGCATCTCCTGAGATATAGTGATGATGCACAGCGAAAGGCATATGTAAGTACGAGTTTCGAGGGCGGACCGCAATCAGTCAAATGTTATCTTCTGTCCTTCGAATTGTGTGATTCCACCCGTCCTCGCGCCTCCACGCCCTCTTCCCCCGCCCCTTCCCCCGCCTCTACCACCTCTGTCACCACCCCAACTGCCCCGACTTCCACCACCTCTGTCACCACCCCAACCTCCACGACTTCCACCACGACTGCCGCCTCGGCCCCGATCACCCCCGAATCCTCCACGTCCGCGTCCTCCCCGGCCACCCTGTGGGAACAATTCGATGAGCCTAGACTTATGGACCTGTATTGGACGAACCTGTCCGCCCCCTCGTCCTCCAGCATCATCTCTGGGTTGTGAAAAGTCCAACCTCATTGACCGGCCGTCAAGCTCGAAGCCATGGAGAGCTTCGTGAGCCTTTTTTGCAGCCTCAATGTCGCTGAATTCCACGTAGGCAAAGCCCTTTGGCTTTCCCGACTCGCGGTCGGTAGGTACACGGACGCTCTTGACATCGCCATGTTCACCGAAGGTCTCCCATAGAGTGTCCTCGTTCGCGCCAAAGCTGAGATTGCCCACGAAGAGAACAGTAGACGGTGAGCTAGGAGCATCACCGAAGGCCTGTGCACGCTTCTCACTGGCAACCTTCTTATCAGGAGGGTTGCTCTTGTCGATATTGACGGCACGACCATCGATCTCCTTCCCGTTCATTGCCAGAGCCTTTTCGACGGCGTCGGGGGACTTGAAGTGGACATAACCGAAACCGCGAGAACGACCAGTGTTACGATCCATTTGTACGTGGGCAGATTCAACTTCTCCGCACTCGGCGAACTCTTGAGCTAACCAGTCGTTGTCAACGTTCCATGATAGTCTTCCTACGAAAACGCTCTTGATATCCTCGCTTGATGTCACAGTGCTGGCGTCGCCATTTGCTAGTTTCGCCTTTTTTTGGGGGCCGGCAGCATCGCTGTCCGCGTTGCGTTTATTGATTGCTAAAGGCATTCAGAAACCCACATCATCTCGAGCCGATGAAGACAAACCTTTGATGGGAGCAGCTTCTGCCATTTTAACGTCTTCATGTTTTTTTTCATCATCGCTATCGCTCTCCTCGCTTGAAGATTCCTCAGCTTTAGCGGCGGCAGACTTAGACTTGACGTCATCATCTGAAGAGTCATCATCTGAAGAATCTGATGAACCGTTCTCGGAAGACGACTCCGAGGAGGAAGCTTTCGAGGCTTTTTTAGCAGGCGTGGTCGCGCTTGACTTCGGTTTCGGCTCTTCGTCACTCGACGAGTCAGATGACTCGTCTGAGGAATCAGCTTTCTTGCCCTTTCTTGGAGGAGGTACAGAGGTTTTTACTTGTGCTGCTTTCGGTTTCTCGTCCTCATCTGAGCTCTCGCTTTCGCTGGACGCTGCAGGTGGCGCAGCAACGCCGGGTTCGTCATCCGAGGACGATTCATCACTACTCGACGATGATAACTTTTTGGCTTTTTTACTCTGCAAGATACTTGAGATGATATCTAACCATAGGGTCTGGGGGTTGGGGGACACTTACTGCAGCCTTGGCCAGAATCTCCTTGGAAGGGGTTGGCACTGGGACGGGCTTTGCCTTGCCTGAATGATGGGCCTTCTTGACGGTAGCCTTGTTTTCTGATCCGGATTTTCTGTCCGTTTTCTTGTCTGACTTAGGCATGGCAGACCGTCGGTATTGAACAATGAACGTTTGAACACGGACGAGTTGGCAATACGCATATTCCAGGAAATTTTTGGGTGATTAGAACACGTGACTCTTCCATTGAGGGCAGGTTATCTTGCATGAATGCCTCCCAACTCGCGCCAGTCCGTCCTCCCACGACACGCAACGTCACTTGTCATGGAAAATGAATTCGATGTCATCGTGCTTGGTACCGGGTTGTCAGAGTCAATCACTGCCGCGTGAGCTTCCAATTGGCGCCATGCTCACCATTGTGCTGAACCTCATCGCTGATACTCAGTGCCCTTGCTAAGACTGGACTTAAAGTAGCTCACATCGATCCTAACGTGTATTACGGCGCTGACGAGGCGACATTGACACTGGACGAGCTAGTTCAATGGGCAGACGCGCACACCACGTCAGATCTTACCCAGGAGCATAGTCAGAGTATCCAGTACTGCGTCGAGTATCGATCTCCTGACATCTTGCCACATTCGAAGCAATACTCTATATCGTTATCACCATCCATCATTCCATCAGTCGGCCCTTTTATATCCTCTCTCATATCCTCGGGAGTGGCTCGCTACGGGTCATTCAAGCTCCTCGGTCCTGTTTCAGTATACCATCACGGCCAGTTCAAGGGCGTCCCCCAGAACAAGGATAGTATCTTCCGGGATCGCACTATCCCCTTGATCGAGAAACGTCGCCTTATGCGCTTCCTGATATTTGCCTCTGGGGAATTCGAAAATAGCTCCGACCTCCAGGGTAAAGAGAGTGTCCCTTTCGACCAGTTTCTTTGTCAGTCTTTTTCTTTGGGCGAAGACATCGCTCGGGTAATCACGTTTGCCCTTGCGTATTGCGACTTTTATGGGGGTGAGAGATTCACACGCACCATCCAGGTCGATGACTCACGCCGGCCTGCAGAAACAACGTTGGCTGCTTTGCGGCGTGTGCGCAGCTGTCTAAGGTCAACTGGGCGATATGGCTCATCACCATTCCTCGTTGGTTACTACGGGGGGTCCGGGGAGATTTCTCAGGGATTTTGTCGTGCTGCAGCTGTGAACGGCAGCGTTTACATCCTTGGCCGGAAGATTTCAAATATCGCGGTTGATGAACTGTCGTCACCGGGAAGTCACGACCAGGGAACTGTGCCCCGTTACACTGTTGAGATCGACGGCATTCCTGGTCCGCTCCGATCGTCGTGTTTGTTATCTTCACCATCTCACGTACCCGATTGTTTGCGATTTCAAGCGGGTCCCGCCTCCTCCGACGCAAATGCACCGTCCACAAGCCGACACCAGGTACCTGCTGTGGCCCGATGTATTGCCATAGTGGATGGTTCTGTCATTCTTCCTCACCTGAATGGATCTGACGACGCGCCGCTAGGCGAAGGGGAGTCGGACTCCTTCCTTGTCGTCTTTCCGCCTGGGTCGCTCAACCACGGCTCCATGACATCGTCTGTACATGTCTTGACGGCAGGCGCTGGTACAATGTCTGCACCCTCGGATAAAAGTATGATTTTTTGTACATCAATCAATGTCTATTTGTATTTGTCTCACTTCTGTGGAACAGGGATTTTATATCTCTCAATGCCTTTGCATGAGTGTGGCAGGTCCTCCAAGGACCTTCTTCATCCTTACTTGACAGCTATACTTGCTGGTTCAGCACCCTTATTCCAGGTGTTCTACACCCAAAATTTCCCTCCAGCATATGACAGCTCATTTCTGGGTGTGAGACCCCATTTTTATGTTTTACCAGTTTTGCATCCAGATATTCCTCAATCTGTTGATCATGCAGCACAACATGCTGAGAGTGCCTTTTGGTACATCATGAAAGCCCTTAATCCGAATTTTATCACAGAGGGAGTGAAGGGAATTTGGGTAAATAATGATCTAGCCGATGCTAATAATACAGATGATTGGGATTGGTAGCTACAATTACAATTACTTTATTATTCTGTATTTACAAATTTCAAGGCATTTACATATGTATGTATTTGAATACTGCTTGGTAGTCTGTTGTTTGAAGGGCAAGAAAGTGAGTTGAGGAGCTGAGAATGTGGGCTGATCATGATGAAAGCCACAGTCCTGCACTGCCATGTCTGAATGGGGCAAGAACAGCTATATTTGCATACATGTAAGATAGCCCTTGAGCATTTACGCCCAGTCAAAAGTGACAAGAGGCTGTGAGTGGTATGTAGAGGAACCTAGTAGTAGTAAATTTTGCCTCTATAAGTCACTAATTCGCAGCCAAAATTTCGATGAGACTCTACAAGAGAGCTATCAATATACAACCAGATCAAAGGCCTCTAAGAGCCTCTAATTTCACACTTTCATAAATAGTTGTCAGTAGAGCTACTTAGAGTCTGCTAGAGACACTTGAAAATGACTGGATTGCTGGTACTAGTAAAAAGAGAGTGTACATCAGAAAAAAACTAGCTAGTGATGAGAACTAAGACATGCAGAAAGACAGGGAGGAGACTTTTGTTCCGAGGTATCTAGCCAACTGACAAGCGACAGAGTAAGTACTCAGTCTCGAGTATAGAACACTAGACTAAATTCAACCAACCTGACGAGCGACAGAGTAAGTACTAAAGAACTATCAGGAAAATAGTAAAGTATATAGCTAAATGATATCTCACCTCAGTCTCGAGTATAGAACACTAGACTGAGGTGCAAGAACAAAAAATCTGCACACATAGGTAGATTGATTACCTAATCCATTCTTGATGTTCTCCAAACATCTCCAATTTACAACAGAGACAATGTGATGGATTAATGAACTAGTTGATAGGTCTTGCAGGGTATTAGCAGTGTAAACAGGAAGGAGGGAGAGAGACAGTATTGCACTGTGTGGTGGAAAAAGCCATGGTCTGTCAAGTCCGGGTTCAATCCCGGAATTCCTGGATAGTCCGGAGTGCACGGAATGGCAGGGTTGGTCGGGAATCCCTGAGGGGGGTCAGAGGGGTAAGGAACTTTGGCTTCAGCTTATGTGCTGCGCCCCTGTACA
>MU127426.1:389817-407117 GCA_014904945.1 Gyrodon lividus
CACTTTGTTGACCTTGCACCAGTTGATAAGGCATAAATTATGAGGTGTCGTCAAGGCTGCACTGGGCCGTACTACCGAGTTCATATCTGGTTCCTTCTGCTTATGCTTGCTAATCTGCACTGTCACTGGAACTGTCACATCTGTCAATCCGTTGTTGGATGTGTTGTTCTGCTGGGGACCATCAGTGGATGACTGCATGGGTGCCATTTTCTGGGCGTCAAATGTGTCCGCTGATAAACGTTGTACTGATGCTGTGGCTGCACTTGAAGTGGAAGGTGCCATGGTAGCTACTGGACCAAGCATGGGTGTTGCTGATAGAATATCACAAGTGCTGGTGATAGGTGCCAGAGGGGAAGGAAGAGGATTGGTTGCAGGAGGGGAAAGAGGAGCTGGAGCAGGATTTGATGGTAGTGCACGCACAATCTGCATAAATATGTTAGTCATTTTCAATTGCCAAGAAGATAAATACCATTTACCTCAATGTCATACAGTGAAGGGGAGTTCACCCTCATCACAGGTGGATGTGCTCCACTGACTGAACCACTCTTTGGGCGCTTTCCCTTATGTGCCAGGTCCAATGGGAGGGCAGCAGTAGATGGTCGTTGTTTGTTCACCTTCTTACTAGGTTTCAATGAAAGGGCTTTTGAGGAGTTTCTCTCTTGCTTGATGCCATTTGAGTTGGAACTTGCAGCGGCATGGGGACACTCTCCCCACTGTGAGTAGTACGGTGTAGCAAAAGTGTTGGCCTTCCGGTTGTCTTTGCATAAACCAAAGGCTGGGAATTTCACTCACATAGACTGAGCAAAGTATTTGTGTGCAACATCAATGGAACCCAACCATGACAATGGCGCAAGCCCAAACTTGTGGAGAGTGAAAAATAGCTTCCATTGATGTGCTCGCATGCATTCCTGAATGTCTTTGCTGATGACAATGCCATGCTGATCTTCAAGAAAACCAACAGCACTGGAGTTGTCATTGGAGGTGGTCCTGAGATGCTCGTGACCCTGTTGCAGGTCCTCAGAGTAGGATGCTTTTGTCCAGTAGACAATATTGGGGAAGCTGCTATGTTGCCCGCATGGTTCTGAATCTGCTTTGCACAAGTCTTTGAGGAGACACATGAAGTTGTCCATTCCATTGCAGCTGCCAGTGGTACATGGTATGTCCACACTACTAGTAGTTGGGATCCCAAGAGAGAGGCCATTGAGTTGCTCAAGAAGCTGCTGGTAGAGTTTGCTAAATACGTGTGAGTGAATGCATAACTCATGAGAAAACTAACCTATTGTATTGAGGAGAGCTTGCCCTCCAATGAGATGATCTTACCCTTGAGCTTAGATACTTTACCCTCAAGGTGCCACTTCTCTCATCTTAGCGATATGGATATGTTCTCTTTTTCAGACTGTAAGTCCTCGTTGTGATATTGGCAATTAGGGTGCATATATGCGTGATGATTAGAGGGCAGGAGTGGGTGAGAATATGATGAAGATGAATGTGAAGACAATAAACTGCTACGAGAGTTGGTATCCTACCAAGAGACAGCTCAATGTGAAATATCAGTGAGGATCAAGCTAACACTTATGCTAGGATAGTAGCCCCATTCATTGGAAATCTGATGTCCAAAATGATGCTGTTGCTCTCTGGTGGACCTGTCTGAAATATCCTCTTTGGAAAGCTCCTGTGAGCTGTGATTCCTGAATCCTGCTGTGAAATGGGGGGACTCAAGGCTGTCTTTGGTCAAGTCCATGTCCACTGGAAATTGACTGCATGGTGCTTGAGTGTGACTCGGAGGCTGGTATCCAGGAGGCATTGGGAGGACAATAGATGTTACTTGTGGTGATTTCGCACTCTGTGCATATTTTACTATTTCTATTGTCTATACAGCGCTGACATGCGCTCCATTCACTTTCTAACCTATCTCACTTCATTCTACGCTTCAAACTATCCTAGCTACCAATTCACTTGGTTGTCTTAGCTTCATCCCATTGCTCTACACAAGTAGATCAATGACTTGTATGCTTTACTGTAGTGTTTACCTTTGTTTACATTAGGTCGCACTTAGCCCTCAGAGTCCACTGTAGTGAGTCTTTGGTTACTCACTGTGGACTCCAGGTACTGTACACCTCTTCTACCTACTTCAATAGATAGGTTACTCACTGTGGACTCCAGTCCCAAGCTTATTGCAGCTCCTTGAGTCGATCCAAACAGTGCATTAGCACTCTCCCAAGCTTCTGGCTTGAACAATAGATTGTTGGGGGTACTCGTACTTGTTGTGAATGTTGTTGTCACTTGTCATTGGGGTGCAAGACAACATGGTAGGAGACAATGTCAAGCACATGTGATTGACCAGATTAGTCAGCTTCATACAATATTTGTTGAAGTCCATCATCTCCAACCTCCTACTCCCACTAGCACAACAATCCGACATGGAATCTCCAACCATCATAGAAGCTTCCAACAACACAATTGTCCTTGAGGTCTCCAATCTCCTTACTGGATGGCCCTCATATGTGATAGACTACACCCCAACCCAACCAGGACCCATTGTAATTACAAGCCATGAAACTACTCTTATTTGAAGACCGGCACTGACTTCATATTTGCAGAAAATGATCCTCAGACTCAAGGATACTTCTCTGTATGTCTGGGTGGATGAGGAGGACACTGACACTGATGAAGACAACACTCAAAAACTTGGTGAGTAAATTATATCTCTGAGCTGCAGTATTCACTATGATGAACCACACCAATAGCACAAGTACCCAACAATACGAGAGCTGTGGCAGCTACAGCAAAAACCTTGACTGTCAACATTTTATGGTAAGCTTGTTTATTACACTTTTTGAGAGTCTCCTTACACATCTCAAGCAAGACCACCACCCGTTTCAAGACTCTCAAGGCTTTACCAAGGTCGGTGAGGCCCATTGGGAAGGAGAACAAAATGTAATTTTATTTGTCACAATTCCATGTCTGTCTGTAGTTGTACCATCACCCTGCATCCCATATCTGTCTGTAGGGGCCCCCACCTCACCCTCGTGCTTTAAGATAATTTGTTGTATTCAGACAGTGTATTGTGTATTATAACTTGCATTAAGAGTGTATTAGCATATTACAAAGTATCAGAGGTGTTCTCGTTGTTGTTGTTGATGTCTTCATCATCCTCGTTTGAAACCATAAACCCCCCCAAGTTCGTCACATCATTGCCGGGCTGTTCAAACATAAAGTAGCAATTCATCAATCTTGTGTGGATTCATTGACACAATTTGATCAATGTTCTGGACAGGTATCACAGCAAGAGATGTGCCTCTAAGGTATTTGCAAGAGTAAAGTGTGCCGCTGGACTCCAGTAGAGTCTGTGGATGGGGGTCAGAATTGACAAAATACAGTGAACTCTGGAACCGGAACAATAAACTCTGCATTTCTGGAATGTCGGAGTCTGTGCCTCTGCATGTCCGAAATGCTGGGATTCATACCCCCACTCTGCTGCCAGGCGAAACCGCTCGGAGTCTTGGTATCCGCTCAGAATGAATCTGGAATTTGTGCAGACATGCGGACCCTTATTGTATTCTATCATCCTTTGCTTGTCATCATTCCCGAGCCTGGGGGGATGCTCCATCACTTCCTTACATCGCTTAATTCCAAATTCCTCTTGTTCCTGTTCCTATTCCCTGATTATCATTAGTGAGCGCTTCTCCACCCACTCTGTTATATATATATATACTTAGTTTTCACTTTGGATTCCTCAGTTGTTCTTTGCCCCTCTTTGACAGCGGCTGAGGTGAGTTTACTTATACCTATTTGCTACTCCTAGCTAATCCCTAGTAGTCCAGGCAATCACTGCCCTCTTATAGGTGAATAAAGTTGTTCTTTGCCCCTCTTTGGCAGCAGCTGAGTCTGGGCAATCACTGCCCTCTTATAGTTTTTGTCAAGAATATAGAAAGACAAGTGCGACACTGATTGGTCATGTATTGGTTTTAACTGAAGCTGAAAAGAAATGTGCAACACCAAGTTTGATGCTTGCATTGGTTGTGAACTACCATAAGGAGGGTCAGCAATATTGCAGAACATGAGTAAAGAATGTACCTTGACATTCCGAGACTTCTGACATTAGGATGTTCTCGGGTACACCATAGTGATCTACACTTTTGTCCATTTGGCAGCTGCAATCTTGCCCATTGACGAACTTTGAAACATCCACCATGACTGAGAAAGGTGAGTTCTGGGGAGTTGGGCATAGTCTCACAAATCCATGTCAAGACTCAAGTGTGGATGTCTCGTGGTGACTGCATTTGTGATGGGGGAGAAGAAGGTATCCATTACCAAGACCAAAAGAGCCATGGGGTTTGGTGGGCTTTCTGGCATCACGATCAATGGTTGGGATTATTGCCTTGAGTGCATTGACCTGTGCATGATGAATGGCACATTGTGTGAGATTTGCATAGCAGTTTGAATGCTGTCTCATCACTTCTGTCAGATTGTCAATGGTCCATTATATTGTCCATTGAGAGGTGCAGATAAGCGGCCCTTTTGTCTCAACCTCTTGCCCATAGTGAGTGCGTGAACACTTTGATGGACAGAATGAATACAATCAATCTTATGGCGATAGTAGAGCTCCTCAAATTTGCAAACTCCAAGAAGAGGCTGTTTGCAGTCTCAAGCTCTTGACAGCTGATTGAGTGCTGTGTGATAAGTTGTACAGCTTGGGCAAGCTTGCAGAAGTTGCGCCAATAAGGATCTGGAAGGACTCCGTGCAGAAGGCCAGGGCCCAAGCCCCAAAGGTATAAGTGGAACTTCCAGGCCTTATATTCACTGTTGATCTTCTCTGCAGGGTTGTGAGGGGGACAACCAAACATGCCTGGAATGTCAACAATTGCAGCAGCAACTCTCTCACCATGCACCTTTCATATATCAGCTTTGGCAAGACAAGCCCAATCACACATGGCCTTGTCATCACCAGCACCACATTCAAATGTACTGTGCCAAAGAGGGATAAGAAGGTCAGGGAGGTCAAGGGATAGAAGATGCATTATGTCTGATCCAAAGCACTTTGGAAGAGAAAAAGTTCTTCCCAGCAGAAAACCCAGAAATAGAAATATGCTCAGTTTTGAGATACCAGTTTCAAGATGCCTCTTCTTATACTGGGTTTCATTGAGGGCCATGAGGACTTTGGCTAGATTTGCTATGTATGTTTTGCTTGAACAACAAAAGTGTTTGGGATTGAGGTCTGGATGATCAGATCCTTCAATAGGGGGACTATAGGGTTTGAGTGTGGCTGGATAGTAGGTTGATCCACCCTCTTTGTGCCATCCTGGCAGGCCACAATAAAGGTGGCATCCGTTCTTTCCATGGTGGCCAACAAGTCCATTGAGGTATGCTAGTCCAGGTCCATCAGAAGTTGTGATGGCAATAAAGAGGTCTGCGAGATATTGTGAGTTGAGTGCAGCATCGCAGATTGGTAGTCCTTCTTGCATTACTGCTGCAGCGTGGTGAAATCCTGGAAAGAGAAAAGAGTCAATGTTCTTTGGTTTATTGGGACCAGTAATAATGACACCAGGAAGGACATATTGTTTCTTGTAGTGCATGTCTGGTGAGCAATCGAACACAACCCAGATGGACATCCAGCAATTGGATGCCTCATTGCAGTAAAGTTGAGCTCCATTGATTGAAAACATGAGAACAATGTCTCTGTCCTTGATGTTGCCAGCCTTGACTGCCTCTAAGTAGTCCATCCCGTCGAAAATGTCATTGAAGACTTGTTGCATGCTGTCACATCCCGAAACTTTCCCAACCCATCTGACCCAATTCTGGCCCCTTATGATCAAATCCCAAATCCCGAGCCTTGGACTTTACCTTAGAAGATTTCTCCTTCATTGGATATTCCGAACCCCGTATTTCCTGTCCTGGACTTTCATATTCCTATCTCGGCTATCTCTTGACATATGTCCCTTTCCTTTGACATTCCTTGACACTCACAGTTCCTATCGATAATTCCCTTTCCCCCCTGCTTCACAATTATTGTGCCATTGCCCTCAGTTATTATTCCACCATTCTGATGCCATTCTGATTCATCCCTTACTTTGTTCCAGAAACCTGAAACCCCAATTCGTCCAACATACTTTAACAGTTTTATATCTTCTGGACTCTTCAGTATATAAACCCGCTTGTACTCTCCGATATTTCCTTAGTTCAAATATCAACTAAATCCCGTTCTATCCTGCAAAGTATCCACTTCACTCTGAAACCTCCTTCAGTCCTTAAGTTGATCTTAGGATTGTCTTCCAACCCTCTGCCTTGAAATTGAGGAACAGAACTCATACAGGGGCATAGCACATAAGCTGAAGCCAAAGTTCCTTACCTCTCCGACCCCCCTCAGGGATTCCAGACCAACTCCGCCTTTCCATGCACTCCAGACTATCCAGGAATTCCAGGATTGAACCTGGATTTGACACATGCCCCTGTTATGCTTTAGGTTTTTGAAGACCTTCTGAGTGTACACCCAACAGTATTGCATCCCCTTGGCCTGCTCGGGATCGCAGAAGAGTGCTTGTAGTTGTGGGCCAATAGGAAGGGTAGAAAATTGTCCACGAGGGGTCTTGACTGCACCTCTGCTCGCTCGGAGTACATCAACATCATAGCATGATTTGCCACACTCACTGACAAAAACTATAAGAGGGCAGTGATTGCCCAGACTACTAGGGATTAGCTAGGAGTAGTAAATAGGTATAAGTAAACTCACCTCAGCTGCTGCCAAAGAGGGGCAAAGAACAACTGAGGAATCCAAAGTGAAAACTAAGTATATATATATAACAGTGTGGGTGGAGAAGTGCTCACTAATGATAATCAGGGAATAGGAACAGGAACAAGAGGAATTGGGATTAAGCAATGTAAGGAAGTGATGGAGCGTCCCTGGAGGCTCAGGAATGATGACAAGCAAAGGATGATAGAATACAATAAGGGTCCGCATGTCTGCACAAATTCCAGATTGATTCCAAGTGGATACCAAGACTCCAAGTGGTTTCGCCTGGCAGTGGAGCAGGGGTAGGATTTCCGGCATTTCAGACATGCAGAGGCACGGACTCTGACATTCCAGAAATGCAGAGTTTGTTGTTCCGGTTCCGGAGTTCACTGTATTTTGTCACTCCCACTCAAGCGCATTCGTAGTCCCACACCTCGAACAAATTTCCAGTGTTTTTCATGAATGAGAGGTCTTGTAAGGATGTCTGCTACCATGTCATCTGTGGGAACATAGCGGATGATGGCTTCTCCCTTTCCGACAAGGTCATCTCAGACAAAGTGGTACTTCCACTGGATGTGTTTAGTCCAGGCCTGGAATTGAGGATCGCAGCTTAGGATAATAGTGGCCTGGTTGTCGCAGTGGAGAACAGTCGGCCCCTTTTGTGGGTGTCCGATCTCTTCAAAGAAGCTCTGAAGCTATGCCAGATGTTGTCCAGCAAGACTGAGTCTGATGTACTCTGACTCTGTGGTGGAAAGTGCAATCATGCTCTGCTGTTTGCTCAACCAGGAGATAGCTCCGCAATTACTGAGGAAAAGGAATCCAGAGGTGGAGCAGGAGTTGTCCGGGTCCTGAGACCAACCTGTGTCGGAGTACCCCTGAAAGTCCATGTCCATAGATACCTCAGAGCCATCAAAGCAGAGTTCCATGTCCTTGGTGGCTTGGATGTACCAGAATACATGTTTTGCTGCTTCCCAGTGCATCTTTTTTGGTGTGGCACTGAAACGGCTGAGTGTTCCAACTGCATATGCAATGTCTGGACGTGTTCCAAGCATGAGATACATCAATGAGTCAATGACTGTGAGATAAGAGACTTTTCGGCCTTCAATGACCATCTCCAGAAGGATTTGATCATTTTCCAGATCTGCAGTGGAAAGTTGTAAGTTATGTGCCATTGGAGTCCAGATGGGTTTGCATGTGGTCATTCCGACGTGGTCTAGGATGGTTCAGGAGTATTGGCATTGTGACAAGGAGATACTCCGGAGCTTCCAGTCCCGGTTGATTTCAATTCCGAGGATGTATTTTGCTTCTCCAAGATCGTGCATTTTGAAGGCCGCTGAGAGTTTGGTTTTGATAGAGTTCATGAACTGTCTGGAAGAAGCTGCTAGGAGTAGGTTGTCCACATACACAACTAGGAAATGAACTTGCCCATCCTTCTGGAAGACATAAAGGTACATCTCCGCATTGAGGCGAGCAAATCCGAGTTCTCTGAGTTTCTTGTCTAGTGTCTTGTTCCAAGTCCACCCAGCTTGCTTAAGTCCATAGAGTGAGTGCCAGAGTTTCCAGCAATACCCGGGCTGGATAGGGACACTGTCTGGAGTGAGTAGGTAGAGATCCTCCTCCAATTCTCCATTGAGGTAAGCAGTGGAAACATCCATTTGGTTGAGCTCCAAGTCATGTTTTGCAGCAAGGGCAATAAGGGTCTGGACAGAATCCAGGTTTGCTACAGGGGCAAATACTGCCTGGTAGTTGATTCCTTCCTTTTGAGTGAAACCCCATGTGACGATGTGGACTTTGTAGCACTCAACATTTCCAGTGTGGTCACACTTGATACGGAAGATGGGTTTGGAGGTTATCGGAGTGATACCTTTCGGAATGGGGACGGTTTCATACACATGATTGGAATTTAGGTTTAGGAGTTCTTCCTCAACTGTGGACTTCCAGCGTTCTGCATCAGGCAATGCATAGGCTTCCCGGATTGTTCCCAGAAGGGATGAATCAGGCTCGGAATTGGCTGCACCTGCAAAGATTCTGTGGACGCTGTGAATGCCCCTGGGAATTCCAGAGCTTCCTCTGGGGGCTCCGGAGTTTCTGGGGCTTCTGTTTTGGGATCTGGTTGTTGCCCACCACAGTGTTGAGCCCTGCATGTGGCATCTTCATTTACAGTCCATTGGTAGTCTCTATTTTGGTCAGCTTGTTGGCATTGCCGATTGCTTTTCTGGACTCCAGTGATAATCTGGGCTGGCACAGGTCTCTCCGGAGATGTAGATTGGGGGCAGATAGAAACAGGAGCTGGAGCTGGAGCTGGGGCAGGCAACGGATTCATGTCAAGTTGCTGAAGCAGTGTGTAAGGTCGTCAACAGTGGAACTCGGTGGTTGTTGTTCTTCTGGGGCACCCAGAGGTGCGTTGTTGGCTCCCACTGTTCCACACAAGTCCGGAGTTTTGGGTTTCAGGTTCTCCTCTTCCACATCCTGATGCTCCACCTCATGTTGCCTCAGAAGTAGTCCCTCCCACTGTCCCTCAACAGTGGGGACATTCCATGGGGCAAGGTCGCGCACAGGGATGATTCTGGTCTCATCAAAGGTGACATGCTGGCTGGAGATGATTGTTTGACGTTCCATGTCCAGGAGCTTGTAGGCTTGTTGGCCATAGGTGTGACCGATCATGATGCACTTTCATCTGTGTGAACAGAATTTTCCCTGCATTGTTCCTTTGGTATGCGAGCATAGGCGGGGCAACCAAAGGGGCAGAAAATGGTAGGATTGACACGTCGGTGGAATAGTGTTTGATAGGGGTTTTCTCCATGGAGTGCAGACGTCAGACTTTGTGCAGTGATGTAGGTGGCTGTGGCCATGGCATCTGCCCAGAAGGACTTCAGAAGTCGGGACTCCTCCAGCATGGCATTTGTGAGGAGGGTTAGTGTCTGGTTCATCTGCTCCACTAACCCGTTTTGTTCTGGAGTGTATGGAGTGGAGGTCTTGTGTAGGGTTCCGTCTTTTTGGAGTTGCTCTCAGAAGGCGTCATTGATGTATTCCCATCCTCTGTCGCTCCAGATGAAATCCACATAGGCATCGGAGAATTTCTTCTGTCTGACCTCCATGCAGAAAAGCATTTGGACATCACCTTTCCAGCGGATGTAGATCTGGAGTGCTTCCTTCTTGTGTTTCATGAAGTATATCCAGGGAAAGTGGCAGAAGTCATCTACAATGATGATCCAGTACTTATACCCTTCTCGGGATTGAGGAGTTATTGGACCTCCAATGTCTGTGTGAACTATTTGGAGTGCTTGGGTTGCACGGGGTTCCTCTAAAAGTTCAAAAGGGAGCTTTTTCATTTTTCCGAGGATGCAGGCCTCACAGAAGGATGGAGTTTGGTGAGGACGTCGATCCCCCAGAGCTGTCCCCACTTGACCATGTGTTCAATCCGTGCTATGTAGATATGTCCCATGTGTTGATGGAGAAGGTTTATGTCCACTGCAGCATGTGCTGCTTCCTTTGGGCATTCTGGAATGGCGTTTGCGTGATATAGCCCCTGTTGATGAGTTCTGATGAGAACCGGAGTTCTTCCCTTTCAGATGTAGCATGTACTGGAGCTGGCTGGAAAGACAGTGGAGAGTCTGGCGGTAGAGAGGTAGTTTACAGAGATTAAGGAAATCTGGAAGTCCAGAATGAGTAGGACATTGGTTAGGACAATTTCATACTTCTTTCTGGAGATGGTGGAGAACAGTGCAATGGTTCCGATTCCAATGGCAAAGGTGGTGGTGTTGTCTCTGAAAGCAACAGGGCGAGGTGGAACCAGTGGGAGTAAATCCGGAACTAGGATTGGTGTGGGACCATGTGGGACATAGCTCTGGAATCGATGACAATAGTGTTTCTCCCACTGGCCTTGGGTTTGGACAACAAGTAGGCAAGAACACATGCCATTAAAGATTTGGACACACCTTCAGTAACTATGTTTGCAATCTCCAGGGTTTAGGGGTAACTTCCGGAGCATCTTCCGGAGCATTAGCTTTCTCCTTCTTTTTCTCCCATTTCTTTCCTCCTCCCCCTTTTCTCAGCTCCTTTGTCCAATGCTGGTAAGCATAGCAGTCATCGGAGTTGTGTCCGGATTGTTGGTGGTGCTCACACCAGGCGGCGGAGTTGGGTGGATGAGTGGAGGACTTGTTGGACACTTTGAGGGCGGAGTCCAAGGGTCCAGAAGGGTTTAGGCATGCCTTTTCCGAGGTGATCCAGGTTTCCACGGCATCGAAGGTGAGTTTGCTATCTTCAACGGTGTTGACAATGGAGGAGGTAAACATGTTCCATTCCAGAGTTTTAGGGAGGGAGTTTAAGAGAACGAAAGCAAGGAGTCTAGTGTCGACCGTAAATTTCATTCTGGCGAGGTGGGCTTCCAAAGTCCAGAGCAATGCAATGTGCTCAGAGATGGCGGAACCTCCAGACCATACGGAGTTGAATAGTGGTTGGAATATGTAGAAGGTGGAGGCGAGGTTTGACACTTGGTGAATAGACAGGAGTGCATCAAAGAGGGTCCTGGCAGTGGTATACATCTCCATCTTGAGTAAAAGAGCATCACTGATGCTGTCCTGAATGATTCTGTGCACTCTCTCATTTTGTTCCATCCATTTCCAAATGTCCTCCATTGTGGCTGTACTGGAGGTCGTTGGAGTTCCGGATGAGGTAAGGGAAATGGTTAAGGAATCAGGAACACTGGAGGACGTGGCAGGAACAGGTACAGTGGTGGTGGTTCCTGGGGTGCCAGGAATTGTGGTTGGACAGGTGTCAGTTCCCAGGGCTACACCTAGGACTTTCTCTCTCCAAAGTTTTGCCGTGATCCGAAGTTTCCAGATTTGGAATTTTGAGGGACTGATCAGAGTCGGGTATGTGGGAGTGTCAGCAGATGCTGTATTGGATGACATGGTAGAAGTTCTGAGGGTCCAGAGTGTATCCGGATGTGCACTGAGGGATTTTGCATGAGAGTTGAGTCGTTCTGGAGAGGTTTCCTTTCCACTAGTATGTGCTAGCGGGGCTCATAACCTGACAAAAACTATAAGAGGGCAGTGATTGCCTGGACTACTAGGGATTAGCTAGGAGTAGTAAATAGGTATAAGTAAACTCACCTCAGCCACTGCCAAAGAGGGGCAAAGAACAACTGAGGAATCCAAAGTGAAAACTAAGTATATATATAACAGAGTGGGCGGAGAAGCGCTCACTAATGATAATCAGGGAATAGGAACAGGAACAAGAGGAATTGGGATTAAGCAATGTAAGGAAGTGATGGAGCATCCCTGGAGGCTCAGGAATGATGACAAGCAAAGGATGATGGAATACAATAAGGGTCCGCACATCTGCACAAATTTCAGATTGATTCCAAGCGGGGGTAGGAATTCCGGCATTTCGGACATGTGAAGGTGTGGACTCCAACATTCCAGAAATGTGGAGTTTGTTGTCTGGTTCCAGAGTTCACTATATTTTGTCACTCGCAACAGTAGTCCAATTTCGCAAAGGGGCCAGTGTATGCAATACAACTGTTGGGACACATGTCATTGATGATAGGCTTGATGCCACTGAGTACCGCAATCGCTTCCTTGACCTGTGAGAGAGAGGGGAAATTGTCAAGTCCCTGGTCCTCCATGTACATCCGTTGTGTGTTGTCATAGTCCCTATTGGCATTAGAAAGCCCAAGGTAGAACTTAATTGCAGTTCGAAGAGATTTGTTGTTGTCAAAGGTAGGTACTATGCTAGGTGGATTGCGGAGGCAATGAACTGCATCCTCATTGAGACCAACACCTTTGTTGTCAAGAGAAGTGTTTTGTAAGTCAAAGATGAACAAAAGGGAAGCTCGGAGGTCTTGAATCTTGACATTAGCATACACTTCTTCTTGGAGGACATGATCATCGGCGTCTAAGGCAGATGGGGCCTGTGGAAGGTTGTCAGTTTCATCATCTTCCTCGTCTATGGTCATACAATAGCACCCGGAACTTGTTGTTGCAGATGGCACAGTGCTGGGCATGGCTGGTTTGGGGG
This sequence comes from Gyrodon lividus, assembly GCA_014904945.1. Lineage (NCBI taxonomy): Eukaryota > Fungi > Basidiomycota > Agaricomycetes > Boletales > Gyrodontaceae > Gyrodon > Gyrodon lividus. The sequence goes on from MU127426.1 coordinate 402,569, forward strand.
TGGGGGTGGTGTGCTTGTTTGGCTGCTGTGAAGATTAAGGATAGTTAACAATGTGTATGTATGACTTTATGCACCAAAAAGTAGCCAAGATCATCATTGATCTCATCTGAAGCAGTCTGGAAGAGACTACCCAAAGCTAGAGATTCATTTTATGGCTGAGGCAGCTCATGCTGTTAGCCATCTGGTGTATCTGGGGAGATAGGGGTGGTCCTTTGGGATGGAGTGCCAGTTGCATGAACCTTGTGATGTTTAGGAGGTGGAGCACAAGTTTTTAGTGTGATGCCAGCTTCTTCTCAGAGCTCTTGCAGTGAAGGTGGGATGGCAGTTCCCTCAGATTTGTGAAACTTCTTGTGCCAGCAAAAAGCACCCTGAGAAACCTTTGTGAGAACGCCCTTGCAGTGTCTTTGGCAGTCACAGGGATACTCTTTTGCCATATTGAAGGTAGATGTTGCCTTGATTGATAGAGAAAGCTCGAAGGGAGGGAAGGGTATCACAGGAAGGGATACCACAGAGAGGAAGCAAAGCTAGTAAAGCATGCAGAGCTATGTGCTTTGTGTGCTTTGCTAGCTTTGCTGCTAGAATACCAATGGACAAAGCTGGAAAACGAAATGAAACAAGTCGAAAACAGATCAAGCATGCATCATTATGTTTGGTCACAGCCAATTGTATTTGGTAGCATGTTCATGCACTATCTGTGTTTACTTCACACTCACAGCCTCTTGTCACTTTTGACTGGGATTTATGGTAAACCTCTGATACATGTGACACCAGCGTGATTAAGGTACAAATCTCCAGTGATGTTACTCGATTTGGTGACCACCAGATGCCCAGTTCCCACTAAGTCATTGATCAAACAAACTTGAAGGTATTGAAACAGTGACTACTACAGTACTGAATTAATAATTGCACCGAGTATAAAAGGTATATACACAATAGGAATAAAAATAAATGATGTCAAATGAGTTTTGCATGACCGAGCTTATCCATTAAAGTCACTTGGAAAACACAGTGTTCATGGTATTTCTTAGCTGCCCAAGCTGCTTGTTTCCCATCCAAGCCTTCATGATAGGTGTCCATAAAGCGACATGATTGAGTAGCAAACCTGTGTGAATAGCATAGTAATAAGCCTGAGCACTGAGTGGCATAATTGATGTTATTGTTAAGTCCGGGTTCGTTCCCAGAATTCCCGGATTGTCCGGAGTGTGGAGAAAGCGGGGTTTGGCGGGAATTCCTGAGGGGGGTCGGAGTGGTAAGGAACTTTGGCTTCAGCTTATGTGCTGCACCCCTGTACGAGTTCTGTTCCTTGATTTCGGAGCAGAGGGTCGGAGATCAATCCTAAGATCAACTGAAGGACTGAGGAAGTTCAGAGGGGATCAGGAAAGAACGGGATTTAGTTGATATTCAAACTAAGGAAATATCGGAGAGTACATGCGGGTTTATAGACTGAAGAGTCTGAAAGATATAAAGATGTTTAAGTATGTCGGACGACTCAGAGTTTTGGGTTTCTGGAAGAAAGGAAGGAATGAATCGGAATGGCGTCAGAATGGTAGAATGATGACTGAAGGCAATGGCGCAATAATTGCAAAGCAAGGGGGAAGGGAATTATTGATAGGAACTGTAAATGTCAAGAAGTGTCAAAGGGAAGTGACATGTGTCAAGAGATAACCGAGATAGGAATACAAAAGTCTGGGACGGGAATGTGGAAAGTCCGGGATGGGAATGCAAAAGTCCAGGACAGGAAGCATGGGGTTTGGAATGTCTGATGAAAGAGAATTCATCTAAGGTAAAGTCCGAGGGCCGGGATTTGGGATTTGATCATAGGGGTTCGGAATTGGGCCAGATGGGTTAGGGAAGTTTTGGGATGTGACAGTATCCCCCTCTTAGGCACGAACCCTTGAGTGCCTGGATAGGAGTCCATGATAGGAAATAGAAGTATGGCGGAGTTTGAAAATTGGGGATCGATCTGAGGTGCCTTGCGACCATTGACTGCCTGTTGTTTAGTTCCACCATCCATCATGTCTAGTCACTCGCAATCCGACGACGAAATCACCTGTCTCCAACAAGAGGAGGAAGAACGCGTGCGGGAGTCTGCCCAGAGAATTCAGGAGACCAGGGAGAAAAAGGCCCCACGGGAGGCAGAGAAGCATGAGGAGGTGAGGCGGAAGCTCGAGGAGGAAGCATGGAAGAAAGCGGAGGAGGATGAGAGGAGGAGGAAAGCAGAGGTGGAGGTCGCGAGAGTCGTGGTTGAGAGGTTGCGGCAAGGGTCGCAGGAGTCGGGGTGGCATGGGACAAGCGGCTCTGTGAAGGGGTCTGAGGCGGGGCCATTGCAGGTGAGTGCGGGGAGGCCCAGGTGTTGGCTCCCCAGGGCCAATACTCCTTGCGCAGCCTGTGTGAGGGCGGGGGTGCCGTGTCTAGGCCCGAAGACCAGACAGTCGAGGATGTGCCCAAGGTGCTGCACGCAGGCACACTCATTGTTCCAGGAGGCTGGAGTGGGAAAGCGGGCAGCCGTAGAAGTGGCGTCACCACGTGGGGGGAAGGACCAGAAGAGGCGGAGGCAGAAAAGTCCGGAGGCCCAGGAGGAGAGCAAAGGGGAGGACAATGAGGAGGACAAAGAGCACCGGGATGCGCTCGGGGTCCTGGCGGACATGCTCAGGGCCCTGACGGAGTCTCACGAGGCCTAGAGGCAGGCGAACGAGGCCTATCAGGGGGCCGTCGTGGCCCAGCTGTTGGATGACCTGGCGGCTTTCCTGGTGTCTCGGGGGTCCCGGTTCGGGGAGTCCGGAGAAGGCTGGGGGGCATCGGAGTGGAAGGGGAAAGAGAGGGAGGATGGTCAGGGAGGTCAGGGGACAGATGGGGAGGATGGGGATGAGGAGGAGGATGGTGAGGAGGGGGGTGAGGAAGATGGGGATGGGGAAGTAGCATAGTATGTCCCATCGGTTTCCACATGTACAATTAGCATAGTGTTGTTTTGGCAAATCGAAAAATTGTGTTTCCGCCCTCATCCAAGTGAATTAAGGGGTCCAGACTTTCCAGGATATGCGGAGTGAAAGTCCGAGACAAGTTCCGATGCATGAGCGAGCTCGGTTGCAAGGATCCAGGAAGTTTCTTCATTAGTCCCTTCATACCCTGCCCACCTTACCAGGAACAGGAGTTGGCAATTCCTGCATCGGCGGTCGATTTTGGAGTCTAGGATTTCGGAGATTTCATATTCGGGTTCTCCGTCGACTTTGACTGGGGGAGGTGGGGGTTGGACCCGATTTGGGATGGTGTTCGGAGTTGCAGGTTCTAACCGGGAGACGTGGAAGACGGGATGGACAGCACGCATGGAGTCCGGGAGTCAGAGTGTGAAGGACAGGGGTCCGGCTTGGGCGATGATGGGATAGGGGCTGAGGTTCTTTTCCGAGAGTTTCTTGGAAGGGCGAGTGGAATGGAAGTACTTCACCTTGACAAACACTTGGTCTCTGATCCGGAAGTCTGATGCTTGGAGTCGTCAGGAATCCACGGGTCCTTGGTAGCATTGCTGAGTGCGGGCCATTTCCGTCCGTAGGAATTCGTGGAGTTCCTGTAGGTCAACTGCATATTCACAGGCGTGGGATGAGGTCAGATCCCTTTCGGGGTAGACCGAGACGTTGGGGTGGTAGCCTTTGTTAGCAAAGAACAGGGATACTCCTGTAGTTGAGATGGGTCTCCATAAGTGCATGGTGGGATTCAATGCAGCCTCCTTCCCGTGTGGCGTCCGGAAGGCTGTGCCCTAATTTTTTGCCTCATGGGTAGAGGCCTCCGGTTTGGCTTCCGGAGCAGGGGAGGTTGTTGCTGCACAGGCTTTGGATGTGTGGGAAGTGGACTTCTGGCAATCCTTAGCTACATGTCTGGCGGCTCTGCAGAACATACACAGCTTGAGGTCAAAGCGGCATTTGCATTCCTCGGAGGTGAGGCGTCCGTCCTTCCCGAGTTTGCTGGAGAGGTTGGATGTGGGTTTCAGGATAGGGGCAGAGGACTTTGCCGACGAGGACGCGGAAGTGTTGGACGAAGTGGCTGGTTTCGGAGATGAGGTGGTGGGAGTACTTTTGGAAGTGGAGGACTGGTTTCCGGAGGGTCGGATTTGGCGAGCAACTTCGGACTTGCATTCCCAATACCTCCCATCGATAGTCTGGGAGAGAGTCCGGAGTTCTCCTAGGGAGCGCAGTTTTCCGATGCAGGAAAGCTCATCTTTGATGCAATCTGGAAGTCCATTGTAGAAGTGATGTTGGAGGGCTCCCTTGCCATAACCCCAGACCTGGGAGGCTAGGCAATTAAATTCCACCACGTATTTGTGTTACTTGTGGTGATTTCGCACTCTGTGCATATTTTATTATTTCTATTGTCTATACAGAGCTGACATGCGCTCCATTCACTTTCTGACCTATCTCACTTCATTCTATGCTTCAAACTATCCTAGCTACCAATTCACTTGGTTGTCTTAGCTTCATTCCATTGCTCTACACAAGTAGATCAATGACTTGTACACTTTACTGTAGTGTTTACCTTTGTTTACATTAGGTCGCACTTA
>MU127426.1:407162-420686 GCA_014904945.1 Gyrodon lividus
TGAGTCTTTGGTTACTCACTGTGGACTCCAGGTACTGTACACCTCTTCTACCTACTTCAATAGATTGGTTACTCACTATAGACTCCAGTCCCAAGCTTATTGCAGCTCCTTGAGTCGATCCAAACAGTGCATTAGCACTCTACCAAGCTTCTGGCTTGACCAATTTGTTGAGTCTTTCATGGATAGGTGGTCGAATTGGTGTTTGGCATCACCAACAGGGTTGTGGGGGCCAAAGTTGGTCTGGAGCTCAAGGACAAATTCCCAATCATTGTCCGTCCAGTCCGGATCGTCCATCTGGAGGAGGTCGGGCTTGAACCATTCAAGGGCCATACCTTTTAGGTAAGACTGGGCAAAGGTGACTTTTGCACGGTCAGTCTGGAATGCGTGGGGACGGTCCTGAAAGTTCAGCTCACATTGGACCAGAAAGGCCCGCAGCTTGTGAGGATCAGTCCTGTCGAAGGTGTCGGGTTCCCGCACCTTCGTGCACGGAGATGAGGTGTTTTCGGATTTGTGGTTGCGGCGCGATAACTCAGCAAGGCTGCAAACTGTGTTTGCAAGCACCATGATAGGGTTAGGCGGGATTGCATTGTCGGGGTTGTCGTCGAAGGGGTTGTCATCATCAGAGGGGTCAGGGTTGTCGCCACCGCCATTCCCATTGTCAGAGGGGTGACAACCTGCGGGAGTAGGGGTGGGGATGATTTGAGATGGAGGTCTCGTCTGAGAGGCAGAGGTTGATGTACGACAAGCGGAGAAGCTTCGGAATTGTTTGGCAACACTGGGACCTCGACGCGAGGTCATCAGGGAGTGCAGGGTGTCTTCTCGGGCTGCCTCCGACTGAGCTGTGTCGATGCTTTGCATACTGCATGTTTGGGCACAAGTCTGGATAGTTCTAGACATGCAGATAAAGATATGATGTTAGCAAACTCGTAGAGGTTTGAGTTCAGATATACTGTTAAGTCCGGGTTCGTTCCCGGAATTCCTGGATAGTCCGGAGTGCGGAGAAGGCATAGATTGGTGGGAATTCCTGAGGGGGGTTGGAGTTGTAAGGAACTTTGGCTTCAGCTTATGTGCTGTGCCCCTGTACGAGTTCCTTGATTTCGGAGCAGAGGGTCGGAGATCAATCCTAAGATCAACATAAGGACTGAGGAGGTTCAGAGTGGATCAGGAAAGAACAGGATTTAGTTGATATTCAAACTAAGAAAATATCAGAGAGTACAAGCAGGTTTATATACTGAAGAGTCCGGAAGATATAAAGATGTTAAAGTATGTCGGACGACTTGGAGTTTCGGGTTTCCGGAAGAAGGAAGGAATGAATCGGAATCGTGTCAGAATGGGAGAATAATGACTGAAGGCAATGGCGCAATAATTGCGAGGCAAGGGGAAAGGGAATTATTGACAGGAACTGTAAATGTCAAGAAGTGTCAAAGGAAAGTGACATATGTCAAGAGATAACCGAGATAGGAATATGAAAGTCCAGGACGGGAATACGGAAAGTCCGGGACGGGAATGCGAAAGTCCGGGACGGGAAGTACGGGGTTCGGAATGTACAATGAAAGAGAAATCATCTAAGGTAAAGTCTGAGGGCCAGGATTTGGGATTTGATCATAGGGGTTTGGAATTGGGCCGGATGGGTTAAGGAAGTTTCGGGATGTGACAGATAGCAGCAATACAGTTGTTTTGCATAGCCCCAACACTGTTCAATAAAATTTGAAAGAACTCAGAGGTGAGCACCATCCCAGTGCAGATGCAAGGAAGGAACTTACATTTTCCTTACCTCCTCCTAGGGTTTTCTTCTTTGTCCAATTCCGAAGGTGCTCTATGGCAGAGTGAACTTTTCGTGAATGCTTGGGCATTGGAGGAACTGACTGGCAGTGACCCTGAGACTGAACCCTCAGCAGCATGCTAAACAGACTTTTGGGCTTTATTTAAGTACTTAATCTACAATAATTACCTTGAAAACTCATCTCTTGCTCTGGAATCTGACAAAATACAATTTGTGAACAGAGAAATTGTAGATTCCATTCAGCTCAACAACTTCTCCATTATATTTTTTCTTTAGGGGGCTTCCTTCTGTTTCCCATGTATTTTTCCCTCATTCTTGCACTTTGTCACATGCGGTTTACCATAAGTGCTCTAGGGCTATCTTATGAGGATTGATTGGTTAGAGATAGCAAATAGGTACATATTGTCAAGTCTGGGTTCAATCCCGGAGTTCCCAAAAGTCCTAAGGGGCGGAAGCACGTAAGGGATCAGGAATCCATCAAGGGGGTCAGAGGGGTGAGGGGCTTTGGCTTTGGCTTATATGCTGCACCCCTGTATGAGTTCTGTCCCTTGATTTTGAGGCAGAGGTATTAGAGGACAATCCTAAGTTCAACTTAAGGACTGAGGAGGGAATTCAGAGTGAAGTCAAGACTTCAAGGATAGAATAGGATTTTGTCAATATTTGAACTAAGGAAATATGACAGAGTACAAACGGGTTTATATGCTGAGGAGTCCGGAAGATATAAGACTGTTAAACTATTTGAGTGAATTGGGGTTTTGGGTTTTTGAAGTATGGTGAGGGGTAAATCAGAATGGCATCAGAATGGTGAAAGGATAACTAATATTAATATCAATGGTGCAATGATCATGAGATAGAAAGAGACCATGTGGAAAGGAACGGTAAGTGTCAAAGGAGAGGAATGAATGAAATAAAACAACATATGCAAGATAGGATCAGTGAAAAGTCCAAGGCAGAAATACAGGATACAGGATATTGGAATATGAGGTTGGGGTGAAAACCTCCTAAGGTAAAGTCCAGAGTTCAGGATTTGGTTGTGACTGGCCAGGAATGGGTAGGGAAAGGCATGGGATGTGATAGTATCCCCCCCCCTTAGGCACAAACCTTTGAGTGCCTTGGGAGAATGGCATGATCGAGGGGAATATAGTGGAGTTCAAAATTGGGCTGCAATTATTTGTGTTCCTGGGGAATGGAACTTCATGATGTTGTCGGTTGGTACCTGTTATCATAACCCACATCATGTCTTCCCATTCACAATCCAACAACAAGCTCACATGCCTACAGGAAGAGGAGGAGAAATGGAGACAGGAGTCTGCCCAAAAAATTGAAGAGGCCAAGGCAAAGAAGGCCCAAAAGTAGATGGAGAAGTGTGAGGAGGAGAAGAGGAGGAGGAAAGTCAAGGAAGTGTGGGTGGCTGCAGAAAGGAAGGCACAAGAGGAGGAGAAGAAAGAAGAAGAAGAAGAAGAAGAAGAAGAAGAAGAAGCACAATGGAGGGTCAAGGGTCTGAGGTGGGGCCTTTGCAGGTCAGCATGGGGAGGTCCTGGAACTGCGTGCCTGGGGCCAACACCCCTTGCATGGCTTGCATCAAGGCCAAGGTCCAATGCCTGGGCCCAAAAACAAGTCAGTTGTGGATGTGTGTGAGGTGCTTGCAAGCACCCACTGTGTGCTATGAGGCAGGGGGAAACAGCTTGGGGAAGAGAGCTGTTGTCAACTTGACTTCTCCAAGAGAAGGGAAGAACCAGAAGCACAGGAGGCAGAAGAGCTCAGACTACCAGGAAGTAGGGAGCAAGGACAACGAGGGAGAGGCCAAGGCCAAGGAGGGGCAGTGGGATGAGATGGGGGATGCCCTTGGGGCCCTCTCAGCCTCCTATGAAGAGCAGAGGAAGGCATCCCAGGCCTTCCAGGAGGCTATTGTGGAGGGGCTCATGGGGATTTATGCTGCCATGAGCAAGTTCCTGTGGCATCAGCAGGGGGCACATTGGAGTGAAGGGGAAATGACAAGGGAAAGGGAAAGGAAGTGGAGGTGGGGGATGGGGATAAGCAGGCAGAGGGTGATGAGTGGGAGGGCAAGCAGGGTGAGGATGGGGATGGGGATTCCATAGAGTAGTCATCTCCCTTCTGCCCCCTCCTGTACAATAACATAGTTTTTCATCCATCAAATGTTTAATGAATTTCCTGGCTTCATGTGAGGGAAATAAGGGGTCCAGGTTTTGTGGGATATGAGGGATGGAAGTCTGAGATGAGTTCAGAAGCATGTCCAAGTTCTGTTGTGAGCATCCAGGAGTTTTCTTTGTTGGTCCCTTTGTAACCAGCTGGGATTATGTTAGGGGTTGCAAGTTCCAACTGGAAAATGAGTGTGGAAGACAGGATGGATGGCACACATGAAGTCCAGAAGTCTGAGGGTGAAGGATAGCAATCCAACTTGAATGATGATGGGATAGGGGCCAAGGTTATTCTCTGAAAGCTTCTTGGATGGGTGGGTAGAGCAGAAGTGTTTTGCTTTGACAAACACCTGATCTTCTATGTGGAAATCCAGTGCAGGGAGTCATCAGGAATCTGCAAGTTCTTGATAGCATTTCTGAGCATGGGCCATTTCTGTGTGCATGAAGTCGTGAAGTTCCTGTAGGTCAACTGTGTATTCACAAGCATGGGATGAGGTCAAATCCCTTTCAGGATAGACTGAGACATTGGGATGATAGCCCTTGTTGGCAAAGAATGGGGATACTCCTGTAGTAGCACTAGGAGCATTGTTGTACATGAATCCTGCTAGGGGTAGGAGTTCTGACCAGTTGTCCTGCTGGTAATTGCAGTAGATCCTCAGGTACTGTTTGAGGGTCTGGTTCACTTGTTCTGTTTGCCCATTGCCTTCAGGGTGATAACCCAAAGTGAAGTGGAGGCAAATGTCAAGGGCTTTCCCAAGTGAACGGAAGAAGTGGGAGGCAAACTTGGAACCCCAGTCAGAGGTTATATGGGAGGGAACCCTGTGCTTGGAAAACACATGAAGGAGGAATAACTTCATAGGCCTGGGGAGTTGATGGTGTCATGAGTCAGAATGAATATGGCTTGCTTGGAAAGGCAGTCATGACTATCAGGATCATGGTATATCCACTGGAAGAGGGAAGTTGCTTGATGAAGTCCATGGAAATGGAGTTTCAGGGTTTTTCAGGAATTGGAAGCTGCTTAAGTGTTCCATAGGGATGGTGTCTAGGGGTTTTAGCTTTGGCGCAGGAAGAACTGACATAGTCCTTGACATAGGTGCGGAGTCCTGGCCAAGTATACTCTCGACAGATCAGCTCTAGAGTCCTGTTTTGCCCAAAATGTCTGGACAGAGGATGGTTGTGCTTGTATCAAAGAATGCAAAGGCATAGGTCTTTAGCTTCAGAGACAAAGATGTGATTGTTGAGTGTCAGGAAACCTTCAGGATTGACAGTCCATCAGGAATCTGACATGTCCTTGGGTTGGACAGAAGCTATGGGATTGGAGGATAGGGATTCTAGGATGTCCTTATGAATGTCTTTGATGTCAAGTAGGGACGAAGCATGAAGGACTGGGGCTAGTAGGATAGTGGCTCATAGGGACAAGGCAAGCTGTTCCTGAATAAACACTGGGAGGAGGTTGTGGGGATTGATGCGAGCATAGTCCTTATCCCCCCTCTTTTGGGTAGATGTCCCAGTGTCAAGTGAGGGAATCAGGTTCAGCCCCTAAGTGTCCAGGATGGAAACAAATGATGAGGTTGAACTGGGACAGGAATTCCAACCAGCAGGTCAGGACTTTCAATATAGAGAAATATTCCAAGTTTTGGTGGTCTGTGACAATGTCAATAGGGGTGCCAGAACCTTTGAGATAATGATGCCAGTGTCGAAAAGCTTCATGAATAGCCAGGAGTTCCTTATTATGGGTGTTGTAGTTGAGCTCTGGGGCTGTCAAGGTACAGGAGTAGAACACAATGGGGTGGAATTCCTTGTCAGGGCAATGAATAGAGAGGATTCCAGTAATGGCATAGTCTGAAGCATCAGTCTCAACCATAATGGGGCAGTCCGGGATCTAGTGAGTAAGGATAGGGGCTTGGGTGAAGGCAGAGCAGCAGGAGTTGTCGAAGTTCCAGGGGGTATTTTTCCGAGTGAGGTGGGTTAGGAGAACAATGATATCGGAGTAATTGAAGATGAAATGACAATAGAAGTTGGCAAAGCTGAGGAAGGACTGAATGTCCTTGACTTTGCGGGGTTCAGGCCAATCCTTAACCACTTGGACTTTTTCCAGGGGCATAGTCAATCCCTGAGGGGAGAGGTGGTAACCAAGATATTCAATGGAGTCCGAGTGCCATTCGCATTTGTCTGGTTTGGTGTAGAGTCCATGCTTGCGAAGGCACTTCAGGACTTCCCAAACATGTTCCTTGTGGGAAGCCATGTTGTTGGAATAAATGAGGATGTCATTGAGGTAGACCACAACACAGACATCTAGGAGATCTGCAAAGATGCTATTGATGAAATGCTGGAAAGCCGCAGGGGCATTGGTGAGTCCAAAGGGCATCACCAGCCACTAATAAGAGCCATAGCAAGTCTGAAAGGTTTTTCACCTGTCCCCAGGAGCGATGTGGACAAGGTGGTAAGCATGATGAAGGTTAATTTTGGTGTATACCTTGGCATGACTAGGGGAATTGAGGAGATTGGAAATTAGGGGTAGGGGATAGCAATCTTTCCTCATGATCTTATTAAGACCTTGGAAGTTGACGCAAAGTCACAGGGATCCATCCCTCTTTTGGACAGAGAGAACAGGGGTACCATGAGCGGAACTGGACTGATGGATAAAACCATAGTTGAGATGTTTGTTGATGAAATCCCGAAGGGACTCAAGTTCTTTGGAGGAAATAGGGTAGACAGTCCTGAAAGAAGGGGAAGCACCTTCCTCTAAGTCAATCTTGAGATTGAATTCCCTGTGAGGCACAAGAGTATCAGCCTTGTGCTTATTGAAGACATCAGGGAAGTTGTGATAGTCCAAGGGGACAGAGGAGAGATCAACTTCTTTAGAGGTTTTGGGATCAAGGGATACAGGACAGAGTTTAGAGTCCTGGGGGCAAAGGTGGATGCTAAACTGCTCGGAACCATCAAGTTTGCATGTGTGCACAAAGGCAGCAGCATTGATAAATGAGATCTGAGGAGCTTCACAAGGTGGCTTGTCAGGGGTGTTGGGATGAGATGGGGGAATGGGGTCCTGAATCTCCGGAGGTGACATCAGGGGCATTGGCAAGTCTTGAGCCAATGTTTGGAAAGTAATACTGCCCAATACCCAGTCAATCAATAGATTGTAGCAGGTGAGCCAGTTGTGTCCTAAAACAAGGGAACAAGATGAATTCAATGGGGTAACATAAAATGTATCAGAGGTGACAAAGTTGGAGAGGAAACAAATGGAAAGGTCAACAGCATGGGTAATCATAGAATTAGAAGTACCATCATAAAGTTTCAACAGAATAGGGGGAACAGAGTACATTGGAAATTGATGCTTGTTAACAAAAGTAGTATCAATGAAACAATCAGTGGAACCACAACCCAACAAGGTGGGAAAAGCAGGGATTTCAGAAAAGTTGGGAAAAGAGATAAGTGGCATAAGGGCTTTAGGATCATAAAGAATGGACATGTTGAGATGGATTTCCATAGGTGCACAGTGGGATTCAACACAGCCTTCTTCCCATGCAGAGTCCAGAAGGCTGCGCTCTATTTTTTTTGCCTCAGGGGGTCATCACCTCTGGTTTGGTTTCCAGAGCAGGGGTAGTTTTGGCTGCATGGGCTTTAGACACACAAGAAGAAGACTTCTGGCAATCCTTAGTCATATGTTCTGTGGCCCCACAGAACATGCACAGCTTGAGATTGAAACAATGCTTGTGTTCCTCAGAGGTTAGTCATCCATCTTTCCCAAGTTTACTGGAAAGGTTAGATTGGGGTTTCAGGGTAGGGGCAGAAGATTTACCCTTGGAAGATGATGAGGATGCAGCAGGGTTCAAGGAGTGATTGGATAAATTGGCAGGTTTCAAAGAGGAAGAGTTTGGAGCATTCTTGGACATAGAGGACTGATTTCCTGAAGGCTTGGTTTAATGAGCGACTTCAGACTTGCATTCCCAGTATCTCCTGTCAATATTCTGAGCAAGAGTACAAAGTTCTCCTAGGGAGTGTGGTTTCCCAATGTGGGAAATTTCATCCTTGATGCAATCAGGGAGTCCATTGTAAAAGTGATGTCTGAGGGCTCCTTCGCCATAACCCCTGACCTGGGAGGCTAGGCAGTTGAATTCAATGATGTATCTGTTGATGTGGTGGGAGTCTTTCATGGAAAGGTGGTTAAGTTGATGTTCTGCATCACCAACAGGGTCATGGGGACCAAAGTTGGTCTGGAGCTCAAGGACAAATTCCCTGTAGTCATCCATCTGGAGGAGATCAGGCTAAACCACTTGAGGGCCATACCCTTGAGGTAGGACTGGGCGAAAGTAACTTTTGCACAGTCAGTCCAAAAAGTGCGAGGATGGTCCTGGAAGTTCAACTCACATTGGACCAAGAAGGCCTGCAGCTTTTGAGGATCAGTCCCATCAAAGGTATTGGGTTCTCAAACCTTTGTGCATGCGGAAGAGGAGTTTTCAGATTTGTGGTCACAGCATGATAACTCAGCGAGACCACAGACCGTGTCTGCAAGTGCCATGATGGGGTTTGGTGGCATTGCATCATCAGGGTCATTGTCAAAGGGATTGTCATCGTCATGATTATGGAGATTGGGGTCAGGGTTGGGATTGTTGTCACCACCATTCTCATTGTAAGAGGTCTAGGGCATCCCCAAAGGGATGATGACCTATGGGAGTAGGAGTGGAGGTGTCCCAAGCTGGGGCTCTGGACACAGAGATAGATGTATGATGAGCTGAGAAGCTTTGGAATTGTTCGGTGACGTAAGGTCATCGGGGAGTGTAGCACGTCTTCCCAGGCTGACTCCGACTGAGCTGTGTCGATGCTTTGCATACTGCGTGTTTGAGCATGAGTCTGAATAGTTCTAGACATTTGACAAAGAAGCGATGTTAGCAAACTCATAGAGGTTTGAGTTTACATATACTGTCAAGTCCAGGTTCAATCCTGGAGTTCCCAAAAGTCCTAAGGGCGGAAGTGTGTAAGGGATCAGAAATCCATCAAGGGGGTTGGAGGGGTGAGGGACTTTGGCTTCAGCTTATGTGCTGTGCCACTATATGAGTTCTGTCCCTTGATTTCAAGGCAGAGGTTCAGAGGACAATCCTAAGTTCAACTTAAGGACTGGAGAGGGATTCAGAGTGAAGTCAGGACATTGAGGATAGAACAGGATTTAGTTGATATTTGAACTAAGGAAATATGACAGAGTGCAAACAGGTTTATATACTAAGGAGTCTGGAGGATATAAGACTGTTAAAGTATTTGGGTGAATTAGGAATTTGGGTTTCTGGAGTATAGTAAGGGATAAATTGGAATGGCATCAGAATGGTGAAAGGATAACTAATACCAATAGTGCAATGATTATGAGGTAGAAAGAGACCATGTGGAAAGGAACAGTAAGTGTCAAAGGAGAGGAACAAGATAAAACAAACATAAGCGAGATAGGACTATGAAAAGTCCAAGGCAGGAATATGGGAATATGGGATATGGAATGTCAGGATACAGGATGTCAGAATATCAGGATATAAAGTCAAGGTGAAAGTCTTCTGAGGTAAAGTCCAGGGTTTGGGATTTGGTCACAACTGGCTGGGAATAGGTAGAAATGGATAGAAATGGATAGGAAAAGTCATGGGATGTGACAGTCATCCTGGCAGCAGATGGAAAGGATACCAGCAATGGCATAGTTGGAGGCATCAGTCTCAACAATGATAGGGGTGTCAGGCACCCAATGAGTAAGAATGGGAGTGGAGTGACAAAAACTATAAGAGGGCAGTGATTGCCTGGACTACCAGGGATTAGCTAGGAGTAGTGAATAGGTATAAAGTAAACTTACCTCAGCCACTGCCAAAGAGGGCCAAGAATGACTGGGGAATCCAAAGTGAAAATGAAGTATATATATGTGGTGGAGTGGGCAGAGAAGTGCTTGCTAATAATAATCAGGGAATAGGAACAGGAACAAGAGGAAATAGGATTAAGTGATTTCAGAAAGTGACAGAGCATCCCTGGAGGCTTGGGAGAAAAGCTTTGTGAATAGCCAGAAGTTCCTTATCATGGGTGTTGTGGTTGAGTTCTAGGGCTGTCAGGGTGTGGGAGTAAAACACAACGAGGTGGAATTCCTCGTTGGGACAATGAATGGAGAGGATACCCACAATAGCATAGTCTAAAGTGTTGGTCTCAAACATGATAGGGCAGTTCAGGATCCAGTGAGTAAGGATAGGGCCTCATATGAAGGCAGAGCAGCAGGAGTCATTGAAGTTCCAGGGGTGTTTTTCTGAGTGAGTCGGGTTAGGGGAACAACAATATTGGAGTAATTGAAGATGAAACAGCGATAGAAGTTGGCGAACCCAAGGAAGGACTGAATGTCCTTGACTTTCTGGCATTTGGGCCAATCTCTGACCGCTTGGACCTTTTCCGGGACCATAGTCAATCCCTGGGGGGAGAGATGGTAGCCCAGGTACTCGACGGAGTCCAAGTGCCACTCACATTTGTCCAGTTTGGCATAAAATCTGTGCTTGCAGAGATGCCACAGGACTTCCCAGACAATTTCCTTGTGAGAAGCCATGTCATTGGAATAAATGAGGATGTTGTTGAGGTAGACCACATTGCAGATGTCCAGCAAGTCTATGAAGATGCTATTGACAAAACACTGGAAGGCCACAGGGGCATTGGTGAGCCCAAAGGGCATCACCAGCCACTAATATGAGCCGTAGCAAGTCTGGAAGTCAGTTTTCCACTCATCCCTGGGGGCGATGCAGACAAGGTGGTAAGTGTGATGGAGATCAATTTTGGTATAAGCCTTGGCACAACTAGGGGAATTGAGGAGGTTGGAAATTAGAGGTAGGGGATGGTGGTCTTTCTTCGTGATTTTGTTGAGGCCTTGGAAATTGATGCAGAGGCACAGGGATCCATCCTTCTTTTGGACAAAGAGAACAGGGGCACCATGAGCAGACTTGGATTGACGGATAAAGCCATAGTTGAGGTGTTCATCTATGAATTCCCGAAGGGACTCGAGTTCTGTAGCAGAAACCGGGTAAACAGTCCTGAGAGAAGGGGAAGCACCTTCCTCTAAGTCAATCTTGAGATCACATTCCCTGTGAGGCGCAAGGGTGTCAGCCTTGCACTTACTAAAAACATCAGGGAAGTCGTGATAGTCTGAAGGGACAGAGGATAGATTGACTTCTTCAGGGGCTTCAGGATTGAGGGATATGGAATGGAGTTTGGAGTCCTGGGGGCAGAGGTGGATGATAAACTGCTCGGAACCATCAAGTTTGCACGTGCACACAAAGGCAAGTGCGACCTAATGTAAACAAAGGTAAACACTACAGTAAAGTGTACAAGTCATTGATCTACTTGTGTAGAGCAATGGGATGAAGCTAAGACAACCAAGTGAATTGGTACCTAGGATAGTTTGAAGCGTAGAATGAAGTGAGATAGGTTAGAAAGTGAATGGAGCGCATGTCAGCGCTGTATAGACAATAGAAATAATAAAATATGCACAGAGTGCGAAATCACCACAAGTAACATTATATGAAAAGAACCAAAATAACTATCTAAACCTCCCACTCCACCACCTCATCTGCACCTTCTTCTTGCCAGCCTGTGGCAATGCAACCTCCTCATGTTTTTCCCTCTGTATTGTCTGTGATCCCTCCAGCCACTCACACTTGTGCTTCAGTCAATGACAGTGGTTGTACAACCTTGCCTTCCCACTCCCACCTGCCTTCATCTCATAGATGGTGTTATGCTGATGAGGTCGTGAGAGCTTGATCAGATGATACCAACAAGCCCTATTGTTGAGTAGGGCAAGATCCATCAGAAGTCTTTACTGGCAGACTATAGGCCAATTGGTGAAGCGAGTTCTCAGACCAAGAGATAGCTGGTTAAGCTATGTATTGCATAGATCTAACTTGGGTTGTAACCAAGTAGAGTACAGGTCTTTATACTACAGGGGATGGCACACGGAACAAGGTATCCAAAGTAGGTATCGTCCAAGAAAGGTAACTAGAGATAAGAGGGATAAACACCATTGGGTGGAAGGTCATAGAATATGAAAAAAGAAAGATAAGGCCCTGCAGGGGCTTTGCCTGGAGTCACTGGTTGTACAAAAAGTCAAAAGAGGAAAGAGGTCATGTGATGGAACAGAGTCATGTGAGAAGGAAAAGAAAAAGGGACTAAAACAGTTCTACCATAACAGATGGCCCCTGCACTTGTGCAACCAAAACAAGGAGTAAGGCCTGCCGCCAACTCCATGGACCCCACTCTGCTCATCAATGCCCTTGGCTGCTTGCCCTTAGAAGGGCCCATGACCAAGCTCTATTTTGACTTCAGCAATCAGTATGGAAAGAGGAAAATACCCACTTAGTACTCACCTGCAACCACACAACCTCCTCCATGCACACCCTTGCCTTGGCCTTGGCCTTTCTCTATGCCTCTACCTCTGCTCATTGCCTTGCCTCTTCCTCTGCCTTCTGCCCTCCGGCGCTCCACCTCCTTCCATGCCTTCATGCACCACTGCCACTCCACACTCTTCTTGTCAAACAACTCATTGTTGTCCTCATGCTCGTGGAGCTGTTCATCACTCCAAGTGGATAGGTTGTTGGTGTTGAGTTAAGACATGATGGAGGATGGTAAGATGCAGACAAAAACCCTTTCCACCCCAGTTATATGAACACCATGCTCCTATTTGATCTCTACCAGCATTCCGCTCCATTGTTCCATCAACCCTAGTTGGCCCTCAGGGGTTCAGGCCTAAAGGGGGGATACTGTCATATCCTGTGCCACACAAGTCAACTCCACTTCTCCAGAACCCAACTCCGGATCAAGTCTGCATTTCCACAAGTCCACATCTCCACTTATCTTTAACTCTTTTACCCCTGTGCCTTGTTCCTCATGCTTCACACTTTCAACAGACATTTGACATGCATAATATCTCCACCTTCCAATACCTCCCATTCTGACTCCCTTTGGTTCATTCCAACTTCCTTTGACACTTCCTGACATCTTCTGACACTTCTGACTCACATTCTGCATGACTCCAGTACTTTGGTGTCACCTGTGTTTACATGTCCCCATAGTATATAAACCCCTTTTGTGTTTTGTATTCCACAGTTTAAATATTGACTTTGATCACTCCTCTGATCTGTCTGACTAAGTCCCCACTTAACCACTTGAAGCTAGTCTTCTTGTTGTCGCTCCGACCCTCTGATATCTGGCCTCTGGCCTTCCCTCCTACCTTCATTCTGACTCCACTCTGCTAAATACCAGACTGAACTTGGGCAAGGGCACAACACATAAGTTGAAGCCAAAGTCTGCTCCACTTCCTCAACAACTCCAGACAGCCTGGAGGAGATGGTACAGTGGATCAAAAAACCATCCAGATGTTTGGACACTTTTCACTAAACACAATATTCTCTGATACCACCTAACCCTAACCTTAAACTATAAGTGTATGAAATACAGTACCTACTATGTTACTTGTGGTGATTTCGCACTCTTTCATTCTACACTTCAAACTATCCTAGGTACCAATTCACTTGGTTGTCTTAGCTTCCTTCCATTGCTCTACACAAGTAGATCAATGACTTGTAC